>CAUJNA010001779.1:193795-248602 GCA_963377175.1 Effrenium voratum
CATGGGCATCCAGTGCACCCTCAAGCTGGAAGGCTCCTCGATGAGAAAATACGACTCTTGAGCTTTTCGACAGGTGAGCACCGTGCAGCTGATGTGTCTTTGGATCACTTGAGAGAATGCCTCATGCTGTTTACTAGGACCTTATGGACCTGAAAGCCAAGATCTCCAAATTGAATCCGCAAAGATCGCTGCATACTCCAGAGCAGTCCTTTGTGGTGGTGTCCACGTCGGGGGGAATGTCGCTCTGGGTTTTGCCCAGGCAACCCCTCGGGCGCCGACGTTTGCGAGGATCGGCACATCTGCGGTGTGGTGCGACTCGGATTTGAATTTCGGACTCGACGGGCTTGCCAAGTGCACTGAGGGCGCTTTTGTTTGAGGGTCAGATTGGCTTTGAGTTCCCTTTCAGGAAAATGAAGGAGCCCATCAGCGTGTTTCTCTCCTTATGCGTGTCTTTATGTCCAAAAGGTTGTCAAAAGACAAAGCCTGACTGGCCGGTTTCCTTTTGAACGCCTCGATACGGCTGCCTTAGTTTGAGGAACCACCCATCAGCACAGCTACAGAATGCCACGAGAAACCACTCACCTTCGGCAATTTGACACAAAAGAGAGTCCCTGGGTTGGGAAAGCACAGCACCATGGAAGCGTTTCCAACTGTGCGTGTATGATTGTGCATGCTGTCCTGTCCCGGTTGCGCATTTGTGCGGCAGCCTGCTTGAGGTCATAGAACACGCAGGCTGCCTGAGGAATGTTCCCATAGTCCGCAGCAGCTAACCGCTCCGAACTTCTCACCAGCCTCCTTTAGCCGTAGAATGCAAAAGGCTGAAAGCTTGCCAAGTCCAAGTTGTGGCTATGGTTTTGGTGGATGCCTGTCTTGTGGGAAACTGGTTTCGTGCGCGATGGGAACAGGAGGAAAACGGGGGGTGAGGCTCCCCCTTACGTGTCCCATGACTCGGCAGCTGGCCCTAGTTGACGTCACATACTCGTTTGCATGCAGAAGCTTCGTCACAATGCGAAAAGGCGCTGGGGCTGAAAGGGGTCTGGCCGTCCTGAAGCATCCTTTGGCGCTTCTCACTGGGCTCAGTATGTTGAGGCTGTTTCCAGGGCGGGTCAAACTCGGTTTCCTTTGGCAGCTAACAGAACCCTTCCCAAGGAGCCCTGAGCAACTGACGTGCAGGCGATTTGGTGAAGAACCTTGCCCAACCACTTTGCACCGGAGCGATATGTGACTTAGGGTACCCGTGATATGCCTGCTGCACTTGGAACTACGAACCTAACTCCCAGTTGACGAAGTCCTAGCTGAGTAGCTGAGTGTCAGATCCGTTAGATCTGACAAAAGTCTGTTTGGCCCCTTATTGATCACAGAAGGACCCGTTGTTTCCCGGTCAGAGTGCTGATCGCTAATTCGCGGTAGAAACTTGATGAAGTGGATGATATCGGGCACACCCACCTACTACAATCAGTAAGCTTGTCAAAAGCACCAAATGCCATGCGAGTTGAGAACGCAACGAGTATTCATCCTGGATGCTGGGTTGGTCAACTTTGGAAAGAGCTCTGTGGAACGCATCAAGCACTCAGCTTTGCCAGTGGCTTCATGCAATAGAGGACGGGCCGGATTCCATAAACGCCCGTGTTCATGCCACGGACCGTAAGGCTATGCTCTTCACACCCCAAGAGTTGACAGACACCCCATATGGGGTGGCTCAAAACAAGGAAGCCCTGTTCGGATGGAGAGAGAAGAGAAAACGCGAAGCAAATTGCGATCTGAGGTCACATGAACGTTTCGGAGTTATACGGAGTTTCCAAGTGGCTGATGGAGACAAGGCTCCGAGCAAAAAGCAAACGACAGCTGCGAACTTCTGCTACTAAGGCCCTTGGGGGTGATATTGGTTACAAGTCTGAAAATACAAGGACCTTCACCTTGGTTCCCTTTTAAAATCAACCCAACAAAGCGGTGACATCAAAAAAGACACACGCACAAAGCCGAGCACCTGGAAGATGCCAGGCTATTCGTGGCAATACCTGGGTAGCTTGGCGTCAGGATCCGCTCGAATTGGGTGTGTCGGACGTGTGTTGAAGAAAACCCCTGGTTTGACCCTGGTTTTTGCAGGGAAATCACGACGAAACGACGAAACTACCCATCATTGCGGGGTCCAAATCATTGGGGGGACCAGCCCGTGTCATTAATGTGAAGCTTGTGAGCTGATTCCACACGCTGTCAAGAGGGAAGGTGAGGCTAAAGACAATGGTTGGCCGAGGGTGGCAGTCAGGCTCTGCTGCTTCGACCACTTCAACGAAACAACTTTTAATTATGTTTGTGCCTGCACCTTGCAGCACCCTCGCATCTTCATAAATGGATGCCGCGCATATCTTGTAGACAGTTCTTTCATCTGTCACCCACTTCAGAAGCACTTGACTTTCAGGGAGCTTCGGCCCCTTGCCCCTGGCGGTACGAGTTTCCGCAGGACGCATGTACTGGGACCCGCAGACGGAGCGCGGGCAGCAGGGGCCTCTGACCTTCGAGAGTTTTATGCTCACTGGACGTCTTCAGTCCCCAAAGTCCCAAAAAATCGGGTGGGCAAATCTGCGAGCATTTGTGAAGAGTATCCTGGAAGCACCTGGACGGCTAGGATCATGAGTCAAAGAGAAGCGAGGCTCAGCTGGCTTCCAGGTTCCCCCTTTCGCCTGCAGGGCCAATCCTGATGTTTCATTGGGCTTTCGAAAAAGAGAGGCGGTGCACCTTGCGGCTGCGAACGCTGCCATTTCTCATTTTTAGCACACACACACACACTGTATATGTCAAACCTGCACCCTCCAACCTATTTGATACAAAAGAGAGGCGTCTTCTCATTTTAAGGACCCGACTTTCGCCCGCGTGCGTGAGGCTAGTCATGGTCCATGCCCTGGCCACAGCCCGCGGGGTGCCGGCCTCAGTCAGATATGACATGCGAATTGTCAGTTGGATGGGGGGGGTTTGGCCAAATTATCCCGAAGTCTATGCTCTTTGTGGGCGAGACATGGGGAGAAACAGTAGGGGGACTTAGCCCAGTTTCTGACAGAAACCTGGCTTCCCCATTTTTCCATGAAGGCAACCGCTTCTTCAGAGCGCGGCCATTGGGCCAAAGGATGTTCCCATTTGACCCATTGACATTGAAATTGACATTGCCCCCCAGCCAAAACAAACGCCAACACCAAACCACCCAATTCAAATCTGCCAACAAAGCAACAAACCAACCCCGATACACAACGCTCTTTTTTTTTTTTTCTCCAAAAGGACTTGTATGAATATTAAATCTGCACTGTACCAACACAAACAACGCTTATCCAACAAGGTACTAAAAAAGGGAAGAAACAAAAAAACAGTAGCCTCTATTCTTTTTCTCCCAAAGTCCAATCGTACTTCTCCACCGAAAATCCGCCCAGCCGCCAGACTTTTCTCTGGCGCCTGTTGTGGGAACTGAGGTGATGTCCACGGGGTCCCCGGCAAGGGCGGAGGCGGCGGCGGCCATGGCGCGGCAGCTGGGCACGGTGCAGGAGAAGCTGGACGTGAGCCCGGGCGCTTGGCGTTGCCGTCCGGCGTGCCGGCGTTTTTGTGGGGATCTTGGGAAGCCATGGCACGAAAGGCCCCGGGGGGGGGGGTTTGCCTGGAAAAGAAACGGAAAGGAAGAATTCCCCCCCCCCCCGTCCCCCCAAAAGCAACAAAAGGAGTTGGGTGGCGATGGCTTTTCTGGTTGATGCATGGGCAAGCCTTAGCCTACTGTGCACCTTGCAGATTGAGACTTTGGAAGGCTTCTCCCTTGCCTTGCAACCCTCCAGTTAGTTCCAAGGGTTGCAAGGGTTGTAAAGGCCTGGGAGTTTTGCACTTCCCAAACGAGCGACCGCTTTGCACCTGAAACGCGGAATCCCTGGTGGATGCCCTGGTGCCCGGTTGATGAGTTGGGTCGCAAGCCCTTTCTCTTCAGGAGCCACCCCCCAAAACCAAGAACAGATTTGAGTCAGAGCCCATTTTTTTCTGTTTTTTGCGATCCAAAACAGTTTGGGGTCAGAGCCTCAACATTCACCCCGGCAGAAAACGCTGAGACTGGCGCAGCTCCGCGGCGGCGGTGTGGCAGCACCTGGCCGGGCCCTCAACTGTGCGAGCGCTTCCGCCGAAACAGTTCCTCCAGTCGCCCTTTTCTGGTGGGTTGATCGTTTTCAAGTCAGCTAAAAAAGAGAGAGAGAGAGAGAGAGAGAGCGAGAGAGAGAGAGAGACACCATTTTTGTCGCACCCCCGGAGGTCCGGGTCTCAAGTTTCATGAGGTTTGCCTAGAGAGAGAGAGAGAGAGAGACTTGCTTGAGCCATGCTGGAACCATCTCAAAGTCGCGCTGGAAGTCAGCTGTTTTTGGTAGGAAGCAGTTTAGATTGCGTGTGACGTTTCACGACAAACGGACGATGCTCACTGAAGTAATTCTAAATGGCTGTCGGTGAAGCCTACACCAAACACCAACAAGGTCTAGCCTTGAGAACCACAAATGCAAAAAGTTTTTCCGCTTTGCGGCGCGGCTGACTCGAGCAAATGACAAGCTTGGTAGTTCCAGCAGGCAGTTTCAGGAGGAGAACAAGCTTACTTAAACCCAATCCCCGAGGGCCCAGCTACTTTGTTCGTTTCGCACACTTCAAATTCGTCCACTTTTCACTTCCCATTCAAAGCATCCACCCACGTGCAACTCATTTCAGGTCTTTGCGCTATGGAATGCCACCTAAAACACCAGTCACGGCTTTTTGCCGCCCACTTGTCCTGGATCCTGTGGGTATTTTCCGCCAAACATCCTTGGGGCTCCTTTGCTGAAAGGATAAATCAATTGAAACATTTTGTGTATTACATATATATATATATATAAATTATAATATACATATGTGAGGTTGTTTCAAGATTAAGGTACCCACAATGGTTTGTTTCCTTTCAACTTCCCTTGAAACGCCAACCTGAAAGGGGTCCCGAAAGCATTTGGACCACACCCACACTTGTTTGTACTTGCGCACGTCTATGATGTATATATATATATATATGTCACCCAGTAGGTTCCTTTTGAGCTTGGTTTTTGATGATTGCAAATTATATCACCCTGTAGATGGCAAAAACAGACACGCATACAGAGAATCCTCACCAGCTAGCAATTCAAGGACGCTTGCCTATCTGGAAGGTTTCGAGGGTCTTGGCTGAACATGTAGGGATCCACAGGTTGAGCCCGCAGTCTCCCCCGTTCTTCTTGTGTTAGGCAATGAAGATTCCTTGTTGTTTTGATTTGCCCTCACAAAGTCCAAACCGCAAGGGTAGACTATTGAATTGATGTTGGATCTTTCTGTTCTCCATGTGGGTATGGGTCAATATTAAGCCACGGGGCCGCAGGTTTCAGTCCTTTCCATTTGCCAGGGTTCCATGTTGGGGTCACCCTAATTTTGGACCCACAGCCATGTGAGCCACAATGAAAACCGGGGCAGATGAAGGTTTGTAAGAGACAATCGCAAGCATGAATAGCTGCGGCCGCTTTCTTAATTCTTAACGTGGTCCTGGGTAGACCATTTTAATACTGTTTTGATTATGACCCATGCGATGTCCTTGGAAGCAACTCACGGGAGCACAGCTCGCTCAGGAGGGGGCGGCCCTTGCCGGCGCCTGGCTCACCATCTCGCTGGACTCCTCCACACACGTACCCACCCCAGCACCAGCACAGAGACGGGCGCGTTTGTCGGACAGGTTGCGTGTGTGTGTGTGTGTGTGTGTGTGTGTGTGTCGTTGTTGGTTGTTCTGTTGAGTTGGTTGGTTTGTTTTTGGGTTCTTGTCTCTCCGTTTTGTTGGGTTGTTTCGCCTGGCGGGTTGGCGGGGCTGTTGTGGTATGAGTGTGCCTTTGCTTGGTGAAGCTGAACTTGGCAATTCATACATTGTTCTTGAACCAAGTGATGTATGCGAAGTGCTCACCTTTCTGTCTGCTTGTAGCCTTGTTCATTGGCAGTGTTCAACATGTCCGCAGAGTCGTCAGCAGCTCTTTGCCCGGATCGTGACTGAGACTCAACCCCTCCAAATACGAGTTGGTTGTATTTTTGGCCCAACAAAGGATGAATTTCCTTTTTTGTTTCTCGCGTTTTCAGCGCTCGATTAGGGTCTCCTGGTGGAAATGGGTCCAAAACCAGGGATCGATTCCTATTTGTCGGATTGGGCATTCGGCGGATTGGCTTTGCGCGGTCTCAGGTGCAAGTCCTGTCAGCGTTGGCCCAGGACTTGCACAGCCCGGGGCTCAGGATTTTGGGATTTCAGTGCCATGAACAGAGCCGAGAGTCTCCACTTTTTGGTGGTCCCTGCCCAAAACTGCCTGGATTCCCCGGTTGAAAGCAGCTCCGTTTTTGGCTTTCCCTTTTTCCTGATGGGACTGAGGCCACTTGAACATGGCGCGAGTGAACTTGCAGGCCCCTGGTGTCGCCCGCCTGTCGCTATGCGTACTCCCCCCCCAACCTCGAGGGATCTGTTGCAGGAAACAACCACGTCATCAGCGACCGTTCGCTCGAGGGTAGAGAGTTTCCACCCCAGCTATAAATGCACAGAATATGTACATAGGCGTGTGTATGGCTGTGGTTGTCAAAACCAATGGGATCCCATTTTGGGGTAGGTGAATTCACCACCCGTTTTAGAACCTATTTTAGTGGGGATTGAATCGGATGTTAACTGGGGGTACGATTCGGGTTTTGACCCATGGCAATATATATATATATATATATTTATATATATATATATAATGGTCGTCGGAAGCCGGAAGGCCGGTGCCACGCCTGGCGCCTGGGGCTGGGTGACGCTGGAGTGTCACCAGGCCGCGTCGAATCGTTTTGGGCGCAGCGAAAGTCATTCCCAGAAGCAGAAGCTGGGGCCGAGGTGCTTTAGATGATTTAGCAGAGAGTTGGGTGGTTTGATCGGTTCGGAGCCTTCAATCCACCCTTCAAGCCCTGACTTGGAATGTAACCAGCTTGTTTGTAAACAACATAGTTCGCTCTCAGACTTTCTAAGTTGGTCATGCCCAACCCTAAACCTAAAGGCGGCAGCTCTCGTGATTCTTGACATGGGATTCCTTTGCACCGGTTGTCGATTGCGGTCCAACGGTATGCAATGCTTCGCTCAGCATGAGGAGGTAATAATGAAGCGGTCTGGTTCTGATGCCTCACTCTTTTCGATCATGCAGCTTTTTCCCATCAAAGACTTCCCTTGAGCAACAACCATGTTGCAACACGTTGAAGCGTTGTTTGGGTTCCGCTTTGCGATGTTGGGCAGGGCGGGCCAGCCTGCTGAACATATAGTTCTCCTTCTCTTAATTTTATTCTTTCTTTCTCTCTTCTAGCTGTTTGTGATCCTTTTCGCTATATTGTTTTCTTTATTGTCCTTTCTTTTGAATATTTCTTCCTTTCTTTCGCTCTTTCTTTCCATCTGTCGTTCTTTTCTTTTCGGGCGGTGTGCGGGCAGCCGCGGGCGCGGGCGCGTCTGACCCCCTGCATCTCACTTTCTATCTCTCTCGCTCTCTATCTATCTACCTTTCCATGAAATTTCAATGTATATCTCTCTATCTGTCCGATCTATCTATCCATTTATCTTTCTAAACTATACATTTATCCGGTCTATCTACTTACCTACTTATCGATCTATCTATCTATCTAATCTAATCTAATTTAATCTAATCTAATCTAAATCTAATCTAATCTAATCTAATCTAATCTAATCTAATCTAATCTATCTATCTTGTCTGTCCTGTCTGTCCTGTTTGTCCTGTCCGTTCTGTCTGTCCTGTCTGTCTTGTCTGTCCTGTCTGTCCTGTCTATCGTGTCTGTCCTGTCTGTCCTGTCTGTCCTGTCTGTCCTGTCTGTCCTGTCTGTCCTGTCTGTCCTGTCTGTCCTGTCTGTCCTGTCTGTCCTGTCTGTCCTGTCTGTCCTGTCTGTCTGTCTGTCTGCCTGTCTGCCTGCCTGCCTGCCTGCCTGCCTGTTTGTCTGTCTGTCTGTCTGTCTGTCTGCCTGCCTGTCTGTCCGTCCGTCCGTCCGTCTGTCTGTCTGTCTGTCTGTCTCTCTCTCTCTCTACTTCTGTGTCTATCTGCCAGAAGATCTGTGCATAACTTGCGAATGTGTGCCTGCCGCCAAATCTGTGCCTGACCCTGCGAAAGCGCTGCGCCTGCCACGAAATCTGTACCCGACCCTTGGAAAGCACTGCGAAAGTAGTGGGGCTGCCACGAAATCTGCCCACTCTGACCAGGCGTCAGGATCAGGCTAACTTTCGACATCCCAAAGCACCAAAACCCGCAGAGGGTTGCACGCTTTTTGCATAGCACACGCACGCATTTTGTTCGCTTGTGTTTGTTCTGCTCTTGTCATCTAACTCAGACAGCTGTCAGAGAGCTAGCTTCAATGAGTTGCCGCACCACAGAAGTTCCTGCTAAACTTCCTTCGATTGTTTAGAGCTAGTTGTGTTTAAGCAACTGTTTTTCCTTCAAAAGGCCCATGGTTGCTTTGCCCCATGAGCTCGTGTGCCCGGCAGGCGCTGCTGGCACCGCAGCGGCTGCCCCTGCCCGCCCGGCGTGATTGAACCGGGCCGCCCTCTGGGATTTGGTTGATGTTTTCGCCCGGGATCAGAAGTCAACTTCAGTCTCGCCCTAGTTAGCATTGGTGGTTTGGCGGGTTAAGGAGGGGTTGCCCCTTTCCTGTCAAGAACCAGGGGTTCAATCAAATCCCCAAGCCACCAATTGGGATGGGGCATTTTCTGAGATGGGCAGCGACTGCGCTGGGGAATGCTGAGCTTGGGCTTATTTCCGTTTGAGGAATTCTATGGACCCTTAGCTGTTAATGGCAATTCTTTAAGGGGTCAGGCCCTTGGAACCTCAACCAAGCCACAAACGCTGAACTGGCACGGGTCCATTTCAGCCTTTCCTGACTTTCTCAAAATTGGGGACTCCTTCTGGTTGATGTCCTTTATTCCCCAACAAATCGCCATCAAAAGGGAACTCTACTGAGAAACGCAACACCGATGACTTGCTGGTGCTCGGTAGAGAATGTGGGATTGAACACAGGCTTCGGTCCCCAAGGAAACCACCAGTTGGATGGTTCTTCTCGTCATTCCATTTCTCATGCACTGCCTATCGCAGCAAGACGATACTGTGGATGGACGAAATCCTGCACCACGTAAGAAAACCCGGAAAAATGATGCCCCTGTAACTACCAACAAACACGAATGTCCCACGATTGCAAGGTGGTGCGAAATGGATTTCGTCCACAGTATCTGGAAGCTCCGCTGCTTGCGGCTCCGAACGAAGCTCCAGGCTGCTGCTCCAAGCCTTCCGCCCGGTGACTTTGCCCAGCCCCAGCCTGGAGGCGCTCTGCGAGCGCCGGCCCCGGCTCGGTTCCAACAGTTTGGCTGGGGGCAAACAAGGAGAGGGACGAGATGGGTGGAAGTGAGCTGGCGTTTGCCTTTTTTTGAGCTGGCCTTGGTTGGCCCCCGGGCCTTGTGAGTCAGACTCAGAGTTTTCCACCGAGCCAATTTGCTTCCCCCACCTCCGGCTGAGGCTATGGTTCCTGTCCAGCAGCTCACGGCCCATCATCGCCAAGGCCGGTTGGCAGGTCGCGAGTGAATCTTTTGGCGAGCAAAACCGAGGGCCTTTTGTCAGGTGCCCATCCAATGTTTTGTGACAAACCGGGCGAGCGGCTGGGATAGCTCTGCCCCGGGAAGCCTGCGGGAAGTTTCAGAGTGTGGGCGTTCGGCCAGTCCACCGCTCGCCTGGCAGCCTTCGCCTGGCGCTTTTGCGAGGCGGGGGGGATATGGGTCCCGCGATTTCCCGCTTTTGGACCTTAAGTGACAAGTTGAAGTTGGAACTCACCGGCGTTGTGTCTGTAAGGGAGATGTTCTTCCGGAAGGTATGTCAGGTTCCATGTCTGTGTGAATGGTCTTAGCCAAATTGTTTGTCAGGCTGCGGAACCGGGCCAGTATGGGGGATTAGCACGCGTGGATTTAACTGACTGGCCACTTGTGTGGAAAAGCGAAGGACACCCCCAGGAACGGGCCCAAAGGGCAATTGCTGAAAAGGGTCCACACCACAAAGAGGAAGTGCACGTTGCCGTTGCCAGTTTGGAGTGGTCGAGTCCTCGTTTTGACGTATGCCCTGATTAACACCATTGACTGACCAAGGGGGAGAGACCATAGCGGGGTCCAACCTTCGACACATACGCACGCGCACTTGAGTTGGCAAAATGGCTTGCCCGCCTGCCCTGCGAAAAGCTGTCAGCACGTCCGCCATGTTTTCTTCTCCCTTGCACTCGATGCCAGGCCAGCGGGCTGACTTGCAAGCGCAAGCTCGAGGCGGGACACACTTCCTTCCCAATGCAATGGAACACTCATGAACACTCCATGGCGGCAGTGCTCCCAGTGAATGCATTGGCCCAAGACCAATACGGCGTAAAGAAGGATTGGAGAGCTACGTTAAGTTCTCAAGAATCAGCTGGTGCAAAGCTCATCACCGACACAGATGGCATGGCGTTTGTTTGTGATTCCTTGCGCCTACGCGTGCGACTTCCGGGTAATAAAAGACTTGACGGAAGACCTGACTCATCTTCCAGAGCCTGTCATCCTGCGCAGTGGTCTTCTCAATCCTTTGCTGGTTCAGGCACAGAAGACCCCGTTTCTGCAGACCTTTGGCAACGAGACGATGCTGCTAACGCGAGAAGTGGAGAAGCAGAGCCTGTCAGGAACGAAGCCAGAGAGCTTCCTGGCAACCATCGCAGACTGGGTGCATTCCTGGGAAGAATCTGCAAGCACCCGTTACGCCTTCTCCTTCTTGCACGACGGCGAGCACTACAGCCTTCAGCAGAAGCTTTTGGAGGTCTTCCCGATTCCCGAGGCCCTGTGGAAGTACAGTGCGAGCAGCCGCTTCATTGTGCTGGGCTCCAAGACCAAAGGGATCGCGCTTCACCAGCACTCGATCAGCTGGGTGGGCTTGCTCGCAGGCTCCAAGCGTTGGTTCGTCTTCCCACCCGAGCAGGAGGGCCTCGCGTTTCGGCACCACAGCCGCCGCGCGTTGCGGCAGACTCCGGGCGTCAAGACGTGCCTCCAGCGGGCTGGGGAAATTGTGGTGCTGCCGGAGCGCTGGTTTCACGCCACCTTCGACGAGGATGAGTGGACCTTTGCCTTGGGCGCGCAACAGTATGAGCCCGGAGAGGATGAGACAACCTTTGCTGCATCGATTGGCAACCTGAGCCATTTGAAGAAGAAGGCAAGGTCAAGCAACGCGCTCGCGCTGCTGAAATTAGCTGCAGAATTTGGACACAACGAGGCGGTCCGTCTCCTGGTGAAGCGCAAGGCTTTGCCGAATGAAGCCCTTCACATTGCCTGCCACAAGGGCCATTTGACTGTGGTTGAGACCCTGCTGCAGCTGCGAGCCGACGTCAACCATGTGGACCGCCTTGGAGAGCCGCACACTAGTCCAATCCACTCAGCTGTGGCTGCTGGAAAGAGCCCGGTGGTCCAACTCCTCCTGCAACAACGTGCGAACCTGAATCCAAAGCATCAGCCTGACCAGGAGCCGATTTTGCACAGTGCGTCGCGGCTTGGACATGTTCAAGTTCTCCGGGCGTTGCTTGGCGCACGCGCAGAGCTGCGAGAGCGGCTGCCGGGTGCAGGCGAAGCTATCCACGATGCGGCCGAAGCCGGGCACACTGGTGCGGTGCAAGAGCTGCTGGCCTGGAGGGCCGACCCATTCGCTGGTGAAACTCTGCCTCTGCAGCTAGCAGAGGAGGCAGGGCACCGCCGCGTGGCAAAGCTGCTGAAGGGCATGATGCACAGAACGGAGCTCTAGAGCGAAAAAGTGTACTTGTGCGTGCTTGCCAGGGGATGGTTCTCTGTTTCTGAAATCCAACATTGGATATCACAGCTCTTGTGCCGTTCCCGACGGAGTAGATAGGCCGCCCACAAGTCCTCGTGGCAATGGGTGAGATGGACTGATGCCTGCCTGCCTGTTCTCGCAGGCTGGATGCTTGCCGCCAGAGCGCCCAGCGAATTCTGAGATCCGCGCAGCGTGGGCTACCAATTGATAGCGAGGGCTTTTGGCAGAATCTCGCAGGGATCATGTCAAGTGGATTGCAACATAGCCCTGTTAGCCGTTCCTAAGCGAGCCTTCCTTGCATGGGGAATGTTTCATGGAAGCCGCAGCGAACCTGTGTACCTTCCAGCTTTGTCGTGGCAAACCTCTCAGGCAGTTCCAAAGAAGCCCCTTCAGAGCCTTATGTTCAATGGCGCAGATCAAGCACTCTTTTGCTTGGAGTTGGGAGGGGGGGTCATCAACCCTGTTTTGACAATGGAAGCAGCACGACCCATCATTTTTGGACCCCCGTTTTTTGGGTTACATGTTAATTTGCTGGTGCGACAACCCAATGCGCACCAGATTACTCGGCAAGATTTAGGGTCCAGACCCTGTTACTTGAACTTAGGAAGTGGTTCGCCCTCCAGGGGACTGTACTCCGATGTTTGCAAGTGTGTTCGTGTCCCCTTTTGTTTTCTGGAGGTATGACAAACGGGTTCAAAAAGGAAAGCACAAGCGGCAGATGGATAATTTTGACTCCAGCCGGTGTTTGGGGAAAATCGCGCCACGCACTTGTTTGCTTTTTGGTCCCTTGTTGTGTGGCCAAACAAACACGGGCTGCTTTTTCACTGCCAATCCGCACGGGTGAGTTGAACCAAAGTTCTTTGACTGGGATTCCTTTGCCGATGTTTCCTTGATGTTGAACACGTTTGGGCCCATCTTTGGGGCATGGAGTTCGAGGCCCCCCCCAAAAGAAAACAAAGGGACGAAAGGGACGAAAGGGACCTGCGCTCCTCGGACTCGGAGCGCTTCGCCTCGTGTCTTTCCCAAAACTGAGGCTCTGGCCGCTGCGGATTTTGTGCGAGACCACCGCGAAGCTCATGATCCAGGTCAAGGGTTTTGGAGCGGAAGCGAGCGACGTGGAAGCCTCCCATTTTTGGTTGGAGGATTTTTGCCCAAATTTCCCCTGAGCTGGGCGTCAGGGACAAAGCATGCGGCCAGTTTTTCGGTTTTTGGGGGTCCCCGCGGACTGTAGAACTCGGGCGCGTCGGTTAAAGGTCCATGGCATCGGGGACAAAGGTGATCTCAGCTCTGGTCCACCCTGCAATCTGCGGCTACTCCCTTTGGCGTTGGTTGAATCTGAGGTACCTGGGTTCATCATAAGGGCCGCGGCAAAGCCCTTCGGCAGCTTGAAAGGGAAATCCAAACGCAAAAGACGGGCAAGCCCAGTCGGTAAGCGACATCCATGGTTCGCCGCCTTCGGCTTTCCGTAAATGTTTCCTCACGGGGCATGGACCATGGCTCAGTTTATCCTCGCAAGGGGTGGTCAACACTAGAACTCCAGATGGGTGGGTTGCCTCTGAACTCCTGTGACACCCCTCAAAATTTCAACCAAACAAGTTTGTTTCGAGTCCAAATGGAGCAACAGTCTCACCTCGCACGCCATGAGTCAATGGTGTTAGTTGCGAGGCAACAGTTTCGCTTTGAAATGGTTGCCTTTTCCTTGGTGCTATCCTTTTCCTGTGTGAGGCAACCTTCTCTTGAATCGCCCAGTGCTTCCATTTGCCACAACAGAATATGGTAAGGAGAGACTATTGCAGCCCAGAGGTAAACATCCTTTACCTCCAACTGGAAGATACTGGAAGCACAACAGGCTTGGGTCAGAAAAGATCCAACTGTGACTTGGAAGCACATGAGATGCTTGGGTTGTCCCCGTTTCCCACCATCTCAGGGACGTCCCTTCCCCGGAATTCCTAGGTGCGGGGCGCGCGGCGAGGGGGCAAGGGCCGCGTGTCCAGCTCCGTGTTCAACACCCTGCCCAGGGCTCGGAGGTCGATGGTCTGGGAACAAGGGTCTAAAGCGGGGTTCACCGGAGGTAAATTGGGTTGGGGGGGGGGGGAGTAGTCAACGAAGTGAAAGCCAAGCTAGATTTGAAACTGGGCCCCATGCCATGTGAGGAGCTTTACTGGCATCAGCTTCCGAGGTTCGAGCCCCTTGGATGGGGAAGGTCGACCAAGTCAGCTCTTCATCAGACCCTGAAGTTTGGAGGGCCGGAAAGCTGCTGAAGCTTTGTTGATAGCTCAGGGCCAAAGCCATGGTTTGGTCACTTCTTCAAAGATGGAATTCACTGCGCTGGTGTCCAATCATGGCTCTGGTACCGGATCTTTGGACTTTAAGTTGTTGGTCGAAACAGGTCGGATTTCCATTGGACCCACAACAAGTTGTTCACTTCTTGCCGAGCCGTTTCCAGGTTTCCAAGTTCTTTGCACCTGGAGCAACAGAGAGGCTGAGTTGTGCCCGGCTTCGACCGAGGGGCCCGGAGAAGCGCACTAGCGGGCCCGGGACCCGAAAGGTTTCACAGGCGCAGATGGGGGGGGCTACGTTTTGATGAAGCCTTTTGACTCAACGAAGGGGCTCCCTTTGAATCCCCTTGGTTTCCTTCCAGGGTCAATGTATCCAATGGACTGGTTCCCCAATAGTAGGGTAACAAGGAAAAAAACTATCCTCGTGCGTGCTAGATTTGGGTGTTGCCGGCAATGCTTTTCTTTGGACTTCCTTGAAACACCATCCTAAAGGGTCGCCACAATTCCTTGAGTGTTGTCCACCCGTTTTGCCTTTTGTTTGAGCAGGATTCCCCTCGACACATGTCACCCTTGCCACTGTCCATGCCATGTGTGGATCAAAGATGTCAGACAGAAGCACATTGGCTTTTGTTTGAGTGCAAATGTGTGGGGTGGGGCCTGGATGTTTGAGTGTTTGAGCTTTACATTGCTCGGTGCAAATCAAATTGGGCCGTGACCCATCTAGCACTTCATAGATCAGTCATACCATATGCTGCGTTATCATACGCCTGTCACGCACCTTTTGCCCGGCCTCAATGACATCCAGCAGTTTTGGACCAAGCGAGGCGCTGTAAAATAAGCACAGACTGGTGATCACATCCCCGGGGTCATTTGCCAGGCAGAGCTCTTTCATTTTTTGAACATGGCTTTTTTGTCGTGGGAGGTTGACAGAAAGAGCTTTTGAGGGGCCCCTTTTGATGGTGGCACAGCTTATGTATATACATCATGCCATGTATATACCGTCCATACTTCGTACATGCTGTGTTTATACCTTTCATGTACTGTTGACGTACTTTTTCGTTTGCTATTTATTGTATACACTTTCTACGCTTCCTGCATACCATTGCCTTTCATTGTCCATTTTTTGCTTGATGAACATATCTTGTTTCCTTCTTTTTGTTTGGGGGGGAGGGTTTTGGCTTTGGCCATTGGCTCAGGCAGGATGTGCTGAGAAAATCCAGCGTCACCGGGCCCGCGGCCTTGGCTGCAGATGACCTATGATGACCCTCCCTGCAATGACAGAAGGGGTTGGGACCAATACAGTCCCTTTGAACCCTGTCCACTTCCATTGGAAAGAGGGTAACATGTAACCCCAAAGTGCCACCGCTTGAATTGAGAAGTCTCCTTTCGGAAGCCTCCCCCTGTGGGTTCCATGCGCTTCGATAGGTTGAAGCCGATGCGACGTTCTTGTTCCGGCGGCACTGAGGTTGAATCCGGAGGAAACAGGCGCTCAGGGGACGGGCTGGTTGGGTCTGAGGTTCAGTGGAAAGACCAAGGTCCAGGTGCCCCCCGGATCCGTTTCCGTCCATTTCCCCCTTGGTCCTGGGTTTTTTGACTCGCCCAGAGGCTCCTGGGACTTTCAATGGAAGACCCGACCCCTCCATTAGACACCCCGGAGGTGGTTGGGGGTCTCAAAGCCAGGGTGTTTGAAGGCCCTAAATCAATCGGGAGCCTCTGGGCGGGGATGTTGATTTCTGGCTGAGTC
Organism: Effrenium voratum; assembly: GCA_963377175.1. Taxonomy (NCBI): domain Eukaryota; class Dinophyceae; order Suessiales; family Symbiodiniaceae; genus Effrenium; species Effrenium voratum. Next base: position 209,692 of record CAUJNA010001779.1, read on the forward strand.
CTTTGATCTCTAACTGCCTTGAGCGCTGGCTGCCTTGCGAGAATCGAGGGGAAGTCAGGGGTCCCTATAGTTCCCTTTTTGGCTGTTTTAAACATCACCTTTTTGGCCCATGAAAGGTGAGTATCCCTTGGTGGGGGTGATGTTTTAAGGGGAAATATAGGGAGCCCTGGAAGTTGCGTTGGGTGTAGAAGTTGCAGGCGGTCTTCTCGCTGTCTTCTTGCTGACCTGGGGCAATGCGCAAGTTTCCGGGCAGGTTCCCGGAAATCCTCGGAGCGGCAAGCTTCCACGGAGCGGCGAGTCTCCGAGCGCCGGGCCTCCGGTCAAGGAGCAGGGGGGAGAGAGGCGGCAGGGAGCACAACCCGTGTGGGTTCCATGTTTTTGAACATTAGCTAAATAATTTCAATGTTCCTCGTGGGTTTTAAGTGGACATGGCCACAATCAGATATGGTCCATGGCCCGTTTAGGCTGGGGAGAGTTGCTGTGCGGGGTCCAGCAACGACTCGCTGAATGGGAGCCTTCCCAGTCAGGCCCCGGAAAATCAACTCGGGACTGAGAACCCGTGATTTTCGTTCTGAGGGAATCCTCACTGACTCGTTCTCGGCGGAGATGGTGCTAGGGGCAGGCTTGGGCCCGCAAACTCTCAGGTTGCTTAAGTCTCAAGATTTAGATTCCCTTGCCTCTCTCCCCCTCAATGCGCATAACTCAGGATTTTCCGTGGCCAAATCCTGTGGCAAGTTGGGTTGAGCACGAGATTCCACAAAATAGCAATGTCGAAACAGCTTTTCACAGACTTCCCCAAGGATGCCCTCGCCCAAATCAGCCCTCTTATGTTGTCCTTCACTGTCAAGGGGAACCTCACTTTACTGGGTTCCGGACGCTTTTCTCTTCTTCTTCTTCTTTTTTTTCTTTTCGGATGGTTTCATATATATATATATGTATTATATTAATATATATATATATATTATATATATATATATATATATATTAGTGATCTTTGGTTTCTCCGCTTCTCCCCGCACAACTCAACCTAGGGAACAAACCAATCCTCGGTTTCCCCGTTGGGTTCGCGTCCATTTTCAAGGGGAAACTCCCGCCTTCGCGGCGCCGAGCGGCAGGAGTTTTGTTGGGAGACACGGTGGCGCCGAGCTGGGCTTGGAGCCCAAAGCCTCGGCTCGGGGGCGAGGTCCCAGGCGAGGGAAAAGCCGAGGTTTCCGGAGCATGGCAGGGTTGTTGTGGGGAAACGGCTTTTACATTTTTGCTTATTGTGGTTCAGTGGTTGAAGGTTGTGGTGGGGAAACCTTTGAATCATGTTTGCTTGTTGTGGTTTAGTGGTTGAAACGGTTGAAATCCAACCACTGACCTGCCAACATCTAAATTGTTTTGCTCCCCTTCCAACGTCAACCAAGATTGACACACCTGGAGAAAAGGGGAGATTGAGGTAAATTGAATTTCACGGGGTGGGGGTTGGGACTGGGGATGAATGATTAAGTTGGACTTCAAACGGGGTCCCCGGAGAAGCTCAGGTAGAGCCCAAAGTCGACCAGGTTGTCCATGTAGAAGGGACGCAACAAGCATTGCCAACCATCAAGAAATGGTTCTGCTTTGACTGACGCATACCCAACAGGGCAATGGCAAAAGCATTAGAGTACATGAGGGTGCCCAATCGTTCTGTTAACCACTGCCTGTTTGCCCCTTGCCAGCAAACAACATGTGAGTGCTCATGTGTTTCTTTGCATGGTGTCAGGGCGAGAACCCACTCAGGCGCGGGCCTCCCTGCTATGCGCCTTCAAGGCCGGCGCAACCCTTGCTTGGTCTCGGGGAGCTAGAAATAGGTTGTGCAGTACCTTAAAAGCAACTCCAGCCATTGGCTTGTCCGAGATCCTCTCAGGGGCGGGAAGCGGAATTCCATAGTTCCGTTTTGCCTTTCTCGAGGCACTTATAAGTCCCTTGGCTTACAATATGGTCATTATCACCTCCATGGTTGCACGTTATTGACCTATTGCCATAGTTGTAAGTACGCTTGAAGCGAATCGACTCGACGTCTTTCATCGCCAGCTTTGCTTCTTCGAGCAGGATGGTGCTTGGGGCCCAAGTTCGAGACTTTCGCGACCTCTTGAAATTTGAGAGCAATGAAAACCATGGCCTCCAAACAACTACGCGCCTTTGACGCTTTCAGCGATTGGCCCCGTCTAAGCCTTGTTTCAGTGTCATGTGGCAATGCATGTTCACTTGGAACGCCAGCAAGAATGGTGTGTGGACATATGTAAATTATGTCCACCAAAGGACCCTCCAACTTGAATTCACCCATCCCTCGAGACCCAAAAAGGTCGAGACCCAATTTGTGAAGCCCCCGCTCCGCACGCCCAGGTCTCAGAGCTCTGCAAGCTGATGAATGTCTCCCAGGACCCTCCGGGTTGCGAGAGGAAGGCAATCTCGACACCTCCGGGTTGCGAGAGAATTGAGTCCCATGTGTTCTTTCACAGGGGGCATTACGGATCTTTTGGACTGCTTTGGCACAACTGAGTGGAACAAGACTTGATGTCATGATGTGGCAGGTGTTGGCATCCGATGTGCCGTTGACACCGGGGCAATTTGCTTTCTCCGGCCTTCCGAGGGAATCGTCACTTCCGAAAAGCATAAAAGCACAGCCAGCCGATAGGGGCTCCCATGACTTGCTCGGGTCAGGGTCGAGACCCGAAGCACACGTGGGCTTTTCAGCTCTCAGGAGGATGTGGCAGCAGTGGAGCAGCACTTGCAGAGCCAGAACTTTGAGCAAGCGCCTCAGAGCGAGCGATCCATTTTTTTCGCGCTCACGGCACCCAGTGTACCTGGAGAGCCCAAGTCCAGTTTCATGAACTCATTCGAATCATTTGATCGCTTCGTTGCCTTTGCGAAGGTTGGAATCCAAAGCAGCGCTGGAGGAGCGGGTGCCACAGTCCGCGGACAACCTTATTTGTGTGAATTAGCGTCCCTCCAAACTGGTTTAATTACTTTCGGTTTCGAAGCCTCGCTGGTTTGTGTCATGCTCTGCTTTTCCAAACTGGCCCAAGCAACATGTGCAGGAGGGTACAACAAAAGATTCCGTGTTTGACAAACTTGCTGGTTCTCAACTGAGCTGAACAGTGAGTGTGGATGGTTGGTATTTTACGAGCCACAGAGATATTCGATAAATGGAGTTGCCTCCAAGTGCTTTTTCCCTTTTTGGATGGTTTAAAGGGAACGAACCGGGGACTAATTACCTGATTTTTCTCCCGTTTGATGGCAGGTGCCAGGGTCTCCGTTTTGTTCCCTACTGCAGACAGGCTTTGCGTATTAAGACGCCTTTTCTGCATTACCTTTTTGGACCAACACAAAAGTGGTTTCGCTTGGAAGCCATCCCACAACGGGTTCCCTTGTGCCTTGTTTTTCTTAGTAGGGCTCATTTTGGAATGTGGGAATGGCACCCCGCGTGTTTGTCAAGCATCCTGAGTATGATAAGGGATGGTTCTTGATTCGTAGTTGATAATCATGGTTATAACCCAGTTAGGGGCCTTATGGTTGCTAGTCGCTTACAAAGTAACATCATTTCAGTAGGTTTCCGTAAGCATTGCCCTGCTTTCGGCCCTTTTAAGAAACACACATCGCCAGCTAAGGCGTTTAGGTCCCTGCAACCAACCAAGCCGGCACCCGGTCGGTGCGATGATCCAAAGCAAGATCCAAGGCCTAAAATGACCCAACAAATGTCTCTAATTGCGGTGGATGCCCTAAATATTGCCAGTAGGGGAGCAAGGGAAATCAAGGGAACTCACTAATTTATAGTCATTTCCCCATGGTTTGTGGGATGTGGTTGGTTTACTTGCAAGCTGTAAACCATCCCACTGGTTGGGGACCAAAGCCTGGGTTCATTCCATATGTCATTCCCTACCTATCGCACCGATTGCAAGTCAATCTGATACTTAGTTCAGGTGTATCTGGTGGCTCCCCTCCCCCAATTTCATTTTCAAGCTGGGGGATGCCTAATTGGACGTTTGGTGAGGTGGGTGAGGCACCACCCCTCCCGGACCGGTGGAAATGGCCGTGGAAATGGCCGAGGGCGGCCGAGAGTCTTGGGGCTCGAACTGCACCTCAGGAGCTGGGCCTGGCTGTGCGGCCTGCCCAGCTGCAGGCGGTGCAGCACATGCCGGGCGCCCGGAGTCGGTCGTCTTGGCCCGCTTAGGTTACCCGGTCCACCCGGTCCACGTTCGGAAGCCGCCAGACATAGATGGCCCGTTTTTTCAGAAGAACGGTCCAAACCAGGACCCTGTGGTCCATGGTGGACAGGTTAGTTTGCTTAGACGCAGATGGGTTCAATTGGTTTAGATTGGTTTTGTTCCATGGGCCATCCTCTGGTTCTATGTGTTTGCTTTCTTAGAGCGTTCCATGATTTTACCCCAAGATGTTTCCAAGGTATTTTTCTTTCTCAGGGTTGTCCAGTTGTTCCCCAAAGATGTTGTTCATGATTGTTGGTTGCCACTAAGGTATGATCGGTGTCAAGGGTGTTGTGTTTCTACGGTTGTCTTGACTTAGAAGCTGTTTGACAAGTTGTTTACTTATATTGTGTTTCTTTATGCTAAGATTCTAAGTGTGGAGTTTTGTCTAAGTGGCTTTCCAAGGTTGTTTTCTCTTTGAGATGTGTTTTTCCTAACGGTGTTTGATTCGCCGAGAACTTTTGGACGCCTTCATGGCAGTCCCCGCCTTCATGGGGTTTCTGTTTGTCACAGGGTCACGCGAACCTCGAGCTCTGACTTACCATTTACTTGGGAATGCTCAACTGGGTTGAGCAAAACTACTGGGATGGTGTTGGAACTCCAAAAGGAAGCCGACCTGCAGGAATCCCCTCTTTCTCCCCAAGGCCCAAAGGGTTCGCTTGGTGGTCGCCCCAAAAAAACAACTTTGGGCTGGTTTCCCATGGGGATTTTTGGATGGATTTCTTTCGGGTTCCACGTTTCCAAGCAGGAACCTCTGGGTGAATCGCTGCCACACGGAGACGGACCTCTGTGTGGGCACCCCGTGCTGCCGGCATGGAATCGGGTACGAGTTGGTCTCCGAGGGAGCGGCCAACGCGGGCTGTGTTTTTTTCCCCTTGAAAACACCCCGCCAAAAACAATAAATCAAGAGACGCCCATGAGTTGGCGCGTCATCACAATGGGCAGCTCATGTTGGATTGCTATTGACACGGCCGGTCAATAGTGGGAGCTCGTGTTTGGCAAAGGACGCCCCCCAGCGCCGACGCATCCAGTATTATCAGTATTTTCAATCCAGAACCCTACCACTCCCCCACTCCCCCCCTCCCCCTCGGAAATACGTCCTTGACTCCCACAACCATTTGAAGGGCAAGACTTAAGCCCCCTGAAGTTTCCAGTTTGGCCAGGCAGACGCGTGCTGCGCGGGCGCTCAGGGCTCGCGTCAATAAAAGGCTCTGTTTGAAGGGATGACGGACCTTGCTCAGCTTTGGTGGGGTTGCGAATCTTGTGAAACATCCCAATACTCTTTCTCCCGTAGATGATGTGTTCCCTCAAAATGCAACAGGTTATTTGTTGTGTTTTTCTCGTGGAAGCCTGTAAGTCAAATATTTGTGTTGTTGAATCGGGTCAACCTTGGAGGGCTCCATTCTTCATGTTGGTGTTCGGCTCAAGCTCGGCAGTTGGCCGTTCATGTTGATCTTCTTGCGCCTGGCCTCTAATGTTAACCCCAGATGAATAATCCCCTGGTTGATTAATAGGGGGTGTCCCCTTTTAGCGGGGATTCATCTCTTTTTAAAGGAACACCCCCCTAATAATGGGACGGGTTGATTAATCCTGGGTTAACATTAGAGGCCATGCTCAACAAGATCAACATGCAGCATGTGGAGAGCGTCGAGATAGAAACAGAGACTTGGATATGGTTTGAAGCGCACATGCTCAAGAAGGCCCGCATCCACTGTCCATTCAAAGGATTCTGCACCCGACGGCGAGGTTGACGGGAACCGCCCAGAATCAGCACAGAGGCTTTTCTGGAAAGCGTGGTCTACTAGCGTGAAAAATGGGAGGACACCTCTATTCTGCAAAGGTTTCACGGATATGACACTTCCACAAAGTTTCCGACAGACAAGAAGGCGCTGTTGGAGTGGACATGGAACTTCCGAAATATGAAGCACACGCCCTTCTCTGCAGATAGTTTTGTTGACTGTGTTGACTGTTGGCTGCAGTTGAATGAGGGCCGGAACGGCGAGCACCCAGAGGCGTTCATTTCGGAGATTGCAGAGCTGACCTTTCTTGAGAGTCAATGCTTTAGCCCGTCCCTGCAACCATATTCTGAGCCTTTTAACCATGAGTTTGACGTGGAGTGGGTCTTCTTCGTGGGCCGTTTGCACAGTGCACCGCAGACACTGCTGTTGTCCGGGTTGTTCAACTGGAGCTGCTGAATCTGAGATGGCCCAACCTGCATTGGTCATGGCGTCTTCTTTTTGGCCCTCTCAAAAGTTGCATGAGCGAAGCGGTCAGGAAGCACCGGGTGCGTGACCATGTGCCAGCACGCGCGCAATAATGATTTCGTAGCACGCAAGTAAACGCATGCGACGGCCTCAACGTATCGCCTAGTCATAGTAAGCCGTGTAAACAGGTATTAGATATGCTTTCCGTGCTACATTTCTGCTTTGGGTCTGGTCTGCGGGTCTCTGCGGGGCGTGGGCAGGGGGATTCTTGGACTGAGGGAATGTTCTTTTCTGAAGCCGCTTTTCAGGCTCCATGTTCATTTGCAGGAGTGTCACTGGAATCCGAAAACCACCCCCTTGTAGAAGGAAAGAATCGTTCCTGTTGGGCGACGCCTTTTGGGGCTTCCGTGTTCGTTTTTGGGGGGAGTAGCCAACGAGAATGGTTGAGCTTTTGGATTTTCCAAGTCCCACTTTGCTGTTTCCTCACGGAACTGGACCGCGGAAGATCTTTGGTTCTTGGATTTTGAGCTAAACGGCTGAGAGTGTTGAGACTCAGAGCCTTGTTGTCTCCGCCAGAAACACAGGTTTGGGTGTCTTTAGCTCGTGTGGTTTACCTCAGCCCTCGGAACAGCAACACGCTCTCAAGAGTCGCTTCCGTGAACAAGCACTCCTGAACCCGCGTTCGCGTGGATCTTCTGAGGCCTGCGAGGCATGTTGCTGAGTACCGGGCCAGTTTCTTGACGCCCACTCTCCGCGTTTTGGATTCGGCCATGTGTCAGGTTGCTTTTGAGACACAAGACACCCAGCTCCGGTGGTAAGTTGCTACACAAAACCATCCAAGAGCCAGGACCTTGAGACATTCCCAGGTGCTGGTCCTGGGCTCTGTGGCGGTGTGGGGCCCATCCGTTGTCGCTGGGCATTGGTTGCCTTGGGCTCCAAGGGGGGGTTGGCCCATTTTTGTTGATTTGGCCATGCAGTTTGAACATTGCCTTGACGAAAGTGTCACTCTTTGTTGGGGGGGTTCAGCTGGGCATTTGGGGAAGCCTTTCTATCCCCGGCACTTTTCATTGCTGTTTCCCTTTTTTATGGCTATATCTGTCAAGGTTTCCAAAGCACAACTTGCCCTCTTGCCTCTCTTGAGACGCGCAGTTTTGCCCAGTGCAAAACCAGCACGAACCTTGGCTGCTTGGGCCTGTTAATCAGGCGATCCCCAATTGGCAATTGGTGGCTTGAGTTGATCTATAGATTTGAACCCTTGGTTCTTGATACCAAAGGAAAGACCCCATACTCTCCAAACCACCAGTTTAATTTGACAGTACCAAGGGAATGCCGATCTTATGATTTCTCTTTGGATTGATCTTGTTTGGGATGCAAGGAGAGTAAGAAAATATCGTGAGCCGGTGCCGGTTCTGGGTTGTGCTTTGCTTCCGACACGATGTTGGTCTTGAACAAAAGTCAGAGTTGGATGGTTTTACCAAGGTTGGTATTTCAACTCAAAGTTTGTTACTCTGAGATTCAATCTGAGTCAAACATGGACCTTTTGCTAACGTTTTGCAGGGAGTCAAACACCACCCGTCTGAGGGTTAGCTACATGGCTAGTAACCCAGTCAACTGGGGTTCAACTGGACCTGCCTGCTTGTTTTTCGAGGAAATGCCTGCAAAGCGACAGGCAGCAGTTGCATATCACATTGCAAAACAACACATAGGGATTCAACGTGCCTTGCTGATTTGCCAAATTGGCCTACCTGTGTGCTTCTGTCCGAGTGTTTTGTGGCCAGCCCGTGTTACTGCCGCATGTTGCTTCTAGTTGTGCTTCTTTTCGTTGCGTGTGGATCAGACGAGTAAGAGCGCCGGGCTACTTCGGCCCGCTCATGGTCTCTGAAGGGCATGACATTGCTTTGGCTCCAAAGCGGGGAACTCCGTGTCCTTTTGGTGTCCCTTGAACAACCACCCGCAAAAGATGGGTACCCTCAAAAAGGAGATGCGTGGTCACAGCAGACACAGACACAGATTTGGACACGCACACTGACACAGACACACAGACACACAGACACACAGACACACAAAGACACAAAGACACACAGACACACAGACACACAGACACACAGACACACAGACACACAGACACACAGACACAGCACACACACACACACACCTCAAAAGCGAGCGTGATTGGGCGACATGGCGACGGCCCAAACGCCCCAGCCAAATGTGCCCGTGCAAAGAGTGGGGGCTAGAAACCCAATTTGACAATGTCCTTTCGGAGTCATCCATGATGTTGTTTGTTCATGTTGTTCGCATAGCCGGTGCCTAATTCCTTCAAAGGAAACGGCAAAGGATCAGCCAGTTAGTTGATTCCAGGGGCTCATTTGTGCCAGGGGCAAAGATGGCGAAAGATAGATGGCCCTGGTTGACCTGGTTGTTTCATAGTCTACCAGGCCATTAGGCAATTGGCAGTGTGCCAAAAACAAGGCACACCCTGTGGAACGGCCATTCCCATTTCAGAAAGCCGCACGGTCGAGTATGTCTCCAAATGTGTGGATGGTTGCCTCGTTGGCCTTTCTAAATCCGAAGCTACGATGAGAAGTAGTCTTTTCAAGCTTGCAAGTCTATCAGTCATGATCCGTGGTAAACTGCGGGGTTTTCCTTATTCCCTCGTTTAATCATTGCAGACGCCTCTGCACTCAGGGGAAGTTCCAGGTGTTCTGCAGGTACTTACGAGCCTCAACGGCTTCACCCGGACTCTTGGGCACTTTGGCTTACGGCTTTGCCAGTACCAGTACCAGTTTCGGGGTGTTAGTATGTGACACGTCCCCAAAGAGACCGAAACCAAACAACAGCCAGCGGTGGGTAGCTGAGCATTCTCTCGATTAGCCCCGTGAGCTTGGCTAGGTCGGCAAGTCCAGCTGCGTGGACGCCTTGGTGAAGTGCAGCGAGGCAGGGCTGAAGCCTCGCATCTCTTCTCGACCCTTCCGAGTGGCTTTGCAACCCAATCCGTACCCCAAAATCCTGGCTCCTTCTGCAGCTGTTGTTACACGCCGATAGTGTTGAAGTCTGCGCGCAGCGCAAAGGAGGCGATAGCCACCCCGGCGGATGCAGCCCTCTCTGTGAGAATGTCACATGCTGTGTGACGAAGGTGGTCATTGGGCCTCCTTTCCCCTCACACTGTATCCTGCAGACCCCCTCTGTGCAAGTGAAGCACCCAGCTATGATGGCCGCGGAAAACGCATGCCGAGGTTGGTCCAGTTGGTCCATTTCCAACGAGCGCCCCGAGCTCGTTTTTTTAAATCCGCGTCCAGCGGCCTTTTGGGCCCGGCGCTCATGAATTTTCACGATGTTGCGGTTTGGCACCCACTTCTACCCAGAAGCAGACACCCCCCCGCCTCCCTTCATGTTCTGTTTGCCCGGAGAGTTGCGGGATTTAGGGCTTCATGGAACAGCATGTTGCTGGTTGGCCAGGTTGAGGACGTGCCATGGGAGGCGGGCCGGCGGGCTGGCAGGACCCTCGCCCCCTCGCCCTCCAAAATGGCTTAGTTTCCTTTGGATTTGTCACCGAAAAGCTTGCCTGGTTTCGGCATGAGCTGACAGTCAGACCTATTGAGAGCCAGCCTGACAGCCACAGACGCTAGCGGCTGGTGTTCTCGGCCACAGCTTCCTACGTCTGAGGCACACCAAAATGTCCATCGATGCATATCACTTCGTTCCGTCTCGTGGGTAACAATGAATCATTCTTTCGAAACCCTGCATTTGTCAAACAAACATCATCTTCCATTCACGTAATATCTTTTTCTCGCTTGTTTGTTTAAAAAGGAATTTATCACTACTGCACACGATATCATTTTTGTTTCCAGGGGACGCAACAACAAATGGAGGTCATGGCTTGGTGGTTCCCAGCCATCCCCTTGTTTTTGTTGTTGCTTTTTCATGGGTTTAGTGGTTGGGTTTCCGGATGTCACCCACAAGTGAAGCTTTTAGCAGGGGATCTGAAATCGGCCAACCCAGATTAGGGCTTGGCTTTTTCGGGGATGTGGAGCCGCTTTTTCCGGATGCATCGCCGAGATGCGGCGCCTCAACGCCACTTCCTTGGCCCTGGACGCCAGCGATGCGCTTCAGCGGCCAGGCGGGGACCCAGGGCAGACGGCTGGATGCCGGGCCTCTTCGAACAGATAAATGGCTGTGGCTCAATCAAATGCACCCAAATGGCACCTGGGTAAATGGAAACAAAGATCAGAATCTACATACCCCTAGTTCTTTAATTTTGAGCCACACCCAAATACTTACCAGTGTATCTATATACGGGTGTGGCTCATTTTTTTTAGCAGGAGGGGCAAACCGCAGGTGTTGGTCCATGTTTCCACTTACCGGGGTTCCAAGTTGGTACCGTTTTTTTGAGCCACAGCCATATATATATATATGTATGTATATAATATGCCCTGTCTCCCACTAGCATGGCACCCATGGCACCCATCAAGGGTGCCTGGAAGAGCAGTTTCCTCTTGGGACCCCCTGTCAGATCCCCTAATGTTAGTGGGCGGGAGGGTTATGATGCATGTATACATTGGTTCTAGATTTATTTTTGCTTGTAACATAAGTGATCAATCGCCTCCTTGCGACTCTTCGGGGTCCCCAAAGCCGACTTTTGCCAGAACCGGGCGAGCGGCAGCTTGACCTGTCAGTAAAGTCTCGGTGACAGGACACATGCACATGTGAAAATTGGGATCTTTGCACGTGTCATGATGCAAGAATGCAGAGGTGTGAACCTGATACAGCGGGTTTTTGTCGATTGACGGGGCAAGAGTTTCCAACCGCTGAAGAGTTTTTTGTGCGCAGCATAAGAAACAACTCGAGACATGTTGGTCGGTGCTTTGCTCAGGAAATGCCCCACAAATGCATCAATCATGACATCATGGGAAGCAGATTCTTCGAGTTTCCGGGGCTTTGCTTGACTCAGGCGCCACGCGCCTGATGCCGCCCTGCTCCTCCATGGGCATCCTGGACCAGATTGAAGGCGCTGGCATCGCGGAGAGAGTCAAAGCCGCCGAGAATGGATCGGAATCAAGCATGAAGAACTGCCTGCTTGATGCTTTTTCCCTCTTTTTTCATGGGGCCCAATGCTCCCGTGTCAATGTGGCAGGTTGAATCCGGAATCGACACCGCTGACCTGAAAATTGTATGAAGACCTCAATCCCAAGCTCCAAAAGGAGCCCGGCCCTCCTTCCATAGGCCTGATCAGTACGAGTGGCTTGATGCTCCGGATCATTTTTCAGAGATCCCTCAGTCCTTTTGCGACCCCATGGGATTCTCGGAGCGGGAAGCTTCGGCGGGGGCATGTGGCATGCCACGTCTTGCCGCGTTGACTAGGCGAATTGAAGCTTGGAGGGCAAGTCCCAATCGCAAAAGAGGTTTTTGACCGCCCCGTGCCGCTCACATGTGGCTCACTGATAACTGTTTGTTGGGCTGGGTGCGAGTTTTTTTTTTTGACAAGTCGGTCCGTCGGCGTTTGGCTCGACCATGCCAGGCAAGAAGGTGCCGCGCAAGGTCCGCAAGGCGGGCAACAGCCATCGGCGCAAAGCTTTGGAAGATTCAATGAAGGTCCCTCGTTTCCGTTGCAATGATTTAACAGTCTGTAGATGCACCTGGATGCCTTTGGCATTGAGATGTTGATAACTCAAGATGAGAGCGCAGATGTCGCCAGGTCCTGGTACATGTGGATGGCGAGGTGGATGCATCCTTGCAAGGCGCATTCCTGTCCTCGCTCAGCGGCGTGCCCGTCGGCCCAGAATATTCGACGAGCGCGACGCGTTTGCTGAGCATCTCTCACGGCGAATGGACGGTGTGTCTGAGAACAGGGGACTCTGGCGAATGGATGTGGGTGTTTCTGAGAACGGGCGAACAAAATCGGTTCCCTGCGAGCATTGTCTCCGTTTCAGAATGAGCATACCGAATTCATGCTGTCAAGGCATGTCTAAGGGAGTCCACCAAACCAAATGTCAATCCTGGCCTTCAGATCGGCACATCTTTGAGTGGTAGATTGAAGGGAGATACAGTAATTACCCCATTCTAACTGACACTTGCAGTGGATACCAGCCCACTATTGTAGGTAAGGCTTGCCTTTCTAGTTGGGAAGGGTGGGCATATGGTAAACGGAGTCACTGGGAATGGGCGCAGTTCATAGATGTTTCTTTTTTTCATCAGCTCTGTGGATGAATCATGAATGGCGGAAAGCTGGAAACGCGCCAAAGGCTTGGCTTGGGCCCAGCTGGTCTTTTGGGGACTCCAGGAAGCCAGGCATGGGGTAGCTGGAGTCTGGTTTCGGCGGCTCGGCGCCCTTTGGCGATTCGGACTTCAAACCACAAACCAACACACCAGAGATTTTGGCGGCAACAAGACAAGAGACATGCTTACCTCTTAAAAACACAACTTTTCGATTTTGTGGGTAACATGGGCTATATGTCTGTAAAAGATTAACTTCCCCAGGGCTTGGAGTTTTAAGGGGTAAGCATGGAAAAGGAGCGGTGTATCCCATGAGACCAGAGACACGAACCAAACAATCTGAATGCGCCTTGAGGTCCGAAGCGGGCAGCTCCATCCGGTGCGAATTGGGGGAGGGGGGCGGGGGAAGGCATAGCTATGGGACCTGGGAGCTCCATAGAGATGGCCATGTTTTTTTTTGATAAGGAACCACCTCCAAAGTGGTTTTTTGGGATGTAAATAATTCCACCTAAATGGTGTCCACAGGGTCCCTTGTTTAAATTCACAGCCATATGTTTCCTGTGGCCTGATGTTTGAGGGGAGGACTCACTCTGGTGGATTGCTTCTCCCTGGAAGGCGAAGTGAACCGTAAGGCCTGACGGGCTTAATCTTGATTGGACACCAGAAATTGTTCTGTGGCGGAAATTGCAGAAACATAACTTCCATTCCTCATGGCGACCAGATCGTTTCAACCAATGGCTCATTGCCATGAAGAACCCAAGGGTTGAGGTCCATATGTCAGGACACTCTCGTAGGCTTTTTGCGGAGCAGCTCGGACGAGCAGTTTCGAGCTGCCTTCTGCAGCCGTTTTGACCGCCCCGAGGAGTCGCAAAGTGGCTCTAAGGGCACGTCTAAGAACCTGATCCACTTTCCAAGTCTATCTAAGAAGCATGTTGCCATTTGGTCCAATGATGTCAATTTTTCCAACTTGAACACATGATCCCGCGGTTTTGATGGAACACCATGACACCGCGCCCGACAGACGTGTCCCAGAATGTGGGAGCCCTCCCCCTATTGGATGCTCGCAAAGGTAGAAGGACTTTTTTTCTTCGCACACTGAAGCTCGGGGGCCAAAGAAAAGAAAACCACAACAGAAACCATCAGCAAAAGGGACTCCACTGGCGCGAGGCAAGCCACCCCTGTTGCAACACCCATGGTATGGGTCAAAATTAGACCACCTGGAGAAACCGCAGGTTTTGGTCCATGTTTTCCATTTAATTTCCGGGGTTCCATTTGGGGTACCTATTTTTGACCCACGCCCATGGTTGTTCCCCTTTTACGAAAGAACCCGCAGGCACGGCTTGCAGTTCTCCAAGCAGTCCTGGCTCTCGCTGCGGGAAGGCCGCCCGCTTCGACTTCACTCGATGTGGCTGTGGTGGTCAAAACCAATGGGATCCCATTTTGGAGTTGGTGCACCACCTATTCTAGTCGATTTTAGTGAGGATTGGGATGTTCACTGGGGGTACGATTTGGATTTTGACCAATGGCCATGTCCTGTGCATGAAACACCGTGAGTTGGATTTGCCATGACGGCTCTGGGTGAATCATAACGACATCACAGGACCGAATTCGCCAAATGGTGGTTTATGTGGGGAATAAATCCCCCAACCACATTATTTCAGGTTGGTGAAATATTCAAATTCTCTCAGAGCTTGTCCTTTGCCTGAAAAGGGGGCTTCATTTTTTGTTGCCGACACCCTAGAAAAGGTCCCTCACCTGGATTTGGACGGTTGCTTCAAGATAACCATTTCCAAAAGGTCCGTTTGCACGGCCGCAGATCGAGACAAGTGAACGCCTGATAGTGTTTTGGTGAAATTACGTTGACTATCCAGTTGCCGTTGTGACTGAGCTGTTTAGGGCGAAGCATAACCTCCAAGCCACCGGCCCCCAAAGCGATCTTTCAGGAGCCCAAGCAAGGGGTCCATTCCCCGAAGGTAGGTTCCTCCAAAGGATCAGGTTCTTGGATTCCATGTGCGGGATTGTTCGAAAGGTCCTTTACATGAAATGTAGCATTGATATTTCCCACGAACTGGGAGCAGTTGGCCATGGTCATCTGGGGGCCAGTACTGATGAACCCCCATGGTCCCTTGAGGCTCTCTGTCACGACTGGCGGTCGCCTTTGAGATGGGGGCGCGGACCTTGGGGAATGGGCAAAACGTCTCCGCTCACGGCCTGATTGAAATGCATGTGCCGAAGTGGAGAGTGGATTCCTTGTGCATAGACTTTGATACTGATTCTTTGCACTCTTTGGACCTCTTGCACCTCAGCACTCAAACAGTTGAACACCACGGACAAGGAATCAGTTCTAGTGTCTGATCCAAAGGGTTGCACTCAAATGAAAGGATTCTTTGCAGCTCAGTTTGGGCAACCATTTCATCTGCCTAAGACGAGGCCTTGCCTGAATGAAGGACCCCATGGACCCCCTGTATGGTCTGATGAACAACGATGGTACTTTGAAAAAGGAAAGCGGCGCCGCGGACGCTGATCACAAGGATGACGGCTGGCATTTGCCCTTTCTTCGGATCTGGCATCAGTTGCCCTTCATGGTATCGCCCAGCCAGTGTTGTTGTTTGTGACAGCATTACTGGGAAAATGTATGCGCTCCTGAAAATATTGGCCAAATTTGCCCCGAATAAGACAAGGGGAAAATATTCTGGTATCACCGATCCTATTTGTCTTAGTGCATTCAGCTGGCGGATCTGTTTTGGTTCTGTCAGTGTTGGTTTCGATGTTCGAGTAGCGGAAGCGTAGCTGGGTATTGAAGCTTTGGTGGAGCCATTTGGAACCTTTTCCGCACCGTGAGTTCAGGATGGATCGATATCAAGCGTGGCAATCATTTCTGACCTGGATACAGAACGAAGATCAAAGTTTCACTTTCTTGTTTTTTGTGTCTACATGCGGCTTGGTTTGCCCCTGTGCTGGAAACTCGTTCCATATGGGCGGGCGATAGTAGGACCCACCCCGTGCAAGGAAAACGAGTGGCGCACAAGCAAGAGGACACCAGCAAATTTTATGGGCTCGAATCAGTTCAAGCTTCCAGTTCCTAAATGCAACACTCACTTCAGCTGCAAATCGATCTGATTTCAATATCGCCATGGGTCATCCAAATCGTACCCCCAGTGACCCCATGGGATCCCATTCGTTTTGACCCACAGCCATCGCCTTTGGTCTGGAGTCCGCGAGCTCCGAGGAGTCCAGTTCCCTGAGCCCGGACCTCCTGGCGCGCTGCGGCGTGGCTCGGATGCGTCGAAATTTTCCCGCGCCGGGCTGCGGGGACGTGGGGACGGGGCATGGCGTGGGCCGTTGCTTTTTTTCTTTCTTCTTTTTGTGAAGTACTCGCCTTAGTCTTCGAAGACACCGATGTTGCTGAGGCACCGCGTAGGCCATGGCGACGGAAGCGAGTCGCATAGGCAGTCCGCGTGGGTTGTGCACATGTATTAATTATATGTGTCGTTAGCGATGCCGCTACATATATTTAATGGCTCGTCCATTTCACTCGTCGTTGTGTTGAGCCAGTAATATGGTGGCTCCCAACCTCAAACGAATGACCGCAGCAAAAGGGTAGAACACTTGTACTGGATCCGCTCGTTTTGTTTTTTCGAGGGCCACATTCTTTTGTGGCAGTATGCTTGAGCAGCCTCGACGACACGTTCCAAAACCTAGGATTCCCGCATTCGCATTCAGAACGGACAGGCTTTCTCGCGGACTTGGGCAACTCAAGAGACGCTTTGCAGGGAACATATGATGTGTTATGTGTGTTTTCTCTGGGAAGCTTAATATAGCATTCTAAACAGAGGGGACGCCAATTGTTTTATGCATGAAGCAAACGGCCAATCCTGTTGTGTGTCTCCCAGAGTTTTCAGCCCAAGTCTTCTTGGAACACAGTATTTCGGCCTTCGGCCCCTCGACAGGAAGACCCCCTAAACCATCTAACCCGGGAACCCCTTATGAACTGGAGGGTGATTCAATCGAGTTCTGCTTGGTGTTCGGCTCAACCGCAGATGGCACGTTTCCGGGCTGGCGGAGAATGATGACTGGTGAGACCGCGCAGGTAGAGGCCATGCTCAAGATCAACATGAAGCATGTGGAGAGAGTCCAGATCGAAACAGGGACCCGGATATGGTTTGAAGTCCACCTGCTCGAGAAGGCCCGCATCCCAAGCCTGACTGTTCATTCGAAGGATTCTACACCCGACGGAGAGGTTGAGGGTGCGAAAGTGGTGACAGTGGAGCAGATGTCAGGCGTCAGCACCCAGGTGGCCATTCCGGAGCCCCACACAGTAGCAAGCTTGAAGAAAGTGCTGGAAGGCAGGCTGCAAATCCCGTTGTTTTTGCAGACCGTTGTGAATGGCGCGGAGGAGCTGAGGAATTCAGATGTGATTTCGGCGCAGAGTGTGACACTGCTGCAGCGGGAACCGGCCAGAATCAGCACAGATGCTTTTCTGGAAAGCATGGTCTATTGCCGTGAAAAATGGGAGGACACCTCCATTCTGCGAAGGTTTCACGGATTTGACACTTCCACAAAGTTTCCGACAGACAAGAAGGCGCTGTTGGAGTGGACATGGAACTTCCGAA
This sequence comes from Effrenium voratum, assembly GCA_963377175.1. Classification (NCBI taxonomy): domain Eukaryota; class Dinophyceae; order Suessiales; family Symbiodiniaceae; genus Effrenium; species Effrenium voratum. The sequence goes on from CAUJNA010001779.1 coordinate 226,948, forward strand.
ATATGAAGCACACACCCTTCTCTGCAGATAGTTTTGTTGACTGTGTTGACTGTTGGCTTCAGTTGAACGAGGGCCGGAAGGGTAAGCACCCAGAGGCATTCATTTCCGAGATTGCAGAGCTGACCTTTCTTGAGAGTCAGTGCTTTAGGCCGTCCCTGCTACCATATTCCGAGCCTTATGTTCATGAGTTTGACGTGGAGTGGGTCTTCTTCATCGTGGGCCGTTTGCGCGCACCGCAGACGCTGGCGGTGTCCTTTTTGTTCAACTTGTGGATCTGAGGCACGTATCACTGCTAGGCCCCCCCAGCTAGGTGCCCTTTTACATCCTTTTTTGGGGGAGGATAAGTTCCCCTACAAAAAATAGACTACAGAAAAAAAGGGTACCCCTTTTCGGTCCTCTCTACTGGAGGACCTAGACTGTGACTTTGAGCATGGTAATGGGGCCAGTAACACGTGCACCATAATGACGTAGCAAGGCAAATACATGCTGAAGGCCCAACACATCGCCGATTCTTATTTCTGATTCTCGGTACATCATCGCATTGCAAGCTATGTGCAGTGAGTGCGAGCAATGCAATGTACAGCTTTGGACCTGGAAAACAAGAGTAGAATAAATATGTAAATCAAGCATTTGCGCAGAATATACATATGCGTTTTATCCCGGATGCCAGGGTCACTTGAAGCAAGGCCACTCGAAAAGCGGTTTTATCACCAGACTCTCTGGGCTATATATATATTATGGATATATATATATATATATTTATGTATCAAGGGTAAATCTTGTAAACGAGTATTATGCTTTCAGAGTTACATTTCTGCTTTGGGTCTGGTCTACGTGTCGCTGCAAAGCCGGGGGGGGGGGGATCTTCGACCGAGGGGTGCATAGTTAACCCATGAAATTATCAAACATGGTCCGGAGGGCTGATTCGGTTTCATGTTGGCCCACATTGGCCCCACGGTCCAAAATAGGGTTCTCAATTTGCACATCCACTCCAACATCCACTTCGGGATTCATATCCCTGGTAAATGACATATTCTTGCGAACGGCACACATGGCAGAACTCATATCGAGTGGCTTTGCGAAGAATTCCTTCAGTGCCCAGTCGGGTCTTAGACGCAGTCTTGTCCGCTTTCTCCCCGAGGGGCTCGGGAGATTGGCTGAGGTGGTGCATTTGGGCGAGGAGGAGGCGGGCCTTACACAGCTCGAGGGTTCGCCAACTCACACATGCACGCTATATCGCCACAACATGAGGCGTATATGCAAAGCAAACATTTGGGTTGCTTTTCTTTCACGGGTGGGGTGGGGTGGGTTGGGTCGGGCTGTGGAAGCCCTCTTGGATCTTGTAAGTGTGGAGCAAGACAATGACGAATTGCTAGGGCAACATCTATTTATGCACGCACAGTTTTTGCCACAAACACACACACGCCGCTTTGGATGTTTGAGGAGCTAGCCGCAGTTTCTGTCATTAGTCGCATGAGTGTAAATTGGGTTTCAGACCGCCGCTTTCTATTTCTATTGTGATAAAGTCGTTGTTGGCTGGAACTCAACCCCACGGTATCACAGGGGCGTTTTCATTTTCCACATTCCGTGTAGCTTTTCTGACAAGGGGTTGGGACCAACTTCACCCTCTAAACCACAACTGATCGAGCATATGGAAGTCCAAGTCTCCCGCTTCAGATTTTGACTTGATACATTCAAGCCGTCACCAGCTCGGAACCAGAATCCTGAACATATATATATATATTAGTATTACATATTTTCCGACTTACATACACGTCTTGGGCATGTTCAATTCTTTCCCAGCCCACTGGGACTCAGGACTTTGGCCGAGAGGTGGAGTCCCTGGTGCACTCCTGGTGCAGCCAGGCAACGAGAACTTTTTCTCTTTCACGCGTGGGGAACCGATCGGCAAGCAGTCCACACGAAGCGAAGGAACCGATCGGCAAGCATAAATAAAATATGGTCGGTGTTGTTTCTTCTTTTTTTTGTTCGGGGGGGGGGGTGGCTGGGCACGCTGAGTTTGCAAAGGGTTCTATCATGAAAGGCGATCTTGGTTCGCAGAGTCAGGGCCAATGGGTGATTTGATCGGCGAGCATTTGAGAAAATCATGGGAGGTGGCCGAGCACCAGCCAGTCATTCGAGAAAGCATTTCGGGGTAAATGACTTTGGGGTGGATTTCCCTTGCAGGCGTTGGAACAAGTGGTTGAAGCCACGTTTTGAGTTTTGGCTCTGTCAGAGTTACATACGCTCTCGAATATTGGGGTGAAAGCGATGCACAGATGCATTGAGCGCTTGCCGAAAGGGTACGAAGTGACCCCCGTAATTCAGAGACTTGCTAAGGCCGAAACGGTCAAAGGCATGGGCGATTTGCTTGGATGGCATTTGAGGGTTTGGCGGTTTGGCGGTTTCTGACGGCTGACAGCGGAGGTGGAGACACAGTTCGAGAAGCTGGAGGTCGGCCACACCGCCGCGCGGCTGTTGATTGGGTTGGTAGAGAGCAGAATCGGGTTCTGCGCAACATCATTCTGGAGGTTGTATGGGCGGGGTCTAAGGGGTTCCCTAAGGCTCCCGAAGGGAACTTAAGGAACTCTCGGGCTCACCCCTCTTGTACCCACCCTGCTTCGGGATTCCATAATTCCACGTTTCTTGGTGGTAGGGTACTACATAGTACCAGAGACGCTGCTGGGTGCACTTTCCACCCGTAGAAGACCAACCCTGTGCTTGTGCAAAGGGCCCGTGGCACCAAGCCATGTCTTGGTAGGACAGAAGATGCGACACGGGCTTGTTTGTTTGATGCCTGCCATTCTTACCCATTCTTAAGAACGCTTGATGGGTTTACCTCAGAAACCGGTAGCTTTCTCTCGGAAGTGTGTTAGATGTTTCCCTAAAAAACGGCAAGAGCACCAGCCGGTATCATGTTGCATCCAATGGTAGGAAGTAGACCCCCCAAGACTGGCACACGTTTGTTTCGAAACCCAGTCCAATTTTGCCTCACCAAGTTAAAAACAAACTCGGTGCTTATCCGCGAACGCTTAGCAATGGCAAGGGGTTTTCTGGCAGATCGAGGCGGGTCTGGCTCCACTTTCACCGCTCCCAGGTTAAGAAGCTCTGCGAGTTCGCGCGGGCGCCAAGCTAGGCACATCATGCGGCCGTTTTACTCCAAGGATCCTTTTTCTTGCGGAGTCTCCTGGTTGGAGATTACAAGTTTGTTTGGCCCTAGCAAGGCCGGTCTTGAGCTTGGCACTGTAAGGGTCAAGGTTTCGGAGGAGCGCCGCTCGGGTGGGCAGATCTAGTGGCCTCAGACACGGCTCTCTCCTCAAAGCTCTACACTTTTTCCTGGCCATGGCATGGAGGTCACATTCTAGGGGACGGTTTTAACCACAAAGGGGCGCGGATCTCCGCCCAAGGATTCGTTCCGTGGCTCCGGCTCAGGTGTTGGTTCCATTGCTGGTGCTCGCCTACAAAGAGCCGGCGACGCCGGCCTTCTTGGCTCAGTGTGGCCACTGGCAAAGGTCAGAGGTCAGAGCCTTCAATCCCCTGAGCTGCACCAAGCCACTCCTTCGCCGAACCTGTTTTTGGTCCAGCCCTTGTATGTTTGGTGAATTTTTGGTGCAGGCGCGAAGAAAAAAAGCCACTTCCTTTTTCGAGCTGAGGATTTGGGACCCTTGGATTCGAAGCCGTCGGCCAGACGGCCAGACGCCAGGCCTCGAGCTCTTCGGAGCTCCTGAGCGAGGCGCTGCGGCACCTCGAGGACTCGGACATCCGGGAGAAAGAGCTTGCTGCCGCTGGGGGGTGTGGGTGCCTCCTTTATACATATTATTATTAGTATTGTTACTATTTTTCCGGAAACGCCAGCACCGAAGGAAACCGAAAGGGGACCGGGCAGCTAGGAAAGGTTTTTGTTCCTCGAGAGGGCTAGATGTTCGTTGAGTCGGAGAGGCTGGTGGGTGCAAGCCATTGTGCATTGCCGGGTGAGGACTATTCAACCTTGGTAGCACCCTGGCTCATTGTGATGTGGGTGGTTTTGCCCAAAAGCTGGAAAGGGCATTTTTTGGGGGGAAACAGACACAAGCCACATATGGACCATATTGACAGGTTTGTTGTACGTCGCTTTCCAGCTTTCACTGCATGTTCATGCGACGCTCACGAAGTTAAAGTCGATCGCTTCCTGGGTTGCCCAGCCATCGCGAGCTTCAAATTCAATGCCGCTCTTGTTCTCTGTCAAAACCAGTTGGACACCAGAGTGGTTGGCAAGTCACGATGCTTTCCACTGACCTATCACATCTCAGACAGAGTCATTCAGAGCTGGAGTCTGCAGAACTTGTTAAGCCATGCTTTCTCAGATGAACAGGGGGTCCGCCTTAATGTGGGGCTTTATGGGTTCAAGTTCAATCTGCAGCGGAGCAGTTTTGCCCTCACTCAGGATCTGGGAAGCGCACACAGCGCCAGGCCGGCATACCTCGAGCGAAGAGGAATTCACCGCTGAGGTTGTGCCACCAGGCAAAGCTCAGGATGGGTTTTCGAAATGCACAATTCCCAAAGCTGGATGTGGTCGCCTTTGGCTTTCTTTTGCACCCTCGACGAAGGTTTCCCCAAAGGAGAGACCGAAAGTGAGGGTGCACAACCCATGCTTGTCCCTTTTGCTTTCATTTCCCCAAGCAGCGCCTCTTCTCAAGCGAGCTCTTCCTCAACGCCTCTCCCAACTCAGTCAGCATGGCAGAGAAGGAAGTGGCGGTGCTGGGTTGCGGCGGCGCTCCGTCGCTTCCGCCGAGCTGGGCCAGTCTGGTCACAGACTCGGACTGGCAAGCGACGACCAAGGCGCTGGACAGAGCGTCGAACATCATGGGCTTGATTTTTTTGGCCTGGGCCGTCGTGCTGGCGGGCATCGTCGCGGCGCTCGCCTTCTCACTGGACCAGCAGGGCCTATGGGGGCTTATGGGCCTCATTTCTATGGCCGGCTTGGCCCGTGGATGCGTGTACCCCAGGGCCATCAAGCAGCTCAACAACGACGTCTATGGGAAGAAGGATTTGGAGCTCAGCTGGAACTGGAATTGCCCGGAGACCCTTTCCTTGAAGCAGAAGAAAGGCGATACCATCGGAGCGGCATCGGAGCCTTGAGCGGGCGGCTGGACAGTTCTGGCAGCAGTCAATTTTGCACGTCATTTGCAAAGGTCTGAGGACTCTGTGCAAAACCTAGCACTGAGGTTCACTCATGTCCTTGTTTTTGCATTCACCCTTGTCTTGAATGTCGGACAGTTCTGTCTCCTTGAGACGTACTGCTGCGAAGAAGAGTCGCAAGAAAAAGACAGCAGCGGCCAGACAAGAGGGCACACGCTTATTTGTGTCCTTGTTGGTCTTGTGCTTAGTGCTGAAATGCGCAACCCCAAAGCTGGATGTGGTCGGCTTTGGCTTTCTTTTGCACCCTAGACGAAGGTTTCCCCAAAGGAGAGACCGAAAGTGAGGGTGCACAACCCATGCTTGTCCCTTTTGCTTTCATTTCCCCAAGCAGCGCCTCTTCTCAAGCGAGCTCTTCCTCAACGCCTCTACCAACTCAGTCAGCATGGCAGAGAAGGAAGTGGCGGTGCTGGGTTGCGGCGGCGCTCCGTCGCTTCCGCCGAGCTGGGCCAGTCTGGTCACAGACTCGGACTGGCAAGCGACGACCAAGGCGCTGGACAGAGCGTCGAACATCATGGGCTTGATTTTTTTGGCCTGGGCCGTCGTGCTGGCGGGCATCGTCGCGGCGCTCGCCTTCTCACTGGACCAGCAGGGCCTATGGGGGCTTATGGGCCTCATTTCTATGGCCGGCTTGGCCCGTGGATGCGTGTACCCCAGGGCCATCAAGCAGCTCAACAACGACGTCTATGGGAAGAAGGATTTGGAGCTCAGCTGGAACTGGAATTGCCCGGAGACCCTTTCCTTGAAGCAGAAGAAAGGCGATACCATCGGAGCGGCATCGGAGCCTTGAGCGGGCGGCTGGACAGTTCTGGCAGCAGTCAATTTTGCACGTCATCAGCAAAGGTCTGAGGACTCTGTGCAAAGCCTAGCACTGAGGTTCACTCATGTCCTTGTTTTTGCATTCACCCTTGTCTTGAATGTCGGACAGTTCTGTCTCCTTGAGACGTACTGCTGCGAAGAAGAGTCGCAAGAAAAAGACAACAGCGGCCAGACACGAGGGCACACGCTTATTTGTGTCCTTGTTGGTCTTGTGCTTAGTGCTGAAATGCGCAACCCCCAAAGCTGGATGTGGTCGCCTTTGGCTTTCTTTTGCACCCTAGACGAAGGTTTCCCCAAAGGAGAGACCCGAAAGTGAGGGTGCACAACCCATGCTTGTCCCTTTTGCTTTCATTTCCCCAAGCAGCGCCTCTTCTCAAGCGAACTCTCCCTCAACGCCTCGCCCAACTCAGTCAGCATGGCAGAGAAGGAAGTGGCGGTGCTGGGTTGCGGCGGCGCTCCGTCGCTTCCGCCGAGCTGGGCCAGTCTGGTCACAGACTCGGACTGGCAAGCGACGACCAAGGCGCTGGACAGAGCGTCGAACATCATGGGCTTGATTTTTTTGGCTTGGGCCGTCGTGCTGGCGGGCATCGTCGCGGCGCTCGCCTTCTCACTGGACCAGCAGGGCCTATGGGGGCTTATGGGCCTCATTTCTATGGCCGGCTTGGCCCGTGGATGCGTGTACCCCAGGGCCATCAAGCAGCTCAACAACGACGTCTATGGGAAGAAGGATTTGGAGCTCAGCTGGAACTGGAATTGCCCGGAGACCCTTTCCTTGAAGCAGAAGAAAGGCGATACCAGCGGAGCGGCATCGGAGCCTTGAGCGGGCGGCTGGACAGTTCTGGCAGCAGTCAATTTTGCACGTCATCAGCAAAGGTCTGAGGACTCTGTGCAAAGCCTAGCACTGAGGTTCACTCATGTCCTTGTTTTTGCATTCACCCTTGTCTTGAATGTCGGACAGTTCTGTCTCCTTGAGACGTACTGCTGCGAAGAAGAGTCGCAAGAAAAAGACAACAGCGGCCAGACACGAGGGCACACGCTTATTTGTGTCCTTGTTGGTCTTGTGCTTAGTGCTGAAATGCGCAACCCCCAAAGCTGGATGTGGTCGCCTTTGGCTTTCTTTTGCACCCTAGACGAAGGTTTCCCCAAAGGAGAGACCCAAAAGTGAGGGTGCACAACCCATGCTTGTCCCTTTTGCTTTCATTTCCCCAAGCAGCGCCTCTTCTCAAGCGAACTCTCCCTCAACGCCTCGCCCAACTCAGTCAGCATGGCAGAGAAGGAAGTGGCGGTGCTGGGTTGCGGCGGCGCTCCGTCGCTTCCGCCGAGCTGGGCCAGTCTGGTCACAGACTCGGACTGGCAAGCGACGACCAAGGCGCTGGACAGAGCGTCGAACATCATGGGCTTGATTTTTTTGGCTTGGGCCGTCGTGCTGGCGGGCATCGTCGCGGCGCTCGCCTTCTCACTGGACCAGCAGGGCCTATGGGGGCTTATGGGCCTCATTTCTATGGCCGGCTTGGCCCGTGGATGCGTGTACCCCAGGGCCATCAAGCAGCTCAACAACGACGTCTATGGGAAGAAGGATTTGGAGCTCAGCTGGAATTGGAATTGCCCGGAGACCCTTTCCTTGAAGCAGAAGAAAGGCGATGCCATCGGAGCGGCATCGGAGCCTTGAGCGGGCGGCTGGACAGTTCTGGCAGCAGTCAATTTTGCACGTCATCAGCAAAGGTCTGAGGACTCTGTGCAAAGCCTAGCACTGAGGTTCACTCATGTCCTTGTTTTTGCATTCACCCTTGTCTTGAATGTCGGACAGTTCTGTCTCCTTGAGACGTACTGCTGCGAAGAAGAGTCGCAAGAAAAAGACAACAGCGGCCAGACACGAGGGCACACGCTTATTTGTGTCCTTGTTGGTCTTGTGCTTAGTGCTGAAATGCGCAACCCCCAAAGCTGGATGTGGTCGCCTTTGGCTTTCTTTTGCACCCTAGACGAAGGTTTCCCCAAAGGAGAGACCCGAAAGTGAGGGTGCGCAACCCATGCTTGTCCCTTTTGCTTTCATTTCCCCAAGCAGCGCCTCTTCTCAAGCGAACTCTCCCTCAACGCCTCGCCCAACTCAGTCAGCATGGCAGAGAAGGAAGTGGCGGTGCTGGGTTGCGGCGGCGCTCCGTCGCTTCCGCCGAGCTGGGCCAGTCTGGTCACAGACTCGGACTGGCAAGCGACGACCAAGGCGCTGGACAGAGCGTCGAACATCATGGGCTTGATTTTTTTGGCCTGGGCCGTCGTGCTGGCGGGCATCGTCGCGGCGCTCGCCTTCTCACTGGACCAGCAGGGCCTATGGGGGCTTATGGGCCTCATTTCTATGGCCGGCTTGGCCCGTGGATGCGTGTACCCCAGGGCCATCAAGCAGCTCAACAACGACGTCTATGGGAAGAAGGATTTGGAGCTCAGCTGGAACTGGAATTGCCCGGAGACCCTTTCCTTGAAGCAGAAGAAAGGCGATACCATCGGAGCGGCATCGGAGCCTTGAGCGGGCGGCTGGACAGTTCTGGCAGCAGTCAATTTTGCACGTCATCAGCAAAGGTCTGAGGACTCTGTGCAAAGCCTAGCACTTCTCACTGGACCAGCAGGGCCTATGGGGGCTTATGGGCCTCATTTCTATGGCCGGCTTGGCCCGTGGATGCGTGTACCCCAGGGCCATCAAGCAGCTCAACAACGACGTCTATGGGAAGAAGGATTTGGAGCTCAGCTGGAACTGGAATTGCCCAGAGACCCTTTCCTTGAAGCAGAAGAAAGGCGATGCCATCGGAGCGGCATCGGAGCCTTGAGCGGGCGGCTGGACAGTTCTGGCAGCAGTCAATTTTGCACGTCATCAGCAAAGGTCTGAGGACTCTGTGCAAAACCCAGCACTGAGGTTCACTCATGTCCTTGTTTTTGCATTCACCCTTGTCTTGAGTCGTACTGCTGCGAAGAAGAGTCGCAAGAAAAAGAGAACTGCGGCCAGACACGAGGGCACACGCTTATTTGTGTCCTTGTTGGTCTTGTGCTTAGTTCCCAGTTGGTCGGGCCTCTTTGAGTCTTCCCGAGGACTCTTTGCGCCTCGGGGCCGCGAAATCATGTTTATGGGGCTGGAAGCCCGTTCCAAAGTAGTCGGGATCCCCCCCCTAAAGCCAGGGACACCCCGAATAAACAGGGGTTTGTTTGAAAAAAACAGGGTCAACATTGCATTGGTCTCCCGATTCCAATGCTTCGCAGGCGGGGCGTCAAGAAGAAGCCCGGCAACATGAAGCTCTCGGAGCACTGGGCGTCTGGGGCCCAAGAGAGGGCCAGCTCAACCTCTGCGGATCCTGGAAACCAGCAACCTCACGTGAGCCACGTCCTCAAAACCCGGGTAGATGAAGGTTAGGGGCAGTCCCAGCCAGAAATAGTTGCGGCCGCCTTCTTAATTCTTTACATGGTTCTGAGACCTTTTTAATACCGGGTTTTGATTGTGACTCACGTCCCAAACTGATCAAATGGTACGTTGCCAAACCGATGTTAGAAGCCCTACGTCGCCAAAAGCAAGCAGATCTATAGAAAACTTATAGATCCGGGAAAATGGCAGGCTTCCTTCCCTTTGCCATGTTTGCCAACTTGAACTTCGATGGCGTCCCCATGGGCCCAAGAACCTCATCGAAGGCGGACGTGGTGCCCCACTCGCAACTGAGCTAAGCGTTCATCGCGACGTTGATCTTTGATCCTTCGATGCCGGCTCTGCCTTTGCAATCAAGGTCAGTACGAGAGGAACCCTTCTTTTATTCTCGGCCAAGAAGACTAGCTGGAGAACTAGTACCATGAAACTATCATTTGCTGGATTATGACTGAACGCCTCTAAGTGGCTAAGCAGCGTTGCGCACCATTCCCATTGCGAAACGCCGACTTTTGGAGCATTCCAGACCCCGTTAGAGGCACAGGGGCGCATTGCAATCTTGAAGTCGCTGGGGCGACACACTTCGGCTTGCCATTCGCTTCACCTCTCCGTGGGGCCATGGGCCATCGCAGGCTACCCTGGATGCCCCGGCGGGTGCTTTTCCTGCGCGTGCGCGACGCCTTCATGGCGCGGATCGGATCGCGGCGCTTCGGAACTTCTCGCTGGAGTTGTTCCGCTTCGGACTTTCGAGCCATTTTTGTAAATAACAAGTTGGTAACTATGGTAAAGAGCAAGTTGGTCAAGTTTGGCGAACCAGTTTGTCCCTTTTTTTTTGGACCACTCCAAGGAAGTGAGGTTGGGTTTCAGAACGTGGAAGGTGCCTTGGGGGTTCCTTGCCGGTTTGCGAATGCCAGTTCTGCAGGTCCGGGTTTGGGTGAGACAGACGGAACACGAAGCTCGCTGTCTGCTTCGGGTCCAAATGTGCCGCCAACGTTGGGCCACTCACTGTGGAGTGTTTCTTCCAGTGCAAAAAATCAACATGCTCGCTTGCTTGAGCTAGAGTCGGCGATCTCTGGCAAACATAGGAAGGACTCTTGCTTGAGGAATGACAGGAAAGCTGAAGGCACTGGGACCGTGACGGCACCCACTCCTATCCATTGGTCCATGTCCTGTTTGCGGTACTACCCAATATGGAAACTCTATAGTTGTATGCCCTTATAAGCTTGTGATTCTGATACCACGAGTTTTTTCCTTGCTCGCTGGAGACTCTGAGACGTCCCCAAAAATAATTCGGCACCAGGCGCTCTACGGGCACTTGTGCAAGGTGCAGCGGGAAGGAGTGGGCGATTTTGACGTGGGACATATGTCGGGACCTCAATCAGCTTTGTTCTTCTTCCGTTTTTCCTGGTTACCGCAGTGTTCAGACTGTAGATTTTCCTATCTGACTTTCTTTTCCGCTTGTTCAAGCTCCAGATGGCAAGCCCCCTTAATCCCTCACTTCAGCGATGGTCGAATTGCGTACGGCGACCTTATTTCCCCCTGTGGCATCAAGGGAGGAGGGGGGCAACCACCAAAATTCCCTGGGAAGAGTTTTCCGGATAAGCAAAGCTGCCAATTCGGATCACCTCAATAGGTCACTTAAGGCCAATCCGAATCGACTCGAGTTTCACTTCGGTTGGATTTGCTGAAACAGTTTGGACACTTAGTGAACCCAGTCAATTTTTTTTGGGAAAGGGAAATAGCCACCCAGATTCAGATTTCAGTGTCCTTGGAACTTCCTTCTGCAAAAGGTCATTTTCATAGACACCTACTCCGGCATCCCTGGGAAACACAACACCAAGCCAATGGACTTGCCAAAACCTACCAGGACGAGAACAAGATCCGGAGGCGACGCGGAGTGCAGTGCCTCAATCGTCATTTGGATCTTTGTTGGGAGGTGGAATGGAATTCTGCTGGGTTGATACGCCCTTCTTTTGGCCGATGGTTGATTTCTGCAAGTGGCCAACCTGCCCGGGTTTTGGGCAATCTGATGTCAAAAGGATGGATCCTGAAAAGAATGAGCTGGGGTTTCTTGATTGGAAGCTTTAACTGGGCGGTTCCTCTTCGAATGCCGTCAAACAGCGCCAGAAAGCAGTCAGAGGCGCACTTTGTTTGTGGGTGCTTCCTGAAATAGGGGCTGAAGCCTCAATACTGGCAATGGGTCGCTATACAATTTCGGTTGACACCTCGAACGTATTAAGCATGTATTTGCAGGTTTCGGTCGAGGAACTGGACAACTCTCTGACTTCTCCCTTTGTGCTCAGCTGAAACTTGCGTACTTGCTTTGGGGCCTGCCTGGAATCACGTAGCTATTCGAGGGAAAGCAACTGGTTTTGGGGGGTCAAGTTCCATGTTTCGATAGGAACGGAACGGAAAAAATGATGTGGGACAAGAAGCCGCACGAGCGCTGGATGTTTTCATTTGGGGCTTCGGCTTGTTTGGGCTGAGCGCTGAGTTGGAGCAGGTGGGCTGACTCACATTGGCATACACTAGCAGACAATGGCTCTCATTGAAGGGAAGACACAACAAGTGCTTTCTTAGTTCTTGTTCCAAAAACATAAGCCCACACTGATCAATATTCCCTTCGGCCCCCAGTTTTGACCATGCCTAACTTGTCCCATGTGGCAACGGTCACCCCATGTCGGACCTGTTGATCAACCCCCAAAATAGCCCGATGACGTTTTCGCTCGTGCCAGGTGGATCAACGCAGGCGCGCGGTCCAGACTTGGGACAATTGGTTGGCACCGAAGAAGCAGCTCCAACTTTGTTGTAGCGAACGGGCTTCGTATGTTTTTTCCTTTTTCTCCTTCTCTCCTTCTTTTCTCTTTTTTGAGGGTAGTTACCTTTCCCCAAGCCTGCGAGCTTTTGGCTGGTTGGGTCTTCCCCAAACTCGATTCGTGACTTCTCAAGGCCTCTTTGCAACTTCCAATTCATCTTCGTCGCCAAGGTCCCGCACAGTGACAGACACGCATGAGAACGCTTTGTCGTTGGCCCGGCCGCCTCAGTGGAGAGAAGAAAGAGTTGGGCCATGGGACGTAGCCCTGCACCAACCCCCACAGTTTTTCACATGTTCCGAATCCCAAGCACCATACAAAAAGCATTCGAATTCAGGGGTTGATGGTTGGATTTTGGCGTGTCACATTCGCGTAACGCCGGAGAGGCAGGTGTATGATAGAAGGCGGCTAAGCATGGCTTGTCAAGCTGACTATTCGTTGTAGAATGTTGTCAGTTTTGGCGGAGGACTTCGGGCAACCCACAGTTTCTACAACGAGGGGAGGGGACAATTGTCCATTAGTTTTTTTGGGGGGGCACAAGCAATGCCATTTTAAGAAGTGGGAAGGTTTGATCTTGGTGATCTTGGCGCCTTCCGAGACAGCCCGCCGATGGCTGTGAAGTCTTGTAAGTGGGGACGGCTTGAGAAAGGCATAGCAGGCATAGCAACTGAGGCCATCGTTTGTATGTGCTCCTCCTTCGTAGCATTGAAGGCCTTGTGGGTGTTCCCCAAATCGGCCCAGTTGCCCACCCAGTATCCTTTTTCCTCAAAGCTCGGTCGGATGGTGATCAATCCGTGTACTCGGAATTGAGACATCCATTGTAAAGAGAGTTGCAACTACGGAAGCCAGGACGGAGGTGTAGCGGTGGAAGATGTTGCAGCTATGCTAATTGTCCATATTAGTTTGGGTCTGGTTCTTTTTTAGGAATCGGACCGGGTCCCAAAAATGGATTTCACATCTTGGTTCTCCTTCTTTTGGTTTCTCTTTAAAACCACAAAAGGTGGAGGAGGGGCGGGGTGTAGGTGTGCTCCAAGGGGTGCGCTTCGTTTCGCCTCAACGGGAGTCGAGCCATGAATTTGCCGAAGCAGCTTCAGGCTGCCCATCGGAGTCCTCGGGTGTCGCGGATTGCGCGCATGAAGCAGGCAGCGGTGCGAATGTCACAGGTGACAAGCGACCCAGTGGTGACTTTGTTGCTCTCACATGGAACTTGCTGGTTCTAAACAAGCAAACCAGCCATCACAGGTAATCTAAGTGAATCTTGATTGAGTGACTCCCTTGCGAACATAAATCTGCGCTGATAACGACCGCTGGGGTGCAACACGGATTCCCAATGCAGGGAACGCGCACGTGGGTTCAGTAAATCGTAAATCGGTGTGTCCATGTTTCAGGACAACCCGTTTGTTTTTTTTAGAAGTGGAGCCACTCATGTCGGAGTGCCCATGATATATCATGCGATTTATATCAGCGACGGTTGGGTCAGCGGTCTCAATGATCCCACCGGCCAATGGCAGGGCTGGAGCGGGTCATTAGCATCCTCCGGATTTGCATCCGAGGCGAAAACATTAGCTTCTTTTCCTGCTAAATGCTTTTGGCAGTGACTCAATCAAACATGCAACCTGGATGCACCAGTTTGCACCATCATTTGTAGGGTTTCCTGTTCATTTGCCGAGTGTCGGTAGGGTATGAGGTTTGGTCAATTTGTCCAGTCTTCGGCTAGTTCGACAGGCATGAGCTCGCCAAGTTTCCCACAACCGCAGAGGGATCCACCAAATTCGCCACATCCACCATGGAAACCGTTTGTTTTTGTATTCCAGAGGTGCTGCGGTGTTTTTTGTTGTTGTTTTGTTTTTTAGATGCGATCTCTGGGAGTCAAGGTGTCACGTAGCCTACGAAAAGGGTGGTACACCAAACACTGGGAAACCGTATCTCCGTTTCGGATACCAGCGATACAAGGCTAGTTACATAGCCGCCAAGAAGGGTACACCAGCACGACAGTCCTTGACACGGGGCCGTTTTATCTTAGCTTGAGAAGCTCAGGGAACGTGACAACGCCTTCCGGCAGAGTCTTCCTTCTGAGAAAGGTCAGGCAACGTGATGGGTCAAGACCTCTTCTGAAAGGTTCTGGATCTCCAGTCTCAAATCAGACTTTCAGTCGGATGGCCCTTGATTTTGAGATGTGGCGATGGTGCAGGAAGTCGATGATCTCTCCGAGGCCGGACCGGATGCAGCTGACTCGGGGATCATTTCTTGGAGGGTTGTCCAAGCAATCGTCGCCTCACTCACCTGCAGATTAAAGAGGGAGCCGCAGACACCAACACTTGTAGAGGACTCTGTTGGTGGACCCGAATCCCACCAAACCCATCATTTGTAGAGGATTCTGTTGTTGCAGGACACCCCATTTCTTTCCCCAGAAATTTGCGCGGGAGTGGGGAAGACTGATCGAACTGGCGGATCTTATCTCCACTTTTCATTACATGAGCACTTCCTTTGTTCTCTCGAATGCCCCAACCCCGGTCTGGTGTTGACTCGGCCGGGAGGTGAAGGGCCGGGAAACCAGGCGAGGTTTGTTTTTCACTTTGAAAACGAACGAGGGGGAACCGAACTGCAGCATCACTTTGACGTTCAATTGCCAGGGAACCGACACACTCACACAATAGCTGTTGCTGCGTTCGGGGCCTGACCCCTAATAAGAGAACGCCGTGCACTTAGTTGCAGGCGAGTCAAAGCAAGAAAGGGAACCCCATGTTTCCTCCTCAGCTTGATCCGTAGATGGAACCCTGGTAAATCGATCGTTTGGTTCGATCGATCAGGCACCTCCGTCGCCGCGGCGCACGGAGACAGGCCGAGAGACCGGAGACCCGAGACCTGGAGTTGTTGTTTCTTCTTTCTTTTTTTTTCTTCTTTTTTCTGGGGGGGGGTGGTCACTTTGGGTTTTGGACTTTGGTTTTCCTCCCGAAGATATTGAACCCTGTCCAGGTGTCACACACACAAGCACATCAACAAAGTTGGACATGGGGCGCAACATGATTCCTGTCGTTTGGTGTGGTTTGCTTTCGTTCCCATCCTAGGGCACTTTCCCGGGTTTCACCGTTTTAATTGTTTGCACTGGCTATCAACGCCTATTGGGCCACTAGCTTGCCAGACTGACGTTGATAGTGGCAACACAATGATCCCGTTTTCCGAAAAAGGTGCGCCCCAAATTTGGGTGGGCGGACAAATGGTTGGTTGGTTTCCTGTTGGTCTCTTTTTGTGACCATCCAGATCCCCCCCCCCCCCCCACAATTGTGGCGCACACCCTCTTTCGGGGGGGGGGGGGGGCCCTTTCCAGTTTCAAGCCATGAAAGCATAATTTCCATAGTGGGCCATATTCCTAGATTCACGATGTTCTTAACATCAACATCCGGTGGCTCCTCAAGGCGCCAGAGATGGCATCGCTGGTTTCGGTGACAACATGGAGTTCCAAGCAAATCAAGAGTTGATCGATTTACTGACGCGCTGCAGCTGTGTCCTTTTTGAGCAAGTTGTTACAAGCCAAGAAGCGAAGTTGTTCTTCTTGGATTTGTTTGCCACATCAAACGTGGCTTCCCGTCCCTTGAACTGTCTCCATTCAGGTCCATTGCCACCTTTGAATGATTTCCTGGCCCCAACAACAAGCTGGACGTGGAGTTGGCCACCCTGGAAACCCACCTCCGATTTGGTTGACACCTGCTTTTGCACCTGTTTTTCCTGGCTTGCGGCGAGCAACACGCGCTTCAACCAGTGTATGCATATTTCTTGTGCTTTCCACAGCCATTTGAAGCTTAGCCCCTTGAACCATGGTGTTTTCCACACCACTCCAGGATGTTTTGGTCATCTTCCCCCTTAAACAATGGCTAGGTCCCCCAGTAGTGCCCTTTTACCCTTTTGTTGGGGGAGGGTTCCCCTACTAAGATAGACTACAGAAAAAAAGTTGGTACCCTTATGAGGACCCCGGCTGGTGCTTCGACCCATCCCTTCCGCTTCCCCTTTTTGAGAGACGCGGCCCGAGAGATTCCTCCAGCAGGGCGGCGCCGCAGCTCCGTGAGCCGGCAGGTCGCCCAAAAGGCGATGGGATCAAAGGGGGGGGGGGGGGAAACCTGGGGGTCTTTCCTCTGGGGTGACCGGGGTTTTCTCTAGCTAGTAGCTAGGCCTAGCTGGTTGGACAGCTGGGGGATATCCACATTGTTGCTTTTAAAGAGGGAGCGGTTCAGGAACTACCAGGAGTTCTGCAAGGACATGGTAGTAACCTCGTCCTGGTTACGGGGGTTTCTTAATAGCTACACACTTCGCAGTAACTTAGTCCTGGTAGGTTGTTCTCAATAGCTACACGCCAAGGTTTTCATAGCCCGTCGCCATGGTTATCCCAGCCACTCATGGTTTTAGGTCCCCTAAGTCGGTTGGTTGCCAACCACCTGAGCATCCCCTCCTCCGTCGGGCTCCATGGTGGGTGTTGTGAGCTCGCCGATCGGGCTGCAAGCTCACCCATGCAGGTTCCTCAAAAATGCCGGAAGTCAGGGAGTATCTAGCAAATTGCGCATATTAGTGTTCTGTTTGATTCTGTTTTTTGTTGAATTCTTAGGCAAACTTTTCTTTGGGAATTCATGTTTGCGACCCAGCTGAACAAAAGGCACCAACCCTCGTTTCAGGCCCTTTTCTTTCAGGTCTTTGATTCTTTGGACCCATTTAATACCAGGTTATGTTCTGTCTCACATGAGCCTCTTTGAACGGGATATATGATATACATGGGTTGATGTTTGAGTTGGCTCACAGGTTTTAGCAGCTACATGAGTATTCAATTGACATTGTTAGAACATGAATGTGTTGATGTTGAACTTGGCTTACAAGCTAAACGAGACGTTCAGCGCGCCAGCTCAACGAAACATCAAGCTCATATGTCCGAAGCTGCTGTTGAACTTGGCTTTCATGCACTCGAACATGAGAATGCAATTCACCAACTTGTTTTGACATGGTGATCTGGATAACCATGTGCAGATGACATGGGCGGCTGTTTGACATCGTTTATTGAACCTTAATTGACATCTCTCACAGAAGTCAATTTATCTCGTTGACTTATAACAACAGCACACAAGGTGTGCCTGCATGTTGTTACACATTTGCAGCAACAAAGAAATTGATGCTTGAGTAACACCGGCTTAAAATGCTGGATCGGGTGTTTGGCGCATACTGGACAACCATTTGAGCCACTATTTGACCCGGGAGAGTGGAGTGGGAACAATCCCAATCATAAAAAGAGCTGATCAGATGTCCACTATGCAGGTACTGTCCGCAGGTGTGGGGTCCTCCAAATTGTCCAAAAGATCCCAGCTGCCTTCTGTTGCTGGTGCTTTCCAGGCCAGTTACCATGTGGCAATTCTTTGTGCTTGTAGGGAAGTACTGGGCTCAATAGGGAAGTACTGCAGTTCTTCTAGGTCCCATGTGCTTCAAATGGTCATGGCCAAGTTTCAGTGATAGGTCACAGAGACATTCTACACGGGCTATCTACCAAGGCCATCCGCATGGCGTTTACGTGGTTGCTATGTTTATTTAAGAGGCTGCATGCACTCCTGGCCATCCATGGCCATTCCGGGCAAGCCATGCATTGTGGTTCATCCAGTCAATGAGTTCATGCCAAGCGTGCGTGTCTTCATACAAGCAAAAACCCTTATGCGGGCCATAGACCTGCCATTCGGGTTGTGCGAGGCCAAGGGCGGGGTGCGGGGCCTGGCTCGCGAGGTCTCGAGCCAGCTGCTGGTGCCGGAGGTGGAAGCGGCGCCGGCCAAGGACTGGCAGGGTTCCCCTACTTAAAATAGACTACAGAAGTTGGTGTCCTTTTCCTAACCTCTCTACTGGAGGACTTGTTAAGGTTGGCATGTTAAACGAGTTTCTCTGCTCGGGTGATGCCTTTGAAGGGCACGTACAAGGAACTCTATGATGAATGGTAATGAAACTAGGCCAGTGCTGCCGCTGCCGCTGCCGCTGCCGCTGCCGCTGCCGCTGCCGCTGCTGCTGCTTGTTGAATGAGCAATGGTCATTGTTGTAGTTTCTAATGCTCTTCAGAAACCGTACCAATCAGCAGAAAGGCAGTCCATGAATACATAGGTTGTTCAGGCGGTACAGGTGCACAAATGCAACGACACAACCTTGCAACGCTGAACATCGCTGCAGCCAGAACTTTAAAATAACAAAGGCACGCCGTCACTGGAGTCAAAAGCCAAGCTCGGTGTCAAGGAACATTCCGCAACCAAGAACAAAAACACCATTAGCGAAAATATCTCAGGCTGCCATGCATGTTCAAGCGTGACGCTCTATCTCCGATCATCCCTGTGAAAGCAGTTGGGCGCTCCTGAATGCCGTTCAAGCCATCTGCCACGGCGGCCGCAGCACCATTGGCGCCGTCTTGAAATCGCAAGAAAGCTCGGGATTCGGCCCCGCTCCAAGCTCCCACCCCAACAGTTTCCCGGAAGCCCCGAATGCGGGGTCCTGACCCCAGATTTTGTTCAAAGAAATTGCCCGAACTCTCAGGCAAGGAATCGATCTTTTGACTGCCCAGAGATGTTTAGTGAAGTCAAGCGCGGGCCAACACGAAATCACATGCCCCGAAAAGGGTAACTATATTTTCGATAGACACACACACAAGTCGTTCCCAGGTCCGATCCGGACAGGGTCCTGCGACAGCTTTGGTGGATCAAAGAAGTCTGTTGCCTGAGGGAGAGCGCATTCGAGCCACTTGATTGTGACGAAAGCTGGGCTCTGGATTCCTGCAATCCGTTGGAGGTTCTCGAAAACAGGGGCCCCGTCCAAGTGGTATGGGATTTGGAATTGGCTGAATGAGGGATTCTGATATGCGAATCCCTGCTCTAAAACGCTTGGCTATCCTCGTTGGGGAAATAAGCGGAAACCAAGGAACCGCCACAGGTGTCGGCCTGCACGGCCGCCCATTGAATTTGGCCTGACCTCAGGAGGAGCTGGCCTTGCCAGACACTCAGAGTCCTGTTTGGCTTACGCGATTTCATCTGGAGTGCAAGCAAAGTGGTGGTTGGAAGTCTTCATAACCCAGAGCTGCCACTCGCTCATTTTTGCAGCTTGACTTGACCCTGTCTTCGAGGCTGGACGCCGAGGCGTGGAGGGAAGCGGCGGATCATGGGGAAGGTTTCCCCCCGGTAAATTCTTCGCATCCATTGGCGCGGGCCAAAGGGCCTTTTGTGTTTTATGTCTTTAAAGCCGCGCTGAGCAATGTACCTGGCATGCAAAGGGTGTCTATTCAAGAGCACAGGACCTTACCAATGGCTAATCTTTGCTATCTCTGTGGTTCCAAATCCCCCCGAGAAGTAGTGGGAAATCCCACGAATCGATCTTGCAGAAAGGGGCCCATCTTCCGCCATATCTGGAGGTGAAAGACTTCCCCCATAACTTTTGCGGTAAAACACTGGTACTATGCTTATCTATACAATCTGACTTTCCACAACATGTCCACACCCTTCTTGAATGGTTTTGGGGGATGGGGATGCCTGGAATTTCCATCTTCTAGCTAGACTCTCCGTTTTGTAGCTGCACTATCCCCAAACCCACAGTTTGGACGTCTAGTTGTATAGACGCACGAATTCAGGAAGAAATGATTGCATTGGGAATGGTCTGAACCACCATTCCCTAAAGATGTGTGTTTGGAAGAAACTCACACACCCACACGGACACACAGACAGACAGACAGACACACAGACAGACAGACACACAGAGACAGACACACAGACACACAGACACACAGACACACAGACACACAGACACACAGACACACAGACACACAGACACACAGACACACAGACACACAGACACACAGACACACAGACACACAGACACACAGACACGCAGACATGCAGACATGCAGACATGCAGACACGCAGCCACCCAGCCACACAGCCACGCAGCCACGCAGCCACGCAGCCACACAGACACACAGACACACAGAGACACAGACACACAGACACACAGACACACAGACACACAGGCACACAGGCACACAGGCACACAGGCACACAGGCACACAGGCACACAGGCACACAGGCACGCAGGCACGCAGGCACGCAGGCACACAGGCACACAGGCACACAGGCACACAGGCACACAGGCACACAGACACACAGACACACAGACACACAGACACACAGACACACAGACACACAGACACACAGACACCCAGACACCCAGACACACAGACACACAGACACACAGACACACAGACACACAGACAGACACAGAGACACACACAGACACAGAGACACAGAGCAGACACAGAGCAGACACAGAGCAGACACAGAGCAGACACAGAGCAGACACAGAGCAGACACAGAGCAGACACAGAGCAGACACAGAGCAGACACAGAGCAGACAGAGCAGACACAGAGCAGACACAGAGCAGACACAGAGCAGACACAGAGAAGACACAGAGCAGACACAGAGCAGACACAGAGCAGACACAGAGCAGACACAGAGAGCAGACACAGAGAGCAGACACACAGAGCAGACACACAGAGCAGACACACAGAGCAGACACACAGAGCAGACACACAGAGCAGACACACAGAGCAGACACACAGAGCAGACACACACAGCAGACACACACAGCAGACACACAGAGCAGACACACAGAGCAGACACACAGAGCAGACACACAGAGCAGACACACAGAGCAGACACACAGAGCAGACACACAGAGCAGACACACAGAGCAGACACACAGAGCAGACACACAGAGCAGACACACACAGAGCAGACACACACAGAGCAGACACACACAGAGCAGACACACACACAGAGCAGACACACACACAGAGCAGACACACACAGAGCAGACACACGCAGAGCAGACACACGCAGAGCAGACACACGCAGAGCAGACACACGCAGAGCAGACACACACACACAGAGCAGACACACACACAGAGCAGACACACACACAGAGCAGACACACACAGAGCAGACACACACAGAGCAGACACACACAGAGCAGACACACACACACAGAGCAGGCACACACACAGCAGACACACACACACAGCAGACACACACACACAGCAGACACACACACAGCAGACACACACAGCAGGCACACACAGCAGACACACACAGCAGACACACACACACACAGCAGACACACACACAGCAGACACACACAGCAGGCACACACAGCAGACACACACAGCAGACACACACACACACAGCAGACACACACACAGCAGACACACACAGCAGGCACACACAGCAGACACACACAGCAGACACACACACACACAGCAGACACACACACAGCAGACACACACAGCAGGCACACACAGCAGACACACACAGCAGACACACACACACACAGCAGACACACACACAGCAGACACACACAGCAGGCACACACAGCAGACACACACAGCAGACACACACACACACA
>CAUJNA010001779.1:248702-281202 GCA_963377175.1 Effrenium voratum
CTCAGCCTTCGAGGGAGAGTCGGTCTCCGTGAGGGACCTGCTGGCCAACTCGCTGGCCCTCGGCCACGCTGGACGGGCTCACTGCACAGGGCAACGTGGGCTGCGACCAGCTGCTGTGCAACGACGTGAACTGCACTGACGTGTTCATGACGGGCGTGGACGCCTCGGGCGCAGTCTCCTGCGCAGCGCTCGCAGCAACCGGAGCCGTGTCCGGAGCCACGCTGTCGTCCACCGGCGCCGTGTCGGGCAGCTCGCTGAGCATCACCGGCGCGGCCAGCGTGGGCCTGCTGAGCTCGGCCACCGGAATCACCGGCAGCACACTCACCATCAACAACACGGCCAACGCCGGGAACTTCACCACGGTGGGGCGACGTGTCCCGGGCCACGCTAACAGGCCTCCGGGGTGCAGCCAAACCGCGGCGAGCTTCGCAACCGCCCGGGCGGTCACGTTCGCCACAGATCTTTCGCGTCAACACGCTCACAGTGACCTACACTCCGACTTCTCGGACGATCTTTCTTGCCGAACTGGGCGGGCTGGAGCAAGCTGCAGATCTCCAACAACAGCGCGGCCTCCGTCAGCGGCCCGGAGCTGCGGCTCCTGGGCAACCAGAGCGCCAGGGTCTTCCTGGAGCGGGACGGCGGGACGCACCAGTGCGAGCTCATCATGATCAACGATGAGGCGCTGGTGCAGACGAAGAGCCTCTCGACGCAGCTGTCCTTGACCAAGAACCAGAGGAACCCCGGCTGCCTCGTGATCGCGGGCAACACGGGCAACGTGGTCTGCAACACGAGCTTCACGGACTTGTCGGACCGGGTGAAGACGGAGATTGCCGAGGCCGACGTGGCAGAGCTCAAGCAGCTCTTCGACTCCGTGGAGGCCAAGCAGTACAAACGCCCGGACATGAACGGGGACCTGAGGCTGGGCTTCGCCTCGGACGACTTTGCAGGAACGAAGTGGAAGAATTTGACGGGGACCACGCGGTGGAGCGACGGCGCCGAGATGATCACGCTCGACTACTCGCACCTCACCAGCGTGCTCTGGGGGGTGTGCAAGGGGCTCCAGGGCCGGCTGGACGAGGTGGAAGCCGTTAGGGTTGGCGATGAGGTCAAAATATACCGCAAAAAAGGGATTTCCGAGAAAGAAAGAACGAGCAACTGGAGCAGTGTCAAATACAAGGTTTCAAGGGTTTAAACAAAACTTGGTCAAGATTATTATTCTGTTGAAGGGATGAACCGCCCCTATTGGCGATGAGGTCAAAATATACCGCAAAAAAGGGATTTCCGAGAAAGAAAGAACGAGCAACTGGAGCAGTGTCAAATACAAGGTTTCAAGGGTTTAAACAAAACTTGGTCAAGATTATTATTCTGTTGAAGGGATGAACCGCCCCTATTTGAGGTCAGAGATTTTGAGGGTTTGAACAGCGACTACGACAATCAGTCACCAACGACAAGGGTTGAGACGATATGTCACTGTTTCTATGACAACGTGTCACTGTTTGTATGACAACGTGTCACCGTTTCTATGACGACACGTCACTGTTTCTATGACGACACGTCACTGTTTCTATGACAATGTGTCACTGTTTCTTTGACGGCACGTCACTGAATCTATGACGACATGGCGCGGTTTCTGTCACGATATTTCATAAACAACATTTGCTGAGACAACATGTTGTAATGGCGGTGGCAAAACTGATTCCGCCAACGGTTGGTTCAAGCTTGAGGTAGCATGATCGGGCGATTTGCGACCAAAGCACGATGAGCATCCGGCGCACATTCGGAGCCCGGCAGCGGCCCGCGCCCGGCCCGCGCACGGCCCGCACCTGGCCCGCACTAGGCCCGCACTAGGCCCGCGCTAGGGTTTTTCGGGCAAAATCGGAAGTCCGACCGCGGCGGGAGCGCGAAGTCGGAGTTCCGACCTTGGTGGGAAGAATTCCGACTTCGGGTGGCGCGGCTCGGCAGGCTGGCGTTCGTCAAAATTGACGAATAGTGGCACTCTCTTTAGAGGGAGTTTCCCAAATGCATTCCGTTCCACCTGGTAGGCTCCTGACACGCAGGATTGTCGGAAGCTTGGAGCAAAGTCGGAATTTTCGACCTCGGGGAGCGAAGTCGGAATTCCGACCTCAGTGGGAAGAATTCCGACCTCGGTCTTGGACGGACTTCGGCGCACTCCCGGCACATTCCCCGGGCACTCCCCCAACGGGAGGACTGGCAGAGCACGCTTTCTCTTCTTGGCAGAGCACACCAGCATCTTTGCAGAGCACACGTCCTCTTCTTTGCAGAGCGCGCTTCAGCATGGAAACCCCTTTCCCATTTTTTTGGACCCCTTTTTTTGGGACCTTTTTTTTTTTTTCTCCCTCTTTTTTTTGTTTGTTCTTAGCCCTGCAAAGGTTGGCTTGCTTGAAATGCAACCTGGAGCCAAATTGCAAGCATATCTCGGGGTCGTTATGTTGCAGCCGCACGCCTGCGCGCAGCGTTTTAGATTTCGAATCCTTCGCAGGACGAGGTCCTTTCCTGGACGGACGAGTGTCAGGAGCCTACCAGGTGGAATAGAATCCGTTTGGGAAACTCCCTCTAAAGAGAGAGGCTGCGCCTCCGGCGCCCTGTGCGCAGTGTGCGGGGAGTTGGGGTGCTATTGGGGCTGTTTTCGGGCGCATATGGATGGCAGGGTGCTAGGGCGGGCGCTGTTTGGGGTATCGTGGTTGTCGCATCATCATGATGCTGACCCGCAGCATCATGATGCTGTCCGCAGCATCATGAGCTGTTGAAGTGATTCGGACGTTGTTCCTGCCCTAACTGTCGCGCGTAATGGTTCGTGGCTGGTGTATCATCATGATGTTGTCAACCACGTTATGATGCTGCGATGCCGCGTTATGCTTCGTGGGTGTGAGCCTGTCAACATCAGGATGATGCTGAATGTCATTACACTGTCGCAAGATGATTCGTGGCTGTGGTATCATCAGGATGCCGCCTTTCTTTTATCCGCGCGCCTTTTCCGCCGCCAGATCTGTCCCCGAAACCCGCCCTTTGGGGATGCCTCCGGGCACTGGAGGGCTGAGCCGGGCAGCCTCCGGGCAATGCACGGCTCAGCGCACGCGGCCGGCTGGCGGCTGCCTTTGCCATCACCATGATGCTGTGAGAATCATCATGATGCTGTTGAACTCATCAGGACGTCGTCTCTGCCTTTTTCTGATAGATATGGAGCGCGGAATCGTTTGTGGCTGGTGTATCAGCATCATCCTGTCAACATCATCGTTTTGCTGATAGACTCACTAGGACGTTGCCTGCGCGTCTATGTAGCGCACTATGCTGAGTAGCTGTGGTATTTTCATGATGCTGTCAACATCATCAAGATGCTGTCAACATCATCATCATCAGCATCATCATGCCGCGGGAATCATTATGATGTTGCGTCGTGGTTCGTAGCCGTGGTGTGCTATCTGGGGTCTATGCTGGCGTATGTTTGGTTATTTTCCCAATGATTCTGAGAGGGATTCTTGGGACAGGTCTTTGTGTTCAAAGGCTTTTAATGCGCAAGGGCGTGCTGGCCGCTGCAAGAAAGTGGGTCCTTTCACCAAGTCAAATTGTCAAATCGTCAAATAGTTGTTTTGGCTGCTTGGCTAGTGAGCTGGTTTGTTCCTCCGTCGGCTAGATGGCTTGTCAATCAGCTTTAAGTCAGCGCAGCCAGCCAGTTCGACATGCGGAACTTATCCGTAAACTAGTAAGTCTCTGGTTCCCTTTTCCAACTACCCACTTTTGTCAGGGCACAATGGGGAAAAATCCAGAATTCCCCCAACACAGTGAAGTATCCGTTTTCGGTGCATCTTCTTGAGGATTCCTGGACCCCACAGTATCAATCATATCATTTTAGTCGCTTCCCCCAGTGGTCATTGCATGTGGAGACCTTTTGATCAGAATGACAACAGGTACTGCCTTACAGAGAGCTTCTTCGAGCTCTTGGCCGGGCTGTTGGCGCCGGGCGCCCAGCAGCCCGCGTGAATCCTAAACCCTAAAAAACCGCCGGTTTGTCTCGGTGTTTGCTCCCTCAAAAGGCACCCCCCCCCGCGGGGATAGCTGTCTGTTATTTAGCTTCAGGTTTTTTTGGGTTGGTTCAATTTGTCAAATCCGTCAAGATTTGGGGCAGATCTCATGGCCGCAACTTCTGGAGGGTGGCCACCGCTAAGGGGGAGTGAGTGTACAAGCAGCGAACGGTCTGCGACAAAATTCAGATGACACACTCTGGTTTCCTGGAATCGTGTTTTGCTTGAACAAAAACCCAGCCATGCCCATGTTTTCTTCTCCTTGTTGAGTTCAGAAGGCCCCTTGGGATTCGGAGGCGTATTCACTTGGGCAATTTGCTGATTGGTCATCGACCGCAGAGTTTCAGGGTGGACATGGAGGCTCCACCCAGATTTCCGGCCACCCGCATTTCCTGTGTCCTCTTGGAGAAGCAAGCAACTTTGTCTGGGATAGTGGTTCTTTACCAGCTTCAGCACAGTGCAAAGCCGCGCAGGGGCATAAGGTCAAATCTTGCAAGCTTCCCCCCATGTGAGCAAACCAGATATTTTGATGGTTGCGAACTCCAACGTTCGGAAACCCAACGGACTGGGATTTTTTGCAGTGAATACCGCAGCAAACGTTCTGGTTCCATCCTGTCGCAAGAGGGTGCTCTGAAGCTTGGCTCAGGCTGTGCCCCAAGCAACGCCTCACTGCGGCGGGAGCCTCACCCGATCCAAGCAGGCAATCCCAGCGGGGGAACCCTTGTTTCTGGGGTGTACAGGGAACCAACGGGGAAAACCCAACCATTTTAAGGCACTCCCAGCTCCTGTATCATTTGGTCGGCTGCTGCGCACCAGGCGGAAGCACTGCAGCATCCCTTCTTTACGAAGGCGAGGAGGGGGATCGGTGGTGTGCCACGTTTCTGGTGCTGACAGCAAGCGCGCAAAGTTTTTTTGTTTCTTTTTTGTTAATTTCATGAATCTCCGACGGGCTTGCTGGGCATCGTATTTGCCGAATGGGTCTGAAGAATTGTTGAGACAAAGCAACAGTTGTACGGAGCGGCATATGCAGCGAATCACAGCGAAACATAACTCACGGCCAAATCTGATGGCATTGTCAATCGCTTTCAGCAGGGCTCCTTAGAAGACACAGCTTGGCCGTTTGAAGTTCGACCTTTTTCCACCAGACCAGGAAAACCACCATCTTGAGGATATGTTCCGGGGTTTCTCCAAATGGTACCCCAACCTTCCCTTCTGGTTTCCCTTAAAGCCCTCCCACAGGATTTTGGCAGCCTGCTTTAGAAGCCGAAGCCCCAACAAATCGTCCCCACTTCCGGGACCGGTGTCACGTCAGGGCACCAGCCTGACTCAGTCTGGCCTCCTGATTTGGGCAGAAGCAAGCTGTGACCATGGCCGAAACCCTTCAGCCAGAATTTACTGCCGCACGGCCAACTACCCACCGACTGCGCTGGGGAAAGATTGCCAGGAGAAGCCGGTGCCGGAGTGGCATGGCACTGGGCGCTGGCCTCCGCGGAGATTCCCCGGGGCGCCCGGCGCTTGGCGTCGCAGGGAGGACATCCGGTGGGTAGATTACAGGACAGGGCCCAAGGTTTGTTTAAACCAAGCCTGGCTTTGTAGGGGAAGGCAAACGGAGGTTGGTTGAGCCAAACATGATTTGAACAAGCCTTGCCTGGCTAGTTGCATTCTGAGCGAGTTCATGCCAGCGTTCAAAGGCCCCCCCAAAAAAAACGCCGTCCCCAGGCATTTGCAGATGGTCATCTTTGAACGGGGAGTGATTTTTGTGTGGTCTGCCTTTTTTGCAATATGTAATATGTCCAAACCTGAAACACGTCTTACCACCAGGTGGGCTCGCCATAAGCTACGTAGGAAGGAATCAATGGGAACTTCTGTCACAAGCAAAACCTGGTAGGGCCTACCCAAAACCACCGAAAGACTTTGAAGGGCCGGCCGCATCTCTTCATTTCAAAACGACTGGCTCCCTCGTCCGATGGCCTGGCGGATGTCGTCCTCGGCTTCCTCGTCCTCCTCAAGGCTGTTCTTCAGCAAACGGAGCAGGTCCTCGCTCGAATGCTGAACCATGGGATGTGCTAAACCTCGAATGACTCGCATATTACCGCCACGAAACATCCCTGGCCCTTTGATTCTTTCCCTGGCGCCTGTCGCTTTTTGGGGACCTGACTCAAGTGTGCGGGCTTCAAACACTTGCCTCGCCGGGTTTTTTTCGCGATTTTGGCGTTCGGCCTTTTTGGGATGCTGCGGCAGCTTTTCTGAGGATAAGAAAGCCAAGGCCGGTGAGGACAAGGCTGGGAAGAGATATCAGGATCAGAGCTGGAGCTGGCTGTGGGTCAAAACCAATGGTACCATTTTGGGGTAGGTTTTATTTTAGATTGGGATTGGGATGTTCACTGGGGGCTAACCGGGCTTTTGACCCGTGGCCAGTAGCTCGATTTGCTCGACTCGATTGGCCTACGTCCAACTTTGAGACAGCCTCCCGGGTCCCAAGCTGTTTGATGGGCCCGGGCTCACTTAGTGACTTGAATCCGCTATATCCAAGATCCTGTTGTATCGTTATACAGGTATACCTCTAATTTCGATTTAGGTCTGCTTCTTGTTTGGAGCCCTTTTTGTTTTGAAGCTCAGAGGATTTTTATTTGCTGGGTGTTCTTTGAGGCGGCGTCGTGGAGGACGACAAGGGCAAAGCTCCCGGGGGCAAGGCCCCGATGTTACGGGCAGACCCAACACCGAAGCGGATTTTCTCCACACAGCCCAAGTCCGAAAGGCTCGCCAGGTTGGTGGGGCAAACCTTTTGTACGTCAGCTCCAGTTAAATGTCAAACTACATGCTTCACTTTGCACTCTTGTTGCATGTATGTTCACTACCGCAGGCCTTGAGCTTACTCCTTGAGCTTACTACTCCGCATGAGTCAAAAGGTTGGCAGCTGCAGACTACATTGGTTGACTGTTTGTTTGAACACTACAGCACTTGCACTTGTAAGCAAAGTAACAACCGATTTTAACGTGGTAGCGGAGCTGAGATCCTAAACATAGGGGAGCTCCAGTAAGCAGTAAGTACTACAACAACAGAGCAACAGCAGCTACATGCCAAACTACTACGACATGTCAGGAGAAGCAGCATCAGCCTCAGCACAACAAACTACAGGAGCAGAGAACGGGCCAACAGCAGACACAGTAGGAGCCACGACTACGGGAGCAGGAACAGAACAAGACAACGACGTTCAGAGACTACACAGATACAAACTGCCACCACCCTTCTTCACTGGTGACTACTCCCAGTATGAAGAATGGCTGTTCAAGCTACAAGCATACCTCGGCCTCATAGACCGAGACTTCGACCTGGTGCTACAACTAGCACAAGTGGCTACACGACAGATTGAGGACACAGACATCAGAACACACATACTCGACCCTACACAAGCAAGCAAAGCAGTAGACCTCTCCAGAGATCTACACTACATCCTCATCAACATCTGTCAGGGAGCAGCAGCTACAGTAGTAAGGCAAAACCGCTACAACGCAAACGGATGTGAAACACTACGACTGCTACACAACAGGTTCAGCCTACCAGTAGGAACAAGAAGCGTTGGTTACCTTACCAAACTACTGGAACCCACATTCAACGAAGCGCAGTTTGAAGAACAATTTCTACAATGGGAATACGACATCAACCGCTACGAGAAAGACAATGGAACAGCACTACCAGATGGAATCAAAATAGCAATACTACTCAACAAAACCAAAGGAGCACTGCAGCAACACCTCCAACTGCGAGCTGGACAGATCACGAACTACATCGAGATCAGAGCACTCATCCTGGACTACTACAAAACGATTTCAGCCTTCACTAGATCTACTTCAGCAGTAGGAACAAACTACAATGGAGGAACTGCACCAATGGATGTTCACAACATATGGAGGAAAGGAAGAAGCTACAAAGGCAAAGGAAGAGGAAAAGGCGGCTACAAAGGAAGCAAGAGCAAAGGCAAGTACAGGAGTAAAGGACACTACAAAGGATTCGACAAAGGCAGCAACGGAAACTACAACAAAGGAGGATACAACAAGAGCAAAGGAAAAGGCTACTCAGGATCCAAAGGATATGGATCGAGCAAAGGCTACAAAGGCCAAGGAAACTACAGCAAATCAAAAGGAAAAGGAAGCAACAACTACACAACATGCCATCGATGTGGCAAGCCCGGCCACTGGGCACAAGACTGCAGAGTGCCGGTATGGCACATAGGAGAAGGAGAAGAACTACATCCACTAGAACAAGAACAAGCAGATCACGACAACAATGATGAACTACCTCAGGATGTGAACGACACTTGGGACTGGTACTACGAAGGAGAAGAAGGACAACACGAGGTGAACTACATGGAGGAGAACTGGAACGACTACGACTATGACAACAGCTGGGATTGGAATGACAACAGCTATGAGGACACAGCGAACTACATTGGAGGCATCAACGAGTCACACCTCACCATTGGACACATCAGACAAGCAAAATCACGACTACACAAGCACAAATCCAAATCACTACTTGGCAAGAGAACAACACACACAACATCATGGAACGACCACAGCAAGAGCTTTCAACAATTCCTACAAGAAGACACCACAAAGCTACACTTCGACATAGCAGCAGCAAGACAACAACAAAGGAACAAGAAGATTGAGGACACTATCACCCACTACATCATGTACTCCAACTTCAAGTCATACCACCGCCTGTTGATCGACTCAGGAGCATCTACACATGTTTGCCCAAAGGACTACGCGCCGGATCTTCCACTACGACCCTGTGCAGAATCAGTTCCACAACTCTACACGGTGACCAACAAGAAGATTCCCGTCTACGGCATCAAGTACGTTCCCTACAAGCAGGACAACTTCAGGATCATGATACCCTACTACGTTTGTGATGTGAAGTATCCAATCCTCAGCGCATCAAGACTACTTGATAGAGGATATGGACTTGACTTCACTCCACGACACTGCACCATCACACATGGACAACAACAAGCACACCTCATAAGACACTCAGGACTTTTCTACCTACGAGCAGAGAAGATCGACATCCCTGCAGGATTCGACATCTACCCAATGACTACAGACAATGGAAAATCCATTGCTGTGATTCAACCTACAGAGAGAGCAGCACAACAACAAGAACAAATCGCACCACTCACACACACAGACCAAGGACTACGACAGATCCTTGGTGGAAACACTGACTACTGGAAACTTGATGGTGACTACGCCATCAGAGTACACAAACGACCACGCAAAGCACTGTTCACACCACACAACAGTGGCTGCCCAATACCAGAAGGAGAACTAGATGATTGGCGACTAACCATCATCAACAGACAAGGGCAAGAGCAAGAACAACTACAAGAGAACCCAACACAACTTTCCAAGCAAGAACTACAACGAAGACTAGAAGGTGACAACTGGACTGGAGAAACCAGATTCAGAAGAAAGATAACACCTACACGCAGAGCAACATCAAAGACCACACCAACAAGGCAGAGCTCACAACCACAACGGCTAATGGACACACCACCAACCAGATCAAAGATCCAACTATGAGCACCACAAAAGATATGGAGACCCAAAGCAGCACCTTCTACAAATCTTGACACCACACAACCAAAGGAGACAATACACAGACCCCTCACAGCACAGGAGGACAACCAAGACTACTGGGAAAGACAAGGTGAACAATGGATACGGCACCACACAACGCTTAGAACAACTCTCTTCACTCCAACAGATGGACCAGGACATCCACCAATCAACACACTTGAGCCTCACAGAACTACAATCACTCACAACAACTTTGGAGAAGTTTCACAACGCAAAGATGACTGGACAGTCATGGGCAACGCAGCACTACCATTTCAATGGAAAGGAACAACAAGGTTCACCGTGAAGAAAGACTACGAGTACATCCAGGAGAACCACGATGAAGAACAACAACACGAGCATCATGAAGCACACAGAGCAAGAGGACTACGACAACCACAGCAGCCCACTCCACAACAAATAGCAGAACACAACCTTACACATCTACCATACAGAAACTGGTGTCCAATTTGCGTTCAAGGCAAAGGACGCCAAGACAACTACAAGAAACAACAATCACGACAACCTGTCATTCAAGTAGACTTTGCCTACATCAAGTCACAACAAGACCCAAAGACCACACCGGTACTGACAGCAGTTGATGTTACTACACAACTGTGTATGGCAGTATTGGTTCCAGACAAATCATCAATGATGGACTACATGGTCAACAACCTACAAGCATTCATCTTTGAGTGCGGAAGAACACAAGGCATACTACAAAGCGACAACGAAGACACACTCAACGCACTTCTAAAAGCTACAGCAGCAAAAGTCGGCACAATGAGTGTACGACATTCACCTTCCTACAGCAGCAACAGTCAAGGAAGCGTTGAGCGACTACATAGAACACTTCTCGGACAAATCCGCGTCGTCAAAGCTCAGGTTGAAAGCAACTACAGCATGACGATGTCCACAAAGCACTGTCTACTACCTTGGATAGTACGACATGCAGCATGGACGGTACATCGCTACGTCATTCACTCAGACGGCTACACAAGCTTCGAACGCCGCTGGGGAAGAAACTACGAGCGAGCAATCTGCGAATTTGGCGAGACACTACTTTACCTTCCACCACAACACAAGAAACTTCCGAAAGCCGACCTACGGATGCAGAAATGCATCTGGCTCGGAAAAGTTTCCGAAACCGGAGAAAACTACGTCGCAACGGAATCAGGCGTACAAAAGGTACGAACAGTACGGAGACTACAACCGGACTTCAAATACGACCTCGCACTGTTGAACAAAGTTTCCGGCACACCATGGGCACCACGACGGAACACCTACAACCCATCGTTCGCAACACTGTTGGATACGCAACTACAACCGTCAGAGAAAAGAAGGTCCACGCAAGATTTCGGACAACAAACGAACGCTACGGACGACATCGTTGCGGAACCCGCAACAAAACAACAACGCACTACACCACCTCCACGACTTCCGTCCACATCGACGTCAAGTTCACGACCACTACCGGATAGTCCTATGGCTACTTCACCAACTGGACGACAACATCCACCACTACCAGCACCACCTCGACAAACACTACGACGTTTAACTCCGGAAGAAGTAATGCAACCAACTAAAGCACAGAAGACCTCAAAGGACACTACAATCAGATCAACGGAACAAGCAACCAAAGAACCACCACCACTACGACAGAAAATCAACGCAGTGACACTTCCCAACGGAAAATCCATCACTCCCTACACAAACGACGACACCTCAGAAGACCAACCCATAATCTTCGACAACGAAGGTTACGACGAAACACAACTACTGGAAGGAATGAAACACGAGTCAAACCAAATGAAACTACACGACGTCTACGACGAAGTAGATGCGTCTACCGTCAACGACAACGTCATCAGAGAAGCGATACCTACAAGATGGGTACACAGAAAGAAAGGACCAGGAGTACGAAGCCGAATCGTCGCAAAAGGCTACACCGAGAAGATCGAGGACGAAGACTCCGTCTACGCCTCTACACCAATGTTCACGACACTCCGGACACTTCTCGCACTACAAATGTCACGACCAAACTGGATAGCGCGACTAGGTGACGTCTCTACAGCATTTCTACACGCACCCATCGCAAAAGACCACGACGGTAAACAACGTGACGTCTACCTTTGGCCACCTAAAGAACTTTGTCCACAACAGGACAAAATCTGGCGACTAAAGAAAGCCATGTATGGACTACGCAGTTCACCAAAAGCATGGCAGGACTACCTGGCTGAAGTTCTACAAAAGCTCAGCTTTGTAAGACTAAAGTCAGAACCCAACGTCTACACCAATGCGACTCGCGACTGCTACATCATGGTCTACGTGGACGATCTACTAGTACTTGGAGACAAGACCGCAGTCGACTCCACTTTCGAGGCCGTCCAGAAGCAGGTACTACTCAAGCACATCGGCTACCTCGAACCTGGCAAACCACAACAATTTCTTGGAAGAAACATCGACCACTTCGGCAACTACTGCAATCTTGGACTAAAGGACTCCTACATCGACAACATGATCGAGGAGTCTGGAATGAACAACTGCAACTCAGTAAACACTCCAGGAATTGCACACTACAAACCAACAATAGAAGATGAAGCACTACTTGACCACGAACAACACAAAAGGTACAGAAGAATTGTTGGCAAACTTCAATGGTTAGCATACACACGACCAGACATTGCATACTCCACAAAAGAACTAGCACGAGACCTCACAGCACCTACAGAACTTTCACAAAAGAGAGTCAAACATCTACTACGCTACTTGCACGGCACCAAGCACTACAAATTCACCATAGAACCAACAACAACACTCAGAGCAAACACCAACAACATCCTGGATCTCGACGTTCATGTCGATGCCGACTGGGCAGGATGCCCTACTACCAGGAAATCAACTTCAGGTTTCAACATCATCTTTTTAGGAACAACAGTTGCATTTGGCAGCAGAACACAAGCTACAATAGCACTCAGCTCAGCAGAGTCTGAACTCTACGCCATTTGCACAGGAGTTAATGAGGGACTACACCTCAGAAACTTCCTACTTGAAACCAACATTTGCAGCAAGCTAAACCTACGCATCCACACAGACTCCACAGCAGGCAAGAGCATTGCTACACGACAAGGCACTAGCAAACGAGCAAAACACATCGACCTCAAATTCCTCTACACACAAGACCTCATCAAGCACGACATCATCAGAATCCTTAAGATCAACACACTCCACAACAGCGCAGATTTGTTTACCAAATACATCAGCAAAGAAACACTACACAGGCTCATCCAGAGCATTGGAATACGCATCTAGCACTACGAACGACCAGCGCAGCAGTTTCACAACAACAACAACGACTTTGGACATTTCATGTATGTAAGTAGCTACATGTAACACGACACTTTTGGTATGTAAGTAACAGTAACTACATGTACTTTCACTTGCACTTTTGGCGGCTTGAGTCAACACTACAGTTGTTTGTTTTACATGTCTGCATTGCCGACTGCCTGGTAGCAACTACTTAGGCTCATTTGTTTTGGCCCGTTTCACTACATTTTGCATTCCACTGCAGCCATGGCCGCTCCATCTACTGCAGATGCTACGATGGGAGACGCCGCTACGCCCGACAGGGCGACTACACCTGAGGTGGCGGTCACTACAGACTCCAGTGACCATGGAACTCCACCACCTCAAACCTACAACGACTTCAACTACCACTTCAACCATTCTACACCCGGCAACACCGTCTACTACAACCCGACCACAGTGATGGACCAACTACACATCACTGAGCACCAGACAACCACTGCACCACCACTACCCAACAACATTCCCTACACGCAATTTTTCACTGCATTTACACTTGAAGAGTATCAACTACTCTCACAACAACAAGCTACTCCACTGGCACAACTGGACTACACACGACCCATTCACTGCATCCCTGGAGATCTTCGGATGCCACACTACAATTCCACACTGCTCAGCATTTCACTACCTGCAGCAGCCAACGTCCACTACTACCACACGACTTCACTCCACACAACAACCGGCGACAACAACAACTACGTCATCATCCAACTCCAGATTGAACAACCACTACTCCTGAGGTATCTCACTTCAGGACAATTTCTACACCTCACAAGGGACTACATCTCCTACATGATGTCGGTACAACACAACTACTACCTCCCGACTACAACACTGCCACAAACCATCTTCAAGGTGAACTACAACATGGCCACCTTCACTGACAACTACAGCCTCAGGAACAACTACGTTTGGAATTTCCACATGCCACTACTACTACCTGAGCTACTCCACTACCTCTACAACAGAGACCAACTCCACGACTACCAACACAAAGCAATCACTACAATCCTCTGCAAAAGCATCCAATACTACGGATTCACACTACTCACAATGACCAACCTCACACAACACCACAAGGCACTACTACACCGCTTTCTACGGGACTACCAACAACACATGTCGTGTCCCGAGATCGACGATGAGCGACTACGGGGAGCTCCAAACTACATGACAAACTTTTTCACCACCAACTACTACGCGACCTTGGACAGTCGACTTCAGAAGGTCCAAGACTACCGCACCCAGAACTGGGTACTACATTTTTGAGCTCAGCTGGAACCTGAACAGCGTGAACTACTGAGCGCAGGTCACTACTTTTGCCAATACAGTAGAATTGATGAACAACAATGGTTTTCATCACTACTGCCAATCCATGTTTTGCACTTCAGTTGAAAAGGTACTACAAAGACCTTTTAACTGAGGGGCCGTGTCAAACTACATGCTTCACTTTGCACTCTTGTTGCATGTATGTTCACTACCGCAGGCCTTGAGCTTACTCCTTGAGCTTACTACTCCGCATGAGTCAAAAGGTTGGCAGCTGCAGGCTACATTGGTTGACTGTTTGTTTGAACACTACAGCACTTGCACTTGTAAGCAAAGTAACAACCGATTTTAACGTTAAAGAGAGAGAGAGAGAGAGAGAGAGAGAGAGAGAGAGAGAGAGAGAGAGAGAGAGAGAGAGCGAGAGAGAGAGAGAAGCAGGGGATTCGGATATGGGCAAGCTGTGAATGGGACTGTTGGGAAAGATGCAAAAGGACTAGCCAACGAAGGAGATTTATTGAGGCCAGTGTTTCAGCCTGCTCTGTTTGTGCCTTTTCCTGCGCATGGGTCACTGTACCCCAAGCGCTGAACCTATATTTTTCCGAATCCACACATGTGGGAGGTCTGTTTGTGGCTTTGTTCCTTCTTAAAGCTGCATACATCATTCCACAGCCTAACATTGAGATCGTTTCGGCGCTCAACGGCTGGCCCGCGCATGCATTCTCGCCATGAAAAGAGTAGTGCAGCAGGTGGACTACAAACGGCGCCCGAGTTTCTCTTCTGAGTTCAGTTCTTGTTGAACATTGAGCCTGCTGACAGCTGCCAGTGCTCCATGTGGCATATGCGAGCTTGACCAAGGCACCCACCGCGTAGACGCTTTGAGGCGTAGGCGCTTTGCCGGTGCGCGCGGTATTCGAAGACGGCGTAGGCATACGTTTCCCATTGCAAGTAGGCCCCCTTTGCCTGGATGCCTCACATTTTCGAGCCCAGCTCAGTGGAAGATCGATCCAGCGCAAGGCCAAGGCGGTGTTGGAGAAGTGGCGGGAGCAAGCCGAGAAGCAGCAGCAGCAGGTGCGGGTTGAGCCCCCTCATAGCATTAATAATATTTCAGTATTGCTTTTTTAGAAGTAACAATGTTATTGGTTGATATAAGGTTTTGCCTGGCCTGACCTTCAAAGTGGATGCCAGAAGTGGCAGGCATCAAATAGCTGACCTGGATGTGTGAAGCAGACATGGTGGACAAGAATCGAACTCTAGTGGCTGGCCAGATGGGGCCACCCGATTGCCTAGAGATTGGGCTGCTTCGCGTGGGATGACAAACAGCTTCGCACGGAGTCCACACGCATGGCTGACTTGAACCTGCACTGGTTCACAGTATGCCGGGTTTCCTGTGTTTCTGAGCAGATTCATGTGTTCAGATGTTTTTAGGCTCGTTTCTCCGGACGGGGGCTATCCTGTTAGCAATGCAAGCCTTGAGATTCGTGAGGCGCCTCGTGCAACCCAAATACAGTCGGGAGCGTATGCAAGATACCAGCGGTCGCAAATAGGGGTAGCTGGAAAGCGACAGGGAACAGGATGAAAAGACTTACACATGAGAAGGCTTGAAGGGGGTTGTGCGGCAGACTGGCATGTTTATCTTGAACAAACCGGGACGCAAGGAGCTGAAGCGCAGCAACTCAATGAAGGAGAATGCCAAGGCGGGCTGGGGTTCTGATCTCTGGTTCTTGGTCAGCAGTTTGGCCGGTCAACAGTAGGTATCCGAAATGGACCTGGTACATGGAAATGTGGACTAAAAACCTGCAGTGCGTATCCTGGTGGGTCAATGTTCACCCAGACCCATTTGACCAGGTCTCACTGATGCCGCTGAATCGGCTCTTGAGGCGGAGGAAGCACCCGGCTGGACGAAGCACTGGTCCAGCTCCCAGGAGCGGTACTACTACCACAACGTCAAGACAGGCGGCAAATCGGAGTCTGGCTCAAGCTTGCTGCAAAACCCGATTCGGGTAGATGAAGGTTCAGGAATAGCCGCCTTTCCATTTCTTTGCATGTTTCTGGGTGGACCATAGGAGTTTTTGGCAGGCCGAGCGATGAGCTTCGGCTTTCCCGCAGCCACGGCTCCAGCGCCGCAGCTTCGTCGCGTTTTCGCTCTCGCCATGCTGCGGCCGCCGGAGCTCGTCCAGGCGGTGCAGCTGCCGGAGGACGAGCCGGTGGCTCTGGCCGACGAGGCGTTTCACTGGGGCAGCGAGTTCCTGGGGGTTGGGGGGGCGCTCTCCGCGGAGTTCCGGCTGCTGCTGCACCGCCTGGTGGAGCAGCACGTGCAGGAGCTGCAGTCCGAACGGGCCGACCGCGCCGAGCGGGCGAGCGAGAGGAGGGCCGCCGAACGGGCCGAGAGGGAGACGGCCGAGAGGGCCGAGAGGGAGGGGCACTGTGAGAAGAGCGCCCAGTTGGGGAGCGACGAGAAGAAAGCCTTTGCCATGGCCAGCCGCAGCGGCTCCAGGAACTCCAAGACCTCGGCCTTCGCTGGAGCTCTTACGAAGCAGCACGAGGCTTTGCCGGCGGTGCACGCCAGCCAGATCTTGGACGTGTGGGAGAGCAAGGACACCGGGATGATCGACGAGTGGGACGCTGCGTTGAAGAACCGGAGCTGGGCGGAGTTCGTGCAGTCCACCAGTTATGAGTTCATCATGGCAGGGATATTGTCTTTGAACGTGCTGTGGATGGCCTTTGAACTCCAGCTCTACGGCAGCTGGTCGGGCGACGCGCTGGTGGCAAAGCCCCCAGAGGTGGACTCGGAGTTCTGGGCCGCCTGTTTCATGACCGGCGACCTCATCTTCACCATTTTGTTTGGCATAGATTCGCGGCGGCACGGATTCACGGATATTCCTCTTCTCAACTCCAGTTAGCCCCGAGAAAAAGTCGACCAAGCCGGGCACTGTCGATAGCCAGCCCAGCCCGGGGTGCTTTTTTTCGTTTTTCGCCCATGGCAAAAACCGAGCGCTCCGAGGATGTCACCGTGCGGATCTGTGTGCTGAAGACTGCGTTCTTTCGCTCCCCTTTGAACTACATCGACATCACAGTGACCTTCACCTCAGTGCTGGAGGTGGGCCATGTCTGGCAAATCCTTTCCAACCTAAAGAAACTGGTCAAGAAAACGAGCCCCAAAAATCCAATTCGCTTCCCTCTAATTGGTGGTTTGGAGCCCAGTGGTTTGGCCCACCAATCCCTAAATGTAGCCTGAACAAAGGGAGTACCAACTCCAAAAACAACCCTTGTGAGTTTTATCCTTTGATTTTCCCTTAAGGTTTGTGAAAGCCCCAAAATCCGAGACGCAGCCAGGTGATGAAAACAACATAAACCCAACCCCTTCCTTGCGTTTCTCTTTCGCTTGGGCTGAACTCGAAAAAACACGAGTCGCACATCCCCCAAAAAACTCGCCAGGTGGTGGTCTACTACACGGTGCGGCTGCCGCTGAACTCGGCGTTCTTTCGGCTGCTACGCATCGGGAAGTTGGCGCGGGCCATCCGCATGCTCACCATGACCTCCGCCTTGGCGTCCCTTCAGCTGCTGGTGAAGTGCCTCGCAGCCTCGCGGGACAGGGGTGAAGCGGTTCAAGACCTTGCAGCGTTTGCAACATGCTTGTCACGGTGTTGGGATCGTTTCAAGAGCCCTTGCTGCAACTTCGCCTTGAACGGCATTTTTTTCAAATTCTCCCCATGGCCATGAAACTCTTCCAGGGCCTGACTCCAGCTTAGTTCCTTTTTTTTGGGGGGGCCGCCCTGGGGCCTGATGGTGTTTTGACCCCCGAGATCTTAAGAGCAGGACATGCTCTTCTGGAGCTTCCTGCTGCTGGCGCTGGTCCAGGGCGTGGCCTGCCTGGTGGTCAGCACCTTGTGCCGGGACTACGTGGACAACCCCGCCCTGGACGTGAAGCTCAGGGAAGAGGTCGGGGAGTTTGGAGTTCAGGTTGAGACTTGACCACGGAAATCCTGGAATGATTCGTCTGTTACCAATAAACAATGGTTTCTCATGTGGAGCTAGGACGCCCCCTTTCTTTTTGGGGTTTGTCCTCCTGTGGCGTGCGCGTTGAATTTCAGAGCGCGAACAAAGCGCAGCTTTTTTGGTGGCCGCTTGAAGGCATATTTTTGGGTCAAATGAGAAGCACTCAGGTCGTCAAATTTTCAAATGATGCACTTGTCTGGAGCTGAAAGCGTGCACGATGACACGGGGATCCAAAAAGCCTCCGTCTGAGCCCAGGTTTACCAGTACTACGGCACCTTCACGCGCAGCTTCCTGACCATGTTTGAGGTGGACCCGTGCGGATGCGAGTTCGGATCACAGCCAGAGAGAGAGAGAGAGGCTTTCCACAATCCAGCAGCCTTCCGTAACAAAAATAGTAAAGCAGTGGCATTTTGCACAAGATAGAGCTGTTCGAGAATCAGAACAGTTGACAAAAACAGCTTCTGGAGACAAGCAATCATAGCCACAGCTTTACACAGAATAGTTTATCTCACAAGCAGCTCTTAGCGACCACTTTCGCAAGCCGAGAGGTAGCTTCATGCAAATACTACACTACTTCGAGATGAGCAGAGCCCAAAGCCCCTGAAGCGACAACGGACTAGCACTACAAAGCGCCGATTTTCGAGCTGGGGACTGCGCGTGACGATTCGCGTGCTACACTTGTGCAGTTCGGGCGCCACGCTTGTGCAACAAAGTTGCGAGTTGTGAGGAAGTGTACTTCAAGGTTCCGGAGTTGCGATTGCGATTGTGCTACCCTTGTACTGATTCGAGCTGGACTGCAATTGCTTGCAATGTGGGAAAGCGATGGGCCCCCTCCAACAGAGCATATCCTTTTCGTCAGTCACAGGTTTCGACCGATGCTCACATGTAGAAGCCCGCGAAAATTTGAGGAACGACATAGAAAACAACGCCTCAATTGTGAGCTCGGCAGTTGTTGTTGTCACACGGTGCCCTGCCGGGCAAACTGCTGAAAAGCCAGCTTGTCCAAACAATCGACAGTGGATTTCCATTTTTCCGTCCGTCCAAACCTTCGCCAAAACTTATGAGGGTGAAAACCCCTGAGAGGTGCTCTTCGCCAACTGGGGGCCGCCTTGCAGAATCCTGGTGGAGAACGTGAGCGAGTGGTTCTCAGTCTTCTTCCTGCTGTATCGTTGTGTCTTGGGATTTGCCGTGCTAAATGCCGGGAGCTTAGACAGTGAGTCTCAGGGGGGATCCCGTCAGAATGGCATGTTTCCTTTCCCCAGGGGTCCGCCGCAACTTAGTGAAGAAGCCGCTCCCTGTGCCCAGTATATCCCAGTGTT
Source organism: Effrenium voratum (assembly GCA_963377175.1). Taxonomy (NCBI): domain Eukaryota; class Dinophyceae; order Suessiales; family Symbiodiniaceae; genus Effrenium; species Effrenium voratum. The sequence goes on from CAUJNA010001779.1 coordinate 268,317, forward strand.
TCCTGGCTTACGCGCCTGTGATCGCGTATGCAATATTTTTTTAAACAGGCAAAAGAAAGCTGATGGGACGCTCAAGCCTCAAGCAAGACATCGGTATTGCCCACAAAGCAACCCTTCGCAAGGCGCGGGAGCGCGCGCGCGCGAGTGAACAGACATGACCCACGCTCCGAATCGCCTACGCCGCAGAATGTCCACATGGTTAAGCGCCCGCGAAGAGGCAAGGAGCTTTCGGTGAGGGATGGGCACAAACCGAACAATCGCAACCTGAGTTACTGCGTTGAAGAGTGTGCAAGCTGCAGGACTGCGCTAGCCAAACATGTGCCATTGTGCGACAACATATGGCAGTGGGTCAAATATAGGTACCCGAAATGGAACCCTGGTAAATAGAAACATGGACTAAAATATGCGGTTGCCTGGTGATTTAATTTTGACCCACACCCGCATGTTCATTAGCACGCACATTGCTCGTCCAGGTTGCTTCCGTTTCGAAAGCACGCGTCTATTCCAGCGCAGACTGCTCAGAAGCCCGTTCTCAGAAATTCGCGGCAACAACAACCCATGTTTTGTTTCTTCTACGATTGAGCCCACGCCCACACACAAAAGGCACACCTGCAAGTCTTTACAGTTCGGGGAGCAGGCGACTTTAGATTCGTCTTGATGATTGCGAGCTCAGTGGCCAAAGGCTTGCGCTGAGTAGCTCAACGTCGATTGGCGATGGCTGCGGCCCGAGAATGCTTTTGCCTGCATGACTGACCTCTCCGGTCGTCTGGTTTTTGGGCAGCTTTTGGGGGTGGGGGTGTCTTCCCCTCCTTGGTGGTTTGGTGGGAAATTGCTTGAGTGCCCTTGTTTGGGGTGGCCAGCTTCGGCTGGCCCCCCTTCCGTGTGCAGAACGCTTGGGGGCTGCCCCGGTTGGTTGGTTGGTGGCCGGCTCCATGCTTCCATGGTTGTTTGGCCTTGAATGGGCGGCGGGGTCGGCTTCGGCTGGCCCCCACATTGTGTGGACATGCCCCCGTAGACCCGCGAATACTCCTATCCCTCCCGGCCCGGCGAGTTCCTTTCGTTTCGCTTCGGGTGGGTGGTTGACGGGCAAGATGCGGACATGTTCGCGGTGCATGGTTGCATGCTCAGAAGGCCATTTGGCGCGCGGCTCATGGCCCTTCTCCATGAGTGCGGTGCCTTGACCTTCGTTTGCGCTTGGCTGCACGCTGCGACTGGCCTCTCCAGTGGTTAATGGTCGCTTTTGGGGGTGGTGATTTTTTCTTCCCCCTTGGTTGGTGGTTGGTGGGCAATCTCGATGTCTTGCTTGAGGCTTGAGTGCCCTTGCTTGGGAGGGTGGGTTGGCTTCGGCTGGCCCACTTCCGTGTGCAGTTCGCTTGGGGGCTACCACACGTTATCAACGTCTACACACCGCTGAGGTCGTGAACGCGGTGTTTGTGCAGCAGACCATGAAGACTGCCAGCTCAGACGAGGAGCTTGCCTTCAAGCAGAAGCAGAAGGACATGGCCACGTACACACGGAAGGTGAAGCGGCTTTTTCAGACCATCGACATTTCTGGTGATGGCGCCATCAATCTGGAAGAGTTCGCCAAGCTGGTGAGCTCTCCGAAGCTGCAATTCTGGATGCTCGGTGTGATTTTAGAGCGCGAGAGTTGTTCAGTTGAAATGAGTTGCGGAGTTTGTTGCCAGCGACAAGTTGAAATCGTCGTGCCCGTGCGTATGTTCACAAATCTAGAGCTTTTCAATAACTTTGATTCATTTTGAACATCAAGTGTGTTTGGATCGGCTAGCTGCCGCAAAGGTGTGTGCGGGGTTAGATCCTTTTTTGGGGTGTGACCCCGTGGAGTCTTTTGGTATTGCGGGGAGATTGATTCTACTCTTTGAGTTGCCCGCGGGATCGGTGTGGTCAAAAACATGAAGGGCATGCTACTTTTCTGTGCGGCCGAGCCAGCGGCCCTGGCCTGGAGCAGATTTGAATCGCCAGCTTCTCCGTGCGAAGGTAGTGCGCGAATTGCTCTGGCGCAGCTCCGGCTTGGGGAAAAAACTACAACCACGGGTGGCCCGAAAGCGCAACCGTCGTGCGTGCGTTGATTTCAAACATTCCCTTCTTTGAGTTCACACGTTTTTGCGAGGTGCTGCAGCGCATTTTTTTCTGCGCCGACGCTTGTCTTTCAAGCCAGAGCGCTTGAACTTTACTGCCTCCGGCTCAGGCCGGCGACTGCTTTCCTATATTATGTGTCCCCTTGGAATTTTCTCATTGGACACTTCTCTTTGGCGTTTCCCCTTTGATATTTTCCTTTTCGCATTTCCCCATTAAGATTCTCCCATTGGAATTCTCCTTCCAACAGTTTTCCTTTAGAATTTTCCCGTTGGACTTATCCCACAGGAGTTCTCCCATTGGAAGTCTCCCTTTGGCAATTTCCCTTTGGAGTTTGAGTATTAGAAGATACCTGTTGGAATTTGCCCAGTTAAAATTCTCCTTTGGAAGTCTCCTATTGGAACTCTCCCCATTTGGAATTTCCCGTCGGAGTTGTCCGATTGAAGTTTTTCCATTGGAATTGTCCCATTGGAACTTTTTTTTTACATTGAACTTGTTTTTGAGATTTTTCCTTCGGACTTTGCAATTCTCCCGCTGGAAAATTGCTCCCTTTGGACTTTTCCCGTTGGGTATTTGATTTGGAATGTTCCTGTTGATTTCCTTGGGAATTCTCTCGTTAGATTAATTTCCTTTGGAATTTATGATTTCTCCCATGGGAATTCTCCATTTGGAAAGCCGTAAAGACTCAATGGGAAATTTATTATGTCCAACACGCCGTCTGTCGTGAGCGGGTTTGAATCGCGGCTACGAGAGGCTCTCTGCGCAAGTCTCTCTTTGCGCAGGATCTTTCTCCGCCCAAGTTTTGTTTGCGACTTTGTTTGCGCGTAGTTGTCGGCGCAAGACTATGTGCTCAAATATCTCTGCGCAAGTTCTCGATGCAGGTTTCTTTGCACAAGCTGTCTGCGCAACTTGCTTTTTGCAAGTTCGCTTGCGGAAGTTCCCAGCGCAAGATTCTCTGGGGGAGCCCTCGGCGCGTGTTCTCCGCGCAAGTGCGCAGCGTGTGTTTCGCTGCGCAGCTATCTCCCTGCAAGTTGCCCTGTCTAAGTTTCTGCGCGCGGCGCCGCGAACAAAGAGACAACACCACTAGTTTTTAAACCTCGGCCGCGCCGATCCACGCCCGCTTCGCGCGAGAGCCGCACTAGTGGGTAGCAAAAGCTTCGAGACCTTGACCACGGGTCAGCGTGCGTGTGCCGCAAAGGTAGCTACGCAACGCGTTGCGCGCGCAAGTCAAAAAGTAAAAAAACTTCACGATTTTGAGCCACCGCGCAATCCACACAAAGGGTCCCGCGCGAACCGCAAAAATGTAGCCAGCGCCCCTATTTCTGGAGCCTCGGCCAGGCCGATCGCAGGGCCGTTCGAAGGCTTTTCTTTGGGCGCAGTGGCTGCTCCGTTGTTCGCAGAGGGTGTTGCGCTCGAAGAGTTCACGCCGCCTTACCAAAACATGCCTCTCGCGCAAGTGTGTGCGCTCGTGCGAGTTTGCTTGCGCAAGTGCTCGTTTGCTCGTGCAAGTGTGCTCGCGTGAGGTTGCTCGCGCAGGCGCACTCGTCTAAGAGTGCGCCTGCGCGATGTTCTCGCGCAGCTAGCTCTTCGCGTGCTCTTCTGCTTCTTGCTCTGCGCGCTGTCTCGTGCATCTTTGCGCTGCTCGCGCTCATGTGCTCTCGCGTCTCTTGCCACGCATGGGCTCGCGCATCTTGCTCTGCGTGTGCCCTCGACGATGTGCGCTCGTGTCGCTTGGTACGCGGGCGGCTCTCGTGCTGCTTGCTCTGCACGTGGGCCCGGCATGCGCTCTCGTGAGTCTTGTTTTGCGGTCCTCTCGTGTATCTCGCGGCGCGAGAAGACTAGCGATTCTACTGGAAGAACCCTTCGCGATGCGTTCGGGAATCAAGTACGAGTGCGGTGTGCGAAATACACTTGCGAAGCTCCGGCTTGAACGTCGCAGATGCTCAGTGCGAATATGCAAAGTACGGGTTCGCAGCGCTGGCGACTTTTCCCGAAAGTATTTCCAGAAGAAGGTTCACCAGCCGAATTTGCGCAGCCACATAGCACACAGCGAGCGCTGAGCAAGATGCGCAAAGAGAACATGCAGAGCAAGTAGCGCGAGGCCTAGACTTCAGCGTAAGGCGGCAGCAACCGCTGAGCCCTGCAGAAGGTTTCGCAATTTGCACCGGTGCTACGTTCGTGCATGCGCGTTGCGAAAGTGTTTCGGGCCACCCGTCTTGTAGTTGTTACTGATGCTCAACGAGTGGCTGCGACACGTCAAGATGCTGTTTGCGTCATTATGATGTCTTCCGCGTCATCATGACTTGCAGCCAGTCTCCCTTTGGTCTACACGGTTTTTGAAGCCAGTATGGGCAATGTGCGCCGTCCAGCAATCAGGATGGGACAGTTGGAACTGGAATACCATGACCTGCTGAGCCTCTTCGAATTTCTCGACAACGGTGACGGAGAGATCACGCCGCTTGGCTGCGTTGCTGAGGCAAACCTCTCGAAACGGAACTTCTGGTTGAGCAATGTGCGCAAGTGCCAAGAGTTTTTCAGCTTTCTACGAGTCCTGAAGATTCCTTGAACAGTCCTTGGAGAGCTTCGATTGAAGGCTCATGGAGTTCATCGACGGCGCAGTGCGGCTGCGGGGCAATGCCAAGGCATTGGACGTCTGGCGCATGGAGACGAAGCTGGAGGTGCTGTTCCAGGAGGCGAATCTAGGGGCTTGGAGGTCTGGAAGGGAGGTTTGGCTTTGCCCGCCATCCGCGGCAAATTCTGGGGGGTTCTGGGGGTTCTGGTTCAGATTTTGCTTGGTCCAAGGCATTCAGTCAGAGATTTGGGGCTGCGTTTCCTTGAGGGTACTTTTTAGATTGGCTCGAAACCAAAAGGCCAACTATGAGACATGTGCAACTCTGAGCCATGAACCGAGTGACTGAGGTGTTGACGGCGCTGGACCCCAAAACGATGCGACAGGCATCCACCAGAGTCCAGGATGTCTTCAATCATTCCTCGCTGCTAAAGCATCTTCATGCATTCCATTTTGCCATCGTTGCCGTTTTTTTCTCGGTTTCTGCTTTCTGCCGTGTAGTTCAATGGTTTTGCGATTTTGCATGGACAAATTCGATCGAAAGGGGATCATTTTTCGTTCAGGTTCAAGCACATCAAGTGCACCACGCACGCCATGCGCAATGCAGTTGCCGATGAGATGGAATTTTGTTCCACTGAGACCGGATAAGCTTTCAAAGAAAAATTCCCAAGGCCCGGCGGGCAAAAATGGGAGCTCTTGCCCCGAGCGCCTTCCGTAGCCAGTCGAGGCTAACGGTTCGAACGGTTCGAAGATATGAATCCTTCGCAACTGCGAGGATATCTTGACATCTTGCCGCCTTGAGGGACCACTTGAAGAAAAGTCTAGTGCTGGGAGGGTGTCAATCAGCTCAAAGAGTGTCGATATGGCGGGAAGCAGTGTACTCTGCAAGTCCCTTGAGGCAGGAACTTGAGTGGGGGAGTCTTGTGCAAGCTGGTTGCATACGTGCCTCCGTCCACAAAGCAATGAACAAACTGCAGGGGGTCACGTGTGCAAGAGGTTGCAAAGCATGTCTAACGATATGAATGCTTTGCGTCAAAGACGCGAGCATGTTTTTGCCCTCCAGGACGCTTCAGGCGACAAGAAAGATTGCAGACCGCAGCGGTCTCCCCTTTGCAGCTGTTTGAACCAGGCCCCAACTTCATTAGAGATGAAAGCCGCCTTTCCTGACCCAAGCAGGGACACCTTTGTTTCAGCTGATCCCTTGCGTGTTTTTTCTTTATTCCCGAAAGCATGGCGACGGGTTCTTCCGCTGGGTTCACTTGAGTTGTTCTCATGAGAGTCATTACAAGGTGTCGTTGCAAGGAATCAGCATCATGAAAGTCATTGCAAGGAGTCATTGCAAGGAATGATCATCATGAAAGTCATTGCAAGGAGTCATTGCAAGGAGTCATTGCAAGGAGTCATTGCAAAGAGTCATTGCAAGGAGTCATTGCAAGGAGTCATTGCAAGGAGTCATGGCAAGGAGTCATTGCAAGGAGTCATGGCAAGGAGTCATGGCAAGGAGTCATTGCAAGGAGTCGTTGCAAGGAGTCATTGCAAGGAGTCAAGTGCAAGGAGTCATGGCAAGGAGTCATTGCAAGGAGTCATTGCAAGGAGTCATTGAAGGGGGTCATTGCAAGGAGTCATTGCAAGGAGTCATTGCAAGGAGTCATTGCAAGGAGTCCTGGCAAGGATTGCAACTTGCACTTGACTCCTTGCAATTGCAACTTGCACTTGACTCCATGCACTTGCAACTTGCACTTGACTCCATGCGCTTGCAACTTGCACTTGACTCCATGCACTTGGCTCCTTGCACTTGGCCCCTTGCACTTGCAACTTGCACTTAACTCCGTGCACTTGCGACTTGCACTTGACTCCATGGCTTGCAACTTGCAATGGCTCTCATGACTCCTTGCAATGACTCCTTGCAATGACTCCTTGCAATGACTCCTTGCAATGACTCCTTGCAATGACTCCTTGCCATGACTCCTTGCAATGACTCCTTGCAATGACTCCTTGCAATGACTCCTTGCAATGACAAAACAAGCAAGGAGTCAAGTGCAAGTTGCAAGTGCAAGGAGTCAAGTGCAATTGACTTGCGAGGAGTTAAAATCTCTTCTTAGGGCGGCGGGGTAGTGCCGACGACACTACACGAAAATCGACCCTCTGCGGGGATCGGCGTGGTCGAGGTGCAAAAACCCATGGTTTTTTGCGATTTCTGCGGTGCTCGCGCGACCCTCTGCGGGGATCGGCGTGGTCGAGGTGCAAAAACTCATGGTTTTTTGCGATTTCTAAAGTTCCCGCGCGACCCTCTGCGGGGATCGGCGTGGTCGAGGTGCAAAAACCCATGGATTTTTGCGATTTCTGACATGCTCGCGCGACCCTCTGCGGGGATCGGCGTGGTCGAGGTGCAAAAACCCATGGTTTTTTGCGATTTCTGCGGTGCTCGCGCGACCCTCTGCGGGGATCGGCGTGGTCGAGGTGCAAAAACCCATGGTTTTTTGCGATTTCTGCGGTGCCCGCGCAACCCTCTGCGGGGATCGGCGTGGTCGAGGTGCAAAAACTCGAGGTTTTTTGCGATTTTGTTGTTCGAACTGGTCCTCGGGAGTTGTCTCGTGGTTCGCGCGCCTGCTCCCGGAACCGGCGGGTCGCGGGTTCGATTCCTCCCTGGTCCGCGGGCGGGCGTCGCAAGATGCAACTTGCATTTTAAGCAACTTGCGCAGAGCAACTTGCGCAGAGCAAGTTGCACAGAGCAACTTGCGCAGACCAACTTGCACCGACCAGTTTGCGCAGAGCGCCTTGCCTAGAGCAACTTGCGCAGAGCAACCTGCGCAGAGCAACTTACGCAGAGCAACTTGCACAGAGCAACTTGCACAGAGCACCTTGCCTGGTGCTGTCTCGCGCTTGCTTCACGAATGCTTCGTGTAGGGAAAAAGATCGCATCCTGCAGCGTTGGGCCGACCTCGCTTGCGATGTTCTGCTTTCGGGCCAACCGTGGTCTAGTCTCCTTGGGTCACCCTTTACACCTTTTGGGCACTGCGTGGCTCTCACGTGACCTCCCCGACATTGCAACTGCAGACTGCGCAGGCAAGAACAGCTGGACCTTGCCATCCAAATAGTTCACTCCCTCGAAGAAAAGGAGCGGAGCCGCCCGCAGGGTCAGCATTTCGCTGTAGAGCTATCCGAAACCATGAGCTTCTCATCGGATCATACCTTTCCATACATCCGTTGATCTTTTTTTGTATGCGTTTTTCCCCCCCCCCCCCCTCTGTGTTGTCTTTTTCATCCCTTTTCTTTTCTCTGTATGGGTAATATTACGCTACGGTGTGTATTGACTGTCAAGATTTCTGCTATGCGAATCTGTAGAGTTCCAGAGTTCCTGGATCGCCCTTCTGCGCTTTGGCCGCTGCTTGGCCCCTCTCGTTTTAAGTGGCTTAGTTTAGGGTTTGGGCTGGCAAATTGCTACCAGCAGTCCCCAACTCGCCTGGCCTCAAGCTACCCGTCGATCGAACGGCGTTGCCGGGATAGATCACAATGCGTGGGGTGTTGGCACACCAATGTCAAGGTCCCGTCTTGCGGGATCGAACACATGAACATGTTGTGTCAGGTTGGGACGAATTTTGCCGTACAACCTCATATCACAGCGAACGATCACGTCATCACATTGTGCCGCCTGTCAATATCGTTGTCATGCCATGAGACATGATCACAAATCCCATCAATTCCATTTTGTTTCACAATGTCCTAGCACACCCTTTGTTCCATTTCGTTCTGTGTCATGCACGTGCTTTGCTTCGCTTTAGCTTTTGTTCATGTGCTGTAGGTACTTTTGCCCGGCACAGCGGGCAAGTCGTGACACTGTTGCGCCTGGTTTGCCGCCCTAATCCTTGCTCAGCTTTTGTGATCGCAACCAGGTCCCAGCAGTGAAGCGCGTACGACTCGGAGACGCGCAATGCGACGTTTTTCGATTCGCGGGACAGGCTGACCGTTCGCTTTTCTTCTCTCGGCTCCGGCGACATTAGGCGATGCACTGGTAGGAGGGGCTGGTAACCTGCAAAACCTGGAAGCTGTAGAACTTCACGTTGGATGCGCCTTGTTTCTTCCAACATTGAGGCAATCGCCTTGCTTAGCCGTGTCTAAAGCGCAAAGCAAGCGTCAGCCGTCGCAGAGAGCGGTCGCTCACGCCCTTTGCGAATTCCGCAATTATTGCCAAGTTGGCCAGAGTGTGAGTTTCCGCAGTCGGGGCTGCTACCCCCCGCTGCGAAAAGATTCCAAACGCCGACGACCGACGACCCGTTTCAACACAGGTGCGCGACCGAGGGTCCCAAAAAGGGGCTTTAAAAAAGAGCTTTCTTTGGGGGCTTTCTCTCTCTCTCTCTCTCTCTCTCTCTCTCTCTCTCTCTCTCTCTCTCTCTCTCTCTCTCTCTCTCTCTCTCTCTTTCTCTCTCTCTCTCTCTCTCTCTAGAGGGGATTCCCCAAACGGGTTTCGATGAAGCTGTGGGGAAAACGACCTTGTCCTGCGAAGGATCCGAGGGTGCTGCGCAGAGCCCCGGGCCCCGTGCCTGCACTATATCGACCCCTTGATTTGCTTGCAATTTGCCCCGTAGCTGCGTTTCTGCAAGGCGAGCTAAAACCCAGGGAAAAAAGGGAACCCCGACCGAACGACACCGACGACCGACCGACGACGACGACCGAACGACGACGACGGCCGAACGACGGCCGAACGACCGATCGACGGCCGAACGACCGATCGACGGCCGAACGACGACGACGACGACCGAACGACGACGACTGGGCAACCAGAGCGCACGGGTCTTCCTGGAGCGGGACGGCGGGGCGCACCAGCGCAAGCTCATCCTGATCAACGACAAGTTAGAATCCTGCTCACGGCTTCAAGCCCAGAGGGAGCTTCTGAAGGAACCTCCGCCAAGTCAGATGCCTGCTGTTCACCAAGATGCATTGAGGACGCAGGCATTTGTGCTTCAGCCGGCTGTGGGCCAACATGCGCTGGAGGCCGAGCCGAGGGCTGTGCAAGCCCGGCAGCCGGCGAGGCGTGGGAAGACGGGAGGCATTTCCGGGCTGCGCAGCGGGGGCCTCGGCTGATGGCGGGGCAGTGTCCAGCAGATGGTGAACCAGCTTCAATCGAGAAAAGCTCTGCAGGCTGCCAAGAGAGAGCTTCAATATTGGTTTTGGGTTGAACAGTGTTGGTACCAGCGCCCAGAGCGCCGTTGTGTTGCTGAGTATACGTAGTAACCCAATGAAATATCAAAGCTCTTTGTCTTTTCTTCCAACTTCCTGTAGTCACTCTTTTTCCGCGGAGATGTTGCGCGGGCCAAGAAGAGCAGGTAGGAACAGACTCAACATATATGCCATGTGTGGGGAATGTCATCCAGATTGAACCAGTGCTTCGCCTTTGATTGCTTTGCACAGGCCTCAGGTTGCAGGAGGGGGGCCACGTTTTTCTGCAATTCTGTTTCTCAGTTATTGTAAGGAAACTTTCATCATGTTTTGCTGCGGTGGGCGGGCCCTTGGACGCATGATTTCAGTTTCAATCATGAGTTGCTCACTGAGCTACTACTTGGCTCGATGCACATTTTGGCCCAAACTAAGTTTTTCAGAAGGCGAAGTCGTGCTTCGAGGCGGTGAAGATGTCAGACGTGGTGTCAGAGGAGTGCGCTCTTGACGGACGCAGCTGTCAGGATGCCACTTGATTCCAAGGGGCTGTTCCTGGGAACATCAAGCAGCCTACCTTGGAGTCAAATGCATGGCAGGAGGGACAACTGGAGGCGATTCCGGCGGAGCAGACAGAAATCCAGAGCGACTTCCTGGATGAGACAGAGTTCCTTGAGGAAAACTCGGACCTGTACGAAGGCGAGTCGTCGTTTGAAGATTTCGGTTTGTTGCCCTTGTTTTTTCCAACAGTGCTAGTCTACTGAACTACTCAATTGCGTGGAAAGCTTGACAAACTGAGCACCAGACATTGATAGAACATGAACGGGGGATGTGAGTCTCTTCCCTTTCCTTTTGTCTTCCCTTTGGATTCCAGGGAACCCGCAAGACAGCAATGGACAATTTTACGAGGGTATAGGTTTTGGGCAGGCCATTTCCTTTGCAGCTTGAGAGGAAAAAAAGTTTGGCTCCGTTTCCATTCGGTTTTTGGTGGAAGTACTGTGGATGGACAGAATCCACTTCTCACCAGTTGGGACGGATGAGGCCCCCTTGAATACTGGGATCGGCGTGGATTTGTATTCTGTAGAAGCCACCATGACTGGGATCAACCACCAAACCCAACTAGACCACGGTTGGCCCGAAAGCAGAACATCGCAAGCGAGGTCGGCCCAACGCTGCAGGATGCGTTCTTTTTCCCTACACGAAGCATTCGTGAAGCAAGCGCGAGACAGCACCAGGCAAGGTGCTCTGCGCAAACTGGTCGGTGCAAGTTGGTCTGCGCAAGTTGCTCTACGCAAGTTGCACTGTGCAAGTTGCTCTGCGCAAGTTGCTCCGCGCAAGTTGCTCCGGCAAGTTGGTCCCTGCAAGTGGCTCCCTGCAAGTTGCTCTGTGCAAATTGCGCTCCCTGCAAGTTGCTCTGTGCAAGCTGCTCTGTGCAAGTTGCTCTGTGCAAGTTGCTCTGCGTAAGTTGCTCTGCGCAAGTTGCTCTAGGCAAGGCGCTCTCCGCAAACTGGTCGGTGCAAGTTGGTCTGCGCAAGTTGCTCTGTGCAACTTGCTCTGCGCAAGTTGCTCTGCGCAAGTTGCTTTAAAATGCAAGTTGCATCTTGCGACGCCCGCCCGCGGACCAGGGAGGAATCGAACCCGCGACCCGCCGGTTCCGGGAGCAGGCGCGCGAACCACGAGACAACTCCCGACCAGTTCGAACAACAAAAGTCGCAAAAACCTCGAGTTTTTGCACCTCCACCACGCCGATTCCCGCAGAGGGCTGCGCGAGCGCCGCAGAAATCGCAAAAACCTCGAGTTTTTGCACCTCGACCACGCCGATCCCCGCAGAGGGTCGCGCGAGCAGGTTAAACATCGCAAAAAACCTCGAGTTTTTGCACCTCGACCACGCCGATCCCCGCAGAGGGTCGCGCGAGCGCCGCAGAAATCGCAAAAAACCTTGAGTTTTTGCACCTCGACCACGCCGATCCCCGCAGAGGGTCGCGCGAGCAGGTTAAACATCGCAAAAAACCTTGAGTTTTTGCACCTCGACCACGCCGATCCCCGCAGAGGGTCGCGCGGGAACTGTAGAAATTGCAAAAAACCATGGGTTTTTGCACCTCGACCACGCCGATCCCCGCAGAGGGTCGCACGAGCAGGTTAAACATCGCAAAAAACCTCGAGTTTTTGCACCTCCACCACGCCGATTCCCGCAGAAGGTTGCGCGAGCACCGCAGAAATCGCAAAAAACCTCGAGTTTTTGCACCTCGACCACGCCGATCCCCGCAGAGGGTCGCGCGAGCAGGTTAAACATCGCAAAAAACCTTGAGTTTTTGCACCTCGACCACGCCGATCCCCGCAGAGGGTCGCGCGGGAACTTTAGAAATCGCAAAAAACCATGGGTTTTTGCACCTCGACCACGCCGATCCCCGCAGAGGGTCGATTTTCGTGTAGTGTCGTCGGCACTACCCCGCCGCCCTAAGAAGAGATTTTAACTCCTCGCAAGTCAATTGCACTTGACTCCTTGCACTTGCAACTTGCACTTGACTCCTTGCTTGTTTCAAGGAGTCATTGCAAGGAGTCATTGCAAGGAGTCATTGCAAGGAGTCATTGCAAGGAGTCATTGCAAGGAGTCATTGCAAGGAGTCATGGCAAGGAGTCATTGCAAGGAGTCATTGCAAGGAGTCATTGCAAGCAGTCATTGCAAGGAGTCATTGCAAGGAGTCATTGCAAGGAGTCATTGCAAGGAGTCATTGCAAGGAGTCATTGCAAGGAGTCATGAGAGCCATTGCAAGTTGCAAGGAGCCAAGTGCATGGAGTCAAGTGCAAGTCGCAAGTGCACGGAGTTAAGTGCAAGTTGCAAGTGCAAGGGGCCAAGTGCAAGGAGCCAAGTGCAAGGAGCCAAGTGCATGGAGTCAAGTGCAAGTTGCAAGTGCATGGAGTCAAGTGCAAGTTGCAAGTGCATGGAGTCAAGTGCAAGTTGCAATTGCAAGGAGTCAAGTGCAAGTTGCAATCCTTGCCATGACTCCTTGCAATGACTCCTTGCAATGACTCCTTGCAATGACTCCTTGCAATGACTCCTTGCAATGACTC
>CAUJNA010001779.1:283702-286202 GCA_963377175.1 Effrenium voratum
CTTGCTTGCTTGTTTGCTTGCTTGTTTGTTTCTTTGCTTGCTTGCTTGCTGCTTGCTTGCTTGCCTGCTTGCCTGCTGGTTTGCTTGCTTGCTTGTTTGCTTGCTTGTTTTGTTTGTTTGTTTGTTTGTTTGTTTGTTTGCTTGCTTGCTCGCTTGTTTGTTTGTTTGTCTGTCTGTCTGTCTGTTGCTGTCTGCATCTGTGGCTTTCCGTTTTTCGATGTCTGTTTTGTCTGTCTTTGTTTGGCTCCGTCTCTGTCTCTTTTTGTCTGTCCGTCTGTCCGTTTGTCCGATTGGTATTAGTTCGAGAGGTAGAAGAGCCCGCCAATTCCAAATATCTTCGGTGATGTTGGGGCCGCGACAGGATGCTTTCCGAGACCCCCGTGCAGTGATGTCGGTGCGCATGTTCAACGGCTTCGGCATGATGGTCGACAAGCGCCAGCAGCCGGAAGAACTGAAACTTCTGGTAGAGACCTTGGCCTTCAAGCACCTCGACCTTTCATGTCACCCTAAGATGCGAACGAGTCCCCCGAAATGTCGCCCTAACATACGAACGAGTCCCCGGACTCGAGGGGAATGACCTTCTTCTTGGGGGTGTCCAGGGTAGCTTCCTAGTTGCTGAGAACCAGGTCTTTTATGGTGGGTTAGCCCATGATTGCCGAAAGCAACCCTGTCTGTGATAACAAAATGGCTTCCCATTCCTGCTATGACATTGATTACTTTGAAGGGGATGCCAAATGAATGGTTCCCACTACAATGGGCCAACGGAGAAAACATGAATAAGGGCGTGCTTTTGAGTTGGAATCCACTTGTGGTTGTCCAAAAGGAATCCACAGCTCGTGGTCTCCAAGACAAACCCGTAAACCTCCATTGAAGCAGCCTCTTTTGGTATCCTTAATGGGATGTTCCTTTAGAGTTTGCAGCCAAGAAGGCCCAAAAGGCGAATGGACAAATGTTGTGTGACCCTCATGGGCTATGACTCCACTTTTGGAAGGACACACGCAAAAATCACGCTTTTCTACGACTTTCCCTTCGATGGGAGTGAGATGCGTTGGTTTTTGAGGCACTTGGGTCAAGAAGTCTCAGAAGTTCGCGTGGGTTTGATCGCCGATGCCTTTGTTGAGCTCATGATGCAGAACTTGCCCGAGCCGCCTCCGGGCTGTGGCCTCCTGGCTCGATCAGGCTTCCATTTGTTCCACTGTAAACCCAGTGGTTGATGTCCGATTTCCACGAGGGATCGAAACTTTGGGTTTCAGTCTTCTTGGGGGCAGCCCCAGCAACGGAATCCTGGATTTGGGCATGTGGCTGTGGGTCAGAGCCAACGGTACATTTTGGGGTGGGTGCAGTAGTGGGGACTGGATGTTACCCCCAAATTTGCGGCTTTCTTTTGGTTTGGGTTTGTCGTTAAGCCAACCTGCCCTGCGAGGGGCTCCGCCAGGTTCGGCCTGGCGGCAGCTGCTCATGTATGTTGGCTCTGCCTTCAGGCCGCTCGAAAGAGCAAGCGCTTCCACCGGCCAAGGGTCCATTTTTGGGTCGGTAGCAATGAGTGGTAGGTGGTAGGTGGTAGGTGGCAGGTAGTAGGAGGAGCAGCGGTTATCCAGAAAATGACTTAAGCCCTACCCGGGTCACGTGCGGTGGTTGCATTTTGGATTTTGAGGGGTTCTCATTTGTTCTTGCGAAAGGGTGGCTGGCTTCCCTTCAAACCACCATTTAGTGGGGTAACTATGCTTCCTCAGTCTCTGGAATTGCAACTTTTCGGGTTTAGACAAACTTAGTGAACAGAAGTCTCTTGTGCCCAATGTTGGGTGAGTAACTCTACGATCACGGCGCCTGGAGGGTCGTCAAAGGAGCCAATCAGGTGCCCTGCGGGAAAGGGGCCCTTCCACTTGACGAAAATGGGGGACTTTCCAAGCCCAACCGCGGAGAATTTGCCGAGACGATGCGACTAATTTTGTTGTTTCGCCCTTGACAACTTGATGAAACGAATGGGGCTTTTTCCAAGCCCAGAGTCCGAGAAGCTCACATCCACCTGGCCATGAGTCAGAATCCAAATCGTACCCCGTGTGAACATCCCAATCCTCACTAAAATAGGTTCTAGAATGGGTGGTGAATTCACTTACCCCAAAATGGGATCCCAAAACACGGTTTTGACAGCCACCAAAATCGGTGGTACATGGGTGTTCCGCAACCCAAATGGAGGCACAGGCTATGACCCATGGCCAAACCCACCTGAGAGATCTCTTCAGACGCCGGCGCCTCTCGTTCGGCTGGTGGCCGCCCGCCTCGACCGCTGCCAGGTTCGTGAGTGCCACCTTTGGGCAGCGGCTGAAGACCATCGAGGCGGGCTGCGAGCTACTTCCCCCGGGGGTACCGTTTGAAACCGTTTGAAGCGGGAGAGGGGAGACCAAATGGGCATGGATCAAAATTCAACCACCAGGGGACCGCAGGTTTTAGTCCATGTTTCCATTTACCAGGGTTCCATTTCGGGTACTTATTTTTGACG
>CAUJNA010001779.1:288702-293702 GCA_963377175.1 Effrenium voratum
GGATAGGCAAATCGGCTCCAGTCCCCCTGCAATGTGGAATTTCCGTCCGTGCTCCAGGACGCTTCACACACACGGAGCCCCAACTGGGGCGACATCACTTGTGCGAGGCCCATTGAGTCTTGCAAGCATCAATTGTGCGAGAAAGTCTTGTGGCGATGACTGACCACGCATACTTGGCTTTGGAATTGGTCTTAAGGGAACGGAGGAGTTCAATTTCTCCCTCAGTCCAAGGCTGCGAGGCTTCAGGTTCGGCCTCAGTAGAGGCATCAGTCCTGGTCGATGTGGTAGCTTCGCTTGGTCCACGAGCAGGTTTGGATGCCGTAGATCGTGAGGAGGCCAAATCACGTGTGCGGCGAGCTCGTTTTTTGTCGGGAGAAGGCGGAGGAGGAGTGGGCGGAGTCCAATGATCAGGGAATTGTTCGTCATGATCAGTGGGAAGGTGTTCATCTGGAGCATCAGGAGGTGGCTCAAAGAGGTCCTCGAGGGGGGCCAGGAGGGGTGTTGGTGGTGAGTTGGTCAGGTCCTCAATGGCGGGGTTGAGCGTGGCCTCCGGTGCCAAATCAGGTTCGGCAGTCGGACTGTCAGTGAACTCGCGGATGGTGGCGATGCCTTGTTGGGCAATGCCAAGGATGAGTTCGAAATCTTGGAGCAGCTGGCGTGCTGTGTTGGTATCCATGCTCGCAACGGATTTTGGTCAAACGGTCAAACAGCTGCGGCACGAAAATCAGGTCAAATCTGTCAGGAAGCAAAGGCAGAGAAGAAAACCGGTGTGGTTTCGCAAAGGACGGTTTTTCTTCTCTTTGTAAGGTGAAACCGTGTTGGAGGTACAACCTCTTCAACATTGCAAGATCCTGATCTCGCTGAAATTCAGGAAAGGAAACTCGGCTGATCAGCGTGCGTCTGGAATAATATCCAGATTCCTTATGTATCATTGGTGCGGCTGACTTGACGGAGAGCATGTTGTGCTTCTCATGCGAGGGAATGAAGGAGATGGTGCTGCTTGTGAGGTTCAGTCGGAACCCCAAGAAGTCCAGGGCGGCTTCTGTTTCCAGGAAGATGTCTCCTCCATAGAAGTGTTCGTCGCACAGTATGTTGGCTGCCGGAGTCGAGAGCCACCTGGGGGTTGCGATCACGAGTCTGTTGTCCACGTAGCGGAGCAGGAGAGTATCTTCAACGGAGCGAAGTCCCGATGTGGTGTGAGTGTTGGTCCAACATTGTTCGGCGACCGCGATCACCATCAAACAGAGAGCTGGGGACGCGGGGGATCCCATCGGTGCCCCACGTGTTTGCCTGAATGAACGAAGGCCGACAGAGAAGATCTGCATGTCAAGGGTGGCCTGAATGATCTCGGGGATGTCGTCGAGCCACAGGGTGCGTTGTGTGGGTTTGTGTCGGCGACGGCGTCCGTTGTAGACGCGGGTGATGGCAGAGGTGTCAAGTGTGTCCACTGTGAGGTGTGTGGTAGAGGAGTGTGGTTGTCGTTGTCGGTACCAGGTTAGCAGTAGTCGCCAGGCTGCTAAGAAGCGGTCTTTGTCGATGGAGGTGAAAAAACCGGAAAGGTCCTGGTTTCGGTAGTCCAAATGGGTGTGGCCGAGGCTTAGAAACTCGTGCAAGGACCGCATGAGTTCAAAGAGGTCGCCACCTGAAAACGCGTCAGGGCAAGCCGTGGCCACCATGCTGTGGAGGAGCTTGGCGAGAGCGTCGAGCATGGGTCGGAAGAAGGCGCCAATGAAACTGATGATGGGTCGGGCAGTGGTCCAGTTCTTCTTCCTCTTCGGGAGGATGTAGGCGTTGGCTGGCCTTCCGAATCCGGTCACGGCCCAAGGATAGCGGCCGCGGAATCTGGTGACAATGGTTTCTCGTAGTCGTTGGTGGATCTCAATGGCAGGGACCGGCAGAGGGGCGAAGATGGCAGGGTCCGCAAAAGTGGCTTCCAACATCTTGCCGTAGAGAACGGGACAATAGATCATGAGTCGGGAGTCCGCATGGTCTTCGCAATGGCGGACAAGGGGTTCCAGGGTATGCAGAGCCCGTTGGACGTGGGCGTGAAGAAAGTACTGTGATGTGTGTGAAAGGTGGAGGTCGAAATGGAATTCGACAATAGTAGTGAGGGTTGATGGGTCGAGCGCGGGTAGGTTGTTGGTCCTGGCCCAGTGTTGAAATGCCTGGGTCAGGCGACTCATCAAGACCCCTCGTGGAGGAAAGAAGGAGTTGCGCATCGATCCGGATAGCATGTGGGCAGTGTCTGCACCGGAGAAAAGAAGGTGTCCGTCATGCTTCGGGAGGGATGGGTGTTGTTGGGCGAGGTCGGTGCATGTGCAGGTCGTTTCACCGAGACTCCAGGTTTTTGCTGCCTGGAGATGTGAGAACAAGGCACTGGAGAGTCTCCGATGTGCCTTGAAGACAATGCGTGGTTGTGCCATGTGAAACGGTAAAGCGCTGCGAGTGGTAGATCGAATAAACCCGCGAAGTTGGGTTAAAAGCAGGGATCGGAAAGAAGGATGGGCGAGGAATGGTGCAAGCATCGGTCTGGAGGGGCCAGGTGGAATGAGGCCCCGGAATCGTAAACTGGATCGAATGGCGGAAAGGCATGCCTGGTGGTGTGGTTCAGGCAGGTGCGTGGCTATGCGATGAAGGACATAGAGAGCGGCGGGTGGGAAGTCTCTGCTCCGTATGTAACGGATGGCATCAAATCGTCGTAGAGTGTTGCTGCCAAGATCGCCCAAAAATCGCCACAAATCCAGGCGGTGGTTCATGCGCTTGGCCAGGAAGGCCTGTTGTAGGGCGATGGGTAGTCGTAGTCGGCGGCGTTTTCGCCAGATGGTGGCGAAGCCCATGTGCCGGGATTGGGAGAAGTCCAATTGGCGTGTGAAGCCCGTGCGTGGCCGGAAATGTCTCTCGATGAAGCCAAAATTGAGAGACGGTTGCAGTTCCTGGATGTAGAACTGTTCAGTGGCAAATAGGTCCGTTGCTGGAACGGCAGTGTGAATGGGCACCGAGGTGTAGTGGTGGAAAATGTCAAAATGTGCCCACCACCGGACTGCTAGTTCGGCATTGACCAGATGATGTCGCTGAACTTGGAGTAGTTTGCGAAGTCGGCTGTGGTCCCGTGCCATGAGGGAGGTGCGAGTGGCTCCGAGGTAGAAAAAGGTCTGCCACTTTGGATGGCTGGTGAATCTCAGATAAACCGCTGAAGGGACAAGCTGAGAAGAGAAATCGGAAGCAGGGTTGTCCAGGCCAAGTCGAGTAAGCAGGGCTTTCAGTCTGCCGGAACCACAGGAGAGATGGCAGACGTCAAGTAGCTGAAGCTGTGCGAGTAGCCAGGAGCAAAAATGACGTGCGGTGACGTCATCGGTTGGGAAGAACCGAAGAGTGAAACGGAGGACAGTGAGAAATTGGCAGCAGTGGTGTTGCCAAAATTTGTGCTGCCTGGCTGTGCGTCGTTGTCGGTGTGCTGTTGAGAGTCACTGGTAGAAGTGACTCGCAGCGGCCAGGATGCGGCCCAAGGCCGATGACCCCAGTTTTGATAGGGTTCGCACCGGGATGCCCCATAGCACAGCGGCTCGTTCGAGTTGGGCTCTGGTGTCGGAGTCCAGTGTGGTTGCCCATTTTGCGCAGTCGTTGGACCAGCTTTTTAGGACTTGCTTGCTCTCTTTGCTGGTTTTCTGGGAGGTGATCCATCGCTGGACTTTGGTGTCGGAAAGGTCGGGTGGGAAGTTGTTGGTGAGCCATTGGCAAGCGTGGGGAGGTGGTTGGAGCAAGTCGCGGGGCTCCTTCCAAGTGGGTGGGGAGGGGGGGGGGGAGGGGTCGGGGTGCCGCCGTGGGTGGAGGGGGCAGGAGGGTTGCCGCCGTGGGTGGGGGGAGCCGGGGGGGGTTGGGAGTCGTCTGCAATGCGAGTGGGCAGGGGTAGGGCGGGGGATCCGTCCTGCGGTGATGTGTCAGGTGTAGTCAACCGTGGTCGCTTCATGCCGAAGTCCAGGAGGGAGGCCTGAGATGGATCGGCTGGGCGTTTGTTGGATGAGGTGGGTGTGGGGGGGAGGGGGGGGGATGAAGCCTGCTGGGCGAGTTGGTTGTGTGCGTCAGCAAGCTGTTGCTGAAGCTGGAGTATGGTGGCCGCGGAGGCCGGATCGGCCGTAGTGGTGGGTCGGAGGGAGATGAGGAAGTCGAAGATCTTGTTGGTGAGTAGCTTCATGGCTGCTGGTTTGGTGGTCGAGGCGCCCTCCTGCGTGGCTACATGGAGGGCGAGGGCGTCCAGGTCGAGGTGCCGTTGTCGGATTTGGCTGAGTAGTCCAGCAGCAAACACTGATTCCGGCATCGACTTTGCGACAACGATGCGGACTTCGCCTCCGTGGGCGAGGTGACGCAACCACCAACTGTTCCACTGTTCGTGCATGAGGTGGAGGAGGGGGACGCGAGCGATGTCTTGTCCCTCGATGCCCATTTGCCGAGTAAACGCGGTGTGCGTTATGACCTTGGGCAGGTCGTACCCCGCGACGCGGGTGGTGTCGTAGTGATCGTCGCCAGGGTTGAACTCGGTTGGTGTTGGGACTGAGTGGACGGGTCGAAGGGCCGGGGGAGGTTTGGTTTGCGAGGCGGTGGAGGGGGAGGGGGAAGGTGGAGGGCGGGTGAAGTTGCCGGGGGGAGGGGGGGGAAAGGGGTCGCCGCCGGGAGGGGGGGGGAGAGAGCCGCCAAAGGAGGGAGGACGAGGGCCGGGGTGTGGTGGGTAATGGGGGCTAGGTTGGCCGTAGGTCTGACAGGGAGTCGGATGTGTAGTTGGCGGTGTCCATGTCGTGGAAGAGCATCCGTAGGAAGGTCCGGACAGGGCCCCGCACGGGTTTCCGGCCATGTTGTTGCCGTACATGATGCCATGATGATGGGATGCCGTGGGCGAAGGCTGCGGTGGTAAGTTTTGCCTTTGGAGCATCGGAACCAAACCTCGAGGGGGTTGGAAAGCCATGCGAAAACACGGGGGAAAAGGAAATGTTCGAACCAAAAGCTGG
>CAUJNA010001779.1:298702-308702 GCA_963377175.1 Effrenium voratum
CACGAGAGCGCCCTGCCTGTCTTGGAGGACGGGCTGAGCGGCGAGCCGTGGGGCAAGTGGGGCAAATGGCTCCAGTGTACTTGCTGGTGCGATAGGTAGGGAATGTGGGAATGAATCCTTTGGTCCCCTGAAAGGAAACCACCAGTTGGATGGTTTATAAGGGGTCATTCATTCCCTCATTTTTTGCTCAGCACCAGCAAGTTAGCCGCCAGAACCAAAGCAAATCCACCGGATCTGAACGGTTTTCCACCATTTTCCACCGGATCTGAGTTGCTTTCGATTCGCATTCCTTTACGCGAGTGCAGAAATGCCGGGCTGACCGATTGGCCGGGGGGGTGAAGGCGGTTTCGAGTGCCTCGGATGAACGTCTCGCAACTGCAGTGATATCACCTTTCTCAGAAGGCGATCCAACATTTCCTTTCCCAAACGTGGGGGATGGGTTTGCATTGCTGTCCTCCGATATCTGAGAAGTTGTTGCGACCTCGCAAATCTGGTTGGGGGGGTCCTTTCGGGGAGCAGCAAGCCTGTTGGGGTCATGTGAAGTATGCAAAAGGGTGCTTCAAACCATTTGTCCCTATCGTGGAAGCTGACAAAATAGTGGCTTGGACAAAAGGAGAAACCACAGACCACACCTCACCTAACCGAACCTCCGAGCCACCTGACCTCCCTCCAACGGTCCACTTCCAGGATGCGGCGCTGCGGCTAATGGACTTGGCAGGCCCGCAGGTGGCCCATGTGCGGCTGCCGGTGTGCGCCCCGGGCGTGGTGGAGGGTGCCTGGTTTGGTTTCAGCGCCTGGGTCGGGGGTTTTTGAGGGGGGAGGGTCCATAAAAACGCCAAAGGCCTCGATTTTACGACACATATTTGTTTGGGCCGGGGGTGACTTTTTGCGACTTACCTTTCAATCATGCTTGCAAGTAGGTCTCTTGGCAGTGCCAGTGTCATTTTCTGTTTGATTCGGCCTTTTGAGGCCTGAAATTATTGCCATCGTTTTGGAGCTCTCCCAAGTTTTGGGAACCATTGATGCAAGGACCCCCCAGAGCTATTGCCAAAGATTCGCATGCGAGCCAGCATGAAAGGGGAAGTTGGCACGTGCTAGGTTCACAACGTGACACGGTTGACATGTGTAGTTGTCCAAACCCCAAAATGTCTGCCACGGCCAATGTGGCTTGTTCCCTGAAGCTGGCAAACTCGATACCTCTCCGACTCTCCTTTTCAAGGCGCAAACATGTTACCAAGTTTCCTGCGTGATGTTCCATTGAAGCACCTTTGATTTGGGAGTGCATGCCTGATTTTCCAAAGGTTTATGTCGGATAGATGTCTTGTTTCTTTGATGAAAGGGTTGTTCACCAGGGCTGCTGGTTTGTGTGCATCCCTTTGCCACGTTATGCCTGTTGTTTTCCGAACGCTCTCAGGTGGAGTTTTCCATCCTGGACTCTGTGCCGGATGAGCCACTTGTCTGAGGATCGTCTCATGGCAAACAGCTCAAACAAGAGGCCCAACAAGTAACCCTGTCTTGTCCTATCTGGCTTTTGCGCATATTGGCATCAACCGAATTGGCTCAAACAACCTGCCCTTGCCACACCTGGACATTTTTTGGAACAGCCCAGCCCGTGACAAATGCTTCCACTTGCCCAAGGAGATTGTTTACTGTTACTTGTTGGTGTTTAACGGAAACTGATATGACCGGTAAATGGGTTATTTTCAACTGCAATGACTCGGAAAATCAACGGAGATGCATGCGCTGATGCGAGCTCAGAGGAGAGTTGCCTGTATGACTACGGCTTTCCTGACATGTTAATGACGAAGGCAAACTATTGAGGCAGAAGGCTGCACAGCAGCCCAACTTGGTAACACAATTTGTAACCCTGTAACTTCAGCCACTTCTCCCTGTCTATGCGTGTCAGGGGACATCTTGTCAGAGTCTCCGCATGCGTCATGCAGTTTCTCTCGAGCCGCGGTTTTCATTGGCGGTGCAAGGCACATGAGGAACTTCTACCACGTGGATTCCATTGTGCCACCTGGCGAAACAGTTTTATTTGCCGCGGCGTCTTGCAATTTATGGAAAGGGCCTCGGGTACCCCCTCCAAAAGGGACCCTTCTCCGCTTTTTGGCCATTAGGGAAATATTCCGCATGGGGCGAGTAGACAACCGATCACAGCTGAAGGCATCACGGAAACCTGCGGTCAGAACAGCAACCAGTTGGAGATGTAACCTTCCCCACTCATTTTCCAGAATCTTGCTTGTTTCCGCATTTTTTTTACAAAAAAAAAACAAGCTTGCGGAAGAAGAAAGAAGAAAAACACAGCTCGCGGCGCCGATCGATCCGCGAGCGACTCGATCCGATCTCGAGAGCGACGCGAGGAAGGAGCCAGAGATGGCGGACCTGGACGCCTACGTCCTGGTGCCCACCATGCTCTCCAAGCGCTTCCTGGCGCTGGCCAGCGTGCGGGGGCCAAGGGGCCCGGCTGGACTCACGGCGCAGGGGCTAAAGACTAAAGACGCTCGGAGATGCCAAGGGGCCAGCATTGCCCAAAACGGACGTTTGTTTGTGAGGGGGGATCAGTTTCGAGCACCTGGATCGTGGAATCTAGAATCAAAAGCTGTCAGTTGGGGAATATGGTGCGGGTTTCATGAATGACTACATTTTATTTCCATCAAAGGTCCCACTCGAAGGGTTTCTTTTAAGGGAGCAACCACCACGACCAATGGCACGGCAAGGCGCATCTGCAAAATTCTGATGGGAAGTTGGGTTGGTTTCCCTTGGTTTCTCTTGGTTTCCTTTGGTTTCCCTTCACCGCAACCGGGTGGAAGGTGCTGCAACGCTCGCAGAGCCCCCTGCTGCTGCTGGGCCCGGCGGGCTCCGGCAAGTCTGCTTTGCTGCCGGGGGCTTGGTCGCTCGCCCGAGCTCAGCGCGTCAGCTCGGGGGCACCAAAGTGGGTACTTTGGCCCCCAAAATGACTCCCTGGCTCCCTGGTGACTCAAACAGCTAACTTGGATCTTCAGGGTTCAGATGCTGAGATTTGGTGCCGCGAATAAAGCAATGCCAGGGTACCACCAAGCATAGTGCACATTCCTCTCTTTGGCCCAGTCGCGTTTGGGAGAGTTTAGATTTTTGTGGCCTTCAATCAGCATGCCAGCGTTTGTTCGGTCACCTGTTTCCAATCTGTACGTCAATGAGTTTGTATTTGGAACGGCCTCAAGCGTGCAGACATGAATCCCTAAACGATGTCCACCAAAAGATCCAGCCAAGTCAAACTACAAATATGTCACACGTGTTCTTTGTTTGATTTCGGAAGATGCCAGCCATTTTAAGCTGAACCTCACAGGCATTCACAGGCGACCTGAAACGGCGCTTTTCTTCGGCGCTCTCGCCGTGAGGTCGCAGGCCATTTCGCAGCTGCCCCTGAGGTGACGGCTGAATCTGTACCGAGTCGAATGCGGATTTGAACAGTAGTCTCTCTCCAGTGAGCTTCCAAGACTTATTGGGTGGGAGTGTACCAGTATGCTACCTCTTGAGTTGGTAAACTTTCAGCTTTTTGTTGGTAGAATGCACAATGTGAGTCAAGGCCATAGGATAATTTGAATAGGTGCTACTAGCGAAGGCACGGATTTGGAACCCCCAAACACTCGGATTAGTCGTATTAAAGTACCGAAGCAGGCTTGCTTTGTTGCTTTGGGGGATTCCGGAATCCAACCCGCGTTTCGAGGATGTACAAGAGTGATGGTTTTGAGGTGTAGAGGTCGGGCCTTCCCCAGGTAAGGCCAAAAAAAGCACCCATGAGTTGGTTTGGAGATTCCGGATTCCAAGCTGGGTTGCCAGTTTTGAGGTGTGGCCTCGGGCAAAACAAATGGCTTCCAAGTGCCTAACAAGGAAGCAGGGAATCATATAAGAGACCCTTTCTGGGTCAGCTCAACCGATTTCCCTCGTTGCAACTCGAAGATAATATGAGCAGAGCATCATCCACCCCCCCCCCCCCCGCATCGCGCTTTCGGATGGCAAGATGGCCCTTCCAGGCTTCAAGTCCGGGGTTACGAGTCGTTGGTTCCTGGGTTAGGACTATCTACACCTTTGCAATCATGCTGAGAGAAACTAAGGTCAATGGGTGAGCGCCGCTTGGGGGAAGACCCCACATTGCCCTATCAAATGCTACGTCTTTTCGGTTTCCCCGTCAACGGTAGCAGAGATCCGTCGTTTCGGCCGCGGGTGTTGCATTATCGGACTTGCAAGGTACGTCTTCTCTTGTTCAGGGCTTCAAACCACCCGCTGAATGGGGGACCGCAGAAAGTCTTGTGTTTTCTTTGGTTTGCCTTTAGGCACCCACCAGACGATGGCAACTTTGACCAAACCGCCACGATCGCCTTTTCCAAGCTGCACCCGGAGTGATGTTACCTTGGGGTCATGGACACAATTGAGAGATGTTCAGACTCGCTGGATATCCTTTTCAACACAGGGATGTGTTTCTTGTTTTTAAGGCTGCCCTTTGGTTTTTTAAGAGGGAAACCACGAGGAACACCACCATTTTGGGGGTCCGACTCCAAGACAACGACACGCCCACATATGGGTGTGTGCTTGTTTTTTTGTTTTACCTCCCCCTCCCCCCCCAAATGGCAGTTTTTCCTTGAGTTGTCTTTTGAACTCCCCAACAAAAACGGGCACCCTGAAAAGAATTCTCGAACTGCGACGGTCGCCTTCTAAGAGCGCAGCTCTTCGCCAGGGAGGTGCCCAGTACTCTGCCCGCCGCCTACGCCTCGCACTGCGGCAAGGCGCGATCTGGGGATTGAGAAACATATTCCTTGGGTTCCCGAAGACCATCTGGTTTCAGAAAGGTTTTGTCCAGTTTTCAGTGGTGAAAGGTGGCGGTTACCCATTTGAACCCACTTTAAGGAAACAATCTCAGGACAGCCCGGTTACCTTCGGCCCCCAGTTTTGACCATGGGTAGCTGTTCCCATGTGGTGGACATCGTTTTTTTTTTTAGCGGGGTGTTCCCAGCAAGTCATCCCATGTATCACGGACCTTTGGATCAACCCCCACGTCGAAGTGGCTCGCACCCATCAGTTGCCAGGGAAGTTTTGACCCGAATCTAAGTAGAACCCGTCCTATTTCAGGGGGTGTTCCCTGAAGTGATGAACCCTCAATAGAACCAGGGATCCCCTCGTTCAAATGAACTGGGTTTATGAATCCGGTGTTCCCGGTAGTTCCGTCATATCAAGGAATTCATTTTTTCCGAATGCCATGGTCGGTAAGTCCCCTTCGGCTATTTGCTCACTAGCGAGATGCATGATGTACTCCGACTCACAGAGTTTCACCACCATATCACTAGTGGAGGAAATGCAGGGTTATATATTATTATTATTATTATTATTATTATTATTATTATTATTATTATTATTATTATTATTATTATTATTATTATCATTATCATTATTATTATTATTAGTATTATTATTGTTATTATTATCATTATTCTTATTTGTATTATTATGATTATGGTTACTATTATTATTAGTATTATTATTAAATTGTTATCATTATTATTATCATTATTATTATTGTTATTATTGTTATTATTATTATTATCATTATCATTATTATTATTATTATTATTATTATTATTGTTATTATCATTATTCTGATTAGTATTATTATTATTATTATTATGGTTACTATTATTATTATTATTAGTATTATTATCATTAATTATTATTATTGATTTTTTTTTTAAAGAAACTAGTATTATAATTATAATTATAATTATAATTATACTTTTATTACTATTATTATTCTTATTATTGTTACTATACATATATATATATATATGTCTAGCCTACGTTTGTTTTGGGGACAGTGGTTGGGGGAGAGGGCAAACATCCTTGACCAACCGCCATCCCCAACACGCACTGCCTTTTGCTCCACGTACTGGATTCTTTCCTAACAGGGTTTCTCGGGGGCCACAAGAGGGTTTGCCTGTGAGCCCAGAGATTCCAACCGTGAAGCTTGCAGATATTTTCTCGTGGATCAGCAAGGGCTGGTTGCAATCCTTCTGTCCTTCTATGTTTGTGAGGCGTGTTTTTAGCGTTGAGAGATTCCCAACAAATCTTCCAACCAGGTTATGAGTATGTTTAGAAAGGCGAGAGCTGAACTTGCTTCTCAGGGATGTAATTAGCTCTGGAGCCCACGAAATGGGGTCCGAAAGGGGGGAAAAGGAGCATTGCCCATATTCCGCACCAGCATATATAGCAAGCAAGTCTTTTGCCTGGTCACAAACGCGACCTTCAGCGGGCCTTGGCCCAGTTTGAAGTTAGCCTCCCACCAATTTGCATGGAACCTGACTGGTCCTGGTTTGGACCATGTTCCTTTATTGGGACCCTTTGGGTTCCATGTTAACACGGATGGAAGGATACATACTCGATGGTTGCCTCACTCAGGGACAATCATTTAGTGGCAACTACCTGGTTGGTTGGCATACCCTTAATTGGTGGCATGGATTGGTGGTTTGGGGGAATTTTCACCCTTGCTTCTTGTTGAGGGTAAATGGGAAACTCAACCACCAAACCTCTCAACATCTCCCAACCGCCAAACAAGGAGGGAATCTGAAGTAAGTTACGTCGCTCAGACATGTTTGTTGTTGGACACATTTTTTTCATTTTGCTTATTGTGGTCTAGTGGGAAATCCCCACTTAATTGCTCAAACTCAAGTTTTTGCTCCCCTTGCAACGCCAACCAAGCAGAGGCGAAACCCGACACCGCGAAACCGCGAAACCCGAAACCGACGCGAGGCCACGGCCACGGCGGGCTTCGGGGACCGTGCCGAGCTGCCAGCGCCCGAGGTCGGAATGGGTGAGTGGATCCCCTGAGCAACGGAAGGAACCCCAAAAAAGGGGGGATCCTCCCAACAGGAGATCCTGCTGAAACTATTTTGTTGCCGGGTTTCTGGTTAAGCTGTGGCTGTTCGTTGTTTAGAAGGTGCCATGGTTCCCTTGGTTACGTAGTCAGGGAAAGGAACCACTGTGTGTCAAAACAGGAGGGCTTAACGGTGAAAAGGGTGCATACCTAGTTTCGGCCAGCGTGGTTTTCTCTGGGCAAAACAGGATTTACGCCTAGTGATATCTTTGCCCAGCGACATGTTGGTTGGAAATCCTGGGTTTTGGACACTTGTTGTGGCTGGATTGTTTTGAAAGGACAGGTCTTTATTCTGACAAGGGCGGCCCCCTCACAGGGTTGGATTTGCTCGCCGGGATGCCTCGTGAATGCATGAGCAGCAAGTTGCAGCGGAGCATTTTGAGACTTGGCTCCGAACATCTTGCATTTGCTTGTTTGTTCTCTCTGTTCTGAACAAGGATTATTGGTAAGCATAGCGGCAAAGGGAAGACTGCATTTAAGCCAGTAAGGTCGTTCGGGCAATCGTACGACCTCCTGTGCGGCCAGAAAGTCAGATGAGATGAGCTCCTCCTTTGCTGTGTTGCAGAAAGGACACACATGTGTGGCTGTACCAAATGATTTTGAGGTGTCTTAACTTAGGAAACACTCAGATCTTGATTGGGGGCCTTGACAAAGAGGGCATGCGCAGCAACAATGGCAGTTTGATGCAGGCCGTCCAAAATGTGTTTTGAGACTGCTTGGGACATTTGTGATATTCGTGCTCTCTGACCTGTGAAGGATGTGAGGGCCCAAAAAGGGTCTTGCCACTTGTCAAGCTTTCATGTGAGCAACTCACAAAATCCCGCACTATTGTGGCAAATGCGACTGGTCTTGCCAACGGCACCTGCATCAACAAGTCTGTCACGCGAGCGCGCTTGTGCTTGCGACACATTTGAGGCTTTACATGAGTGCAGCGTGTCTTGGCCGAGCCAGTGCCGGTGTCCGGGCGGGCTGGTCATCAATCGCTTTGGGGGGGGGTTCAGATGCTCAGTTGTTCAGTGGCACCCTTTTTCCCCTTTTTTTGGTGGCTGCCCCACTGAAAATGGTCTTCCCCAACAAGGGTTCCCTTTTTTTCCAGGGTCACTGAACAGCTGAGGATGATCGACTTTCTAGGGGAACCATGACCATGAATCGCAAAAGGTTTCACCACAGCTCAATGAATGGTGCCAACCCCATCTCCAACAATCATAGGGGGAGGCCTTTTTGAAGCCTGCCGTTGTACACAAAAGGCCGAGCAGCTGTCATCCCCCATGCTCCGTGGAGTTGGGGAAACTCACAGAGTCCTCGACGGAGCTTTCTTTGGATAGCGCTGATTTTGTGCAAGATGCAGGTTGTGAAAACAAATAAACATGGTCGGACACCCTGATTGGCAGGCAGGTTGGCAGGAGTACCCCACTCCCGCTTTGGGTCGAGGGAGTTCGGTCTTGTCTTTAGCTGGGTGTCTGGACCCCAAAGGTTGTGACCCCTTTGCGGGGTCCGGCCATGTTGTCAACCTTTCATGTGAGACACTGACCAAATGCTTGGAAGCCTCTTGTAAAATGACGCAATGGGACGCATTTTGTTTTTTATCGCGAAGCCCAGGAGCCGAGCCAATTTATTTACCAATTGAATAGAAACACAGCCCCCCAAGCAAAGACCAGAACAAGGCAAAGTGTCGGCTTGAGTGGTGCCCGGCGGCTTGGCAGCTTGGGCAGTTGGTCCGTGTATCGGTTTGTGGCAATATAGCAATGCATGTGTTGCTTTAGGAATCGGACCCCCCCTCCCCCAAAAAATAAGCTGTAAAAGAAAAGACATGGTGGTGTCCTTTGGGTTTCCCTTTAACCCCCCCTCCCGAAACAAACCAGGTACCCTCAACAAAGATGCACCCATATTGTCAGCTGCTTCTTGCATGTTTGCTTTCGCCTAGAGCTTCCCGGCGACAGCTCTGAGGCATTGGATCCAGCCAGGCTCCGGGAGGGTTGCGGTGGCAGGCGGATCGCTCCCCCAACACCCTCCAGGGGAGCATCGTATAACCCCTTTCGTAAAGGTTCGGAGTTGTTGATATCAGGAAGCCCGCTTGGAACCCCTTCGAAGGCGGCCCGAAAGTATGAAGGGGCAGACGGTTCGATGAGATCTTTATGGACAAGCGGACTTTGAGAAGCGTGACTTGTTCCCTTGCTGTTGAACCTCGTGAATGGAGGGGGAAGCACCTCAGCATCGTGCTTGTTTCAAGGGGACGGCTGCAGTCAGAGTCTTCTTCTTTGATCAATGTTGACGCGGCCTGCGCCCCGCAGGCCGCTGGGAGCGGTTCTTGCAGAGCCTCACACGCACCTCGCAGCATGGCCTGAGGCGAGATGGCTGACCGTTCCCCATGAGCCTTGGTGCTCCCATCGGCCAGGGAAAATGCCAAGGATTGCAGGTTTATGCTTTTCTTACCTCTTAAAAACACAACTTTTCAACTTTTTCGGTAGCATGGGCTATATGTCTGTAAAAGATTAACTTCCCCAGGGCTTGGAGTTTTAAGGGGTAAGTTTTACGTTTCGGTGGTTCTCCCTTTTGCCCCTTCTTTCGTGAGACCTGGCGAAACTCTCCTTTTAAATGCGGCACTGTCACTCATTTTAGATGGTTAGTGATTCATTTCTGCATTCAAGCTGGCCTGCTTATCCTTTCTGACCGAAGCAGCCTTGGAAGCAGTTGGAATATATGACGAACGTGTCCCCGCCTAGAAACAAATGATGCGTTTTAATGGGTTGTAGTTTCACCAGGCATTGCTGTTTTTGGGCAGATCCCAGTGATCCCATTCCGCAACCTTCCTGGGGAACGTGCATTTGAACTCTGGACAAACCCAGCTGATGAATGTTCTCTCCCGCGGATTGACATAGAACCCCAAAACGGGTGCCCCACAAGGAGATTCCTCGAAAGATTCAGGAACGGTTTCCATGTAAGAACGTGCAGAGTCTTCGGAAGAAAGCCAGGCATTTTTATCGCAAATTGACATGGGCTTGCCATCGGACAACCCAAGGCCCCCCCGAAAAAAAGAGCTTGGGTTGGCTCGCCTTGTCTTTTAGAGGGTGCCGCTTTGGTTTCGACTGAACGGGT
>CAUJNA010001779.1:313702-396202 GCA_963377175.1 Effrenium voratum
TAATACCAGGTTTTGATTGTGACTCAATGAGACCCATCGCACATGTTTGAGGCTTTTCCTTTTCTGCGCCTGGTTTGGGAAACTAAAGGACACCGCCTGGAAATGGTCTCCAATCCCATGTGTGTTGTTTTTGTTTCAGCCCCTTGTGATACCGCAAGACACCCCGTTTACAGTGGGAGTATTTCCTGCAACCATGAGAAGGGATCTGGTTTCTCCAACAATATTGATTCAGAGCCACAAGGGTAGCCCCTGGCACCCAGTCGTCACCAAGAGCCACTTTTTGTGGCTCTCAATCAGTACATGAATTTCCTAGCACTATTTTTCTTTGCCCTGCCTTCTTGCGACCCTGGTAGTTCCAGTCGATGATATATATATAGTATGTGCTCAGCATGAAGGAAAGTATCGAGCCGCGCTGGCTCATAGATCTCGCTCTCTCTCTCTCTCTCTCTCTCTCTCTCTCTCTCTCTCTCTCTCTCTCTCTCTCTCTCTCTCTTTCTTTCTTTCTTTCTCTCTCTGTGGCTTGGAAGGTCATGTAGCCCCTATTGGCAGCCGGAGGTTTGGCTTGGAAGGCTGTTTCGCGACAAGGCTTGGCCCCCTTGACTTTATTTTTTTCTCGCGGGGAAGTAGTCGGATGAGATCAGTTTGGTTTTGCATTGGCTAATTGAGAGATTTGGGAGGTGGTGATTGTTTTTGTGGTTCTTCAGTTCCAAGCAGCACAGTTGATGTGGGTTGGAAATTGAAACGTTAGGCGTTTTTGCCTGGTACTGTTTGGGGGCAGGTTTGGGGTTTTGGTGTTCAAACGAAAACTTGAAGAAAACAATCTATTTTTGGTCTCCCTATTCTAAGGCTCCTACTCCATCCAAAAGTGTCCTCTACAGGCCTCTACAAAGTCACCTGTTGCTGAAGCCTATTTTTGGAGCCGAGATCTGCAGCTGGAGGCAGCTGGGATCAACATTCTTATGCTCTTTCCTGTAATTCATGGTGACCGGTGCTATGCTTTTGTTCAGTCCAAGCTTTTACGCATGGTTGCTGCCGAGATACTTGTCGCGCGCATTATGTGCCATCATCCAATCAGAGTCCACATCCCTTCTCAATTTTATTGTGAAATGGTCCAGCCGCGCGATGTTTTCCACGTATTTTCTTCCCATATCATGCTTATTCTGCACATTACACCGAGCCGACCTGGGCAAACAAGCTCGCGCAAAGAGGCTTTACCAGGAGGATCTCTTTCCAGTTTGGTGTGGCCAGTTTGCAGCGGGGTGGCGATTGTGTAAGTCCGAAGCTGGCTCTGGTGCAACATGACCAGGCTCAATTTTTGTTGTTCGCTCCTTGGGCAAGTGAGCGACCCACCTTCAAGCTGTGATTCAAAGCGCGCCACAGGACACCCCAATCAAGCCCATAGGCAGGTCAATTCAGGCAGACTAGGGAGGTGTTCCCCCCATAAGTTAAGTGCAGGCCCTTCTTGGGTCCCAGGAAGCTACACTTAGGGGTGTGCCTTGTTCCATAGGGATACCTAAAGCCGCACTTGCGCAATTACGCACGTATTGGCTCATCGCAGGGCGTGATGATGATCTTGGCTGCCCGCAGCGCAGCAGAGCTGGCGGGCAGGTGGGGGCAAAGCACGAGCTGCAAGGATTCTCCCGGGTTTGCGAAGGAATCGTGCTGGCACGTGAAGGCTATGCTAGCTTTTTGGCCGCCCAACAGGGCCCCCAAAAACTGTTGACTCAACAAGGAGCAGAGTGTCACCTTCAACCACTTTGGTCGCTCTCAATTTCCCTGGGTGTTGAGAGTTGCTCATACTTCAAACAGTTTATGCAGCTTAGGTGTTTTCCAAAGACTCTCCGATCAACCGCAGGCCGCACCCTTTTTCATGTATAAAAAGAAAAGGCTTCCCGGCATCCAAAATTGACCGCGCGAACCTGCGTAGGTGTTGCCTGGTAGGAGTTCTTGGGGAGGGGGCTGAAATTGGTTTTGGACTTCAAGAAGCGCGACGGCTTGGGCAGTGTATGTGGGTATGTGCCAACATGTGTCAAAATGAGTTGAACAACTTGCTGATCTGTTGAAACAGGCTGACATTTCTTCCGTTGCCTTTCGCAGGGTTCGAGACCTGGCTGTGACGCCAGGATCATCAATCCTTGAACACGGGTTGTTGGACAGGTTGCATGAGGACTGCAACATACATGCTGAGGGAAGTAGTGTCATCATCATCATCATCATCATCATCATCATCATCATCATCATCATCATCATCATCATCATCATCATCATCATCATCATCATCATCATCATCATCATCACATCATCATCATCATCATCATCATCATCATCATCATCATCATCATGATAATCATCATCATCATAATCATCATCCCCAAGCTTCTTTTCGTTTTTCTTTTTTCCGCAGAGGGGAGGGGGGGGCAAAGCTTTTCGATTTGAGTCGGCAAGATTGCGTGAACACCTGCAAGGCACAACTTCTTACGCCACACCTGGCTGTTCAACCTGGAGCCCCTTCAGGACGCTTAGAGGTGAGAGAGGAGTGGGGGAGCCAATCCTAGACGCTCGCTAGGTTTTTTTGCTTCCTTTTGCAGCTGAAATCCGAAAGGGAAAGAGGCCAAAAATCCCCGTATCGCCTGGCCCTTGCGAACCTTGCGTTGGACATGTGGAATTGACGATTCTTTGTGGGTACGGATACTTTGTAAGGGACACGGAGAATTCAGAAGGGGAGGTGACACCAAGCGGACATTTCTCTGAGGATGGTTTGTGGGAGTTTGGGGTTCGCTTCAATTTCACTGACACCCGGGAGCCTCAGATCTTGGATGTGGGACATTCAGACAAATCTCAACGCCACGAATCTACAGCTGGATTTTAGCAGGACATGGGGTTTTCAGGCAGGGAAGGGCGCCTCGCGGAATGGTGGGCACACCTTCTCGTCTGCTCGATGGATCGCAAAGCCAACCAGTTGGAAGGGGCAAGCCCATCGGGAGGAAACTGGTGATTTGAGTGACCCCTACGAAGACGGCGCAACACGCATTAGCCTCCCTGAAGTTGCTGGCCTTGACAACCTGTGTGAAGCGAAGGCGGGACTGTTTGAGCCACTTGTCGAGCGCACGTGGGGCGCGGGCGCACCACTTTGATGCTGTGCCAGGACGTGGGACCTCTCTTGGGCCCCTTTTCTTGGTTGCCAAGAATGACTTTCGCCAGAATTGCTTCTAGGAAACGGCTTGGACGCGGTTTTGTGGATCCACCCCTGTAGGATATTGAAAGAGTACTAAAAGAGTATCAAAAAGAACCTACAGGGTTAAGAAAGAACAGGTGAAGTCCACAAAAAGGGCATCCAAACCGTTTGCTAGAGTGCTGGGTTGAGGGCGGGAATATCTCGAAGTGGAGTCCTGGTTCCCACCAGGAAGCTGATCTTCTGAAGATCGTGCGGGGCCTTAG
This sequence comes from Effrenium voratum, assembly GCA_963377175.1. Taxonomy (NCBI): domain Eukaryota; class Dinophyceae; order Suessiales; family Symbiodiniaceae; genus Effrenium; species Effrenium voratum. The sequence goes on from CAUJNA010001779.1 coordinate 317,141, forward strand.
CAGCTGTCGGTCTTGCCGAGTGTCCCTCCAAAAATGTGAATCGTGGTTGTCTCACACTTTTTTGTTGTTGTTTACAATACATATATATATATATATACACACACACACATGGCACCAACAGTCACCCGTTTTTGGGCACTTCGCATTGTTTGAAGTGGGTTGCATGACAACAGATCACCAGCACCAGCACACCCCGCACGCCCACACACACGTGCGTGCATGCAACCGCAAACACGCACGGGTTGCAATCGGCTATTTGCACATCAACGTGGTTGGTTTGCATCCAGCATCCAGGCTGTACATCATGCGACAGCACTTTGGTAAAGCTGCAACACATGACTTGGCTTGCCACCTGCAAGCCACGTTTGCCTACTTTAAGGCAAATTCTCCTTTTGTTACCCTACCGTGCTCTCATTCACATGCAGGGCAGCTCATTCTGAATGACTATTCTCCATCACAGGTTTACACTCCCATTCAGTGGTGTCGCAGACGTGGGCAATTCCGAGAATCCCGCTCCGGGTTTCTTTTTCCGAGGTCGGCGACAACATGTCTCACTTCATCTTCGTGAAGGCGCGCGTTTTACTTGCCATGAGAAGCGTGACACCCGTGGGTTGTACGGGTGTTGCTGCACACAAGGCCTTCAGATCAACGGTGAGTGTTGCTTCTTCAAACATTAGCAGAACTCGTGGCGACGGATTGCTGGACATTTGCCTTACAAGACCTTGCCTCAAATCCACATATGCCATGGGCCTTGCACGGGCCTTTTTCGGGGCAGACTCCCCCGTTGTCTTTGCGAGTTTTGATCCGCGCGCGGTTGGGGAACTCCCGCTTGACACCGAAAGGACATTGCTCCCAGCGTGGTCTCAAAGAAGATGCTCTACGCGCGGAGCTGAATCGCCGAATTGGAACCTTTGGGTCCATGAAGATCCCGGAGATCGTTTGGGGGGGTCCCTCATTTGGAGTAAAGGACTCTTTGGGTAAAAGCCTGTTGTCGAACCAAGCTGGCCCTTTTAGGAGCGAGTTTAAGCCGTTGCCATCATTTTTCGAAAGCGCTGCCTTAATTCAGTTTTTCAGGGTATACTCCTCACTAACATTTGAGAAGGTGTCTCTCTTTTTTCTTTGCTAATCCCTTGCTTTGACGTCCAGCACCCTCTTGCCTGAGTTTTGAGGCGCTTTCCCTTAACGGTCAACCACCAATCTACAAAGCTGTTGCAGAGAAATGATTTTGGGCGCTTCTCAAAATTGGGGACCCAGGTAGGTGGTTTGCTTGTTGGTTTTCGTTTACAACCGATCCAAAAGGGGTCCCCTATTTGGAGAAACCCCCATTTGAAGATGTAGCTAAGCACAAGGAAGAGGCTGTCTTTTTTTACTCCATGGGAAGCAAGTAATTGAGCTGAGAGTTTCGGCTGACAAAACTCCAACAAGTGACTTCCATTTGGTGTGGGTGGCCGGGGGTTTCTCATGCTTGATACACTGATTATCCAGCTTGGTTGGATCTGAGATTGGCAGGATTTTTTGTCAATTTAAATTGTTGCGAATTGTTGTAAGTAGTTACGAAAGAGATTCAGTTTTTTGAGCAAGGGTTTCGTTGAGTTTTGCCCATTGAACTTCCTTGACTGGCTGCCTTTTCAAGGTCAAGCTTCCCTTTACATATTGCCGCAATGGCAGTTTCAGCTCCGGATGAACAAAGAGGGTCAGCAAAGCTAGCCACTCAGCCAGCTTTCGGACTGCCCCCGCGTAGGGACGGAAAGGGGCCGAAGCATCCCCTCCCTACCAAATATCTGGTGGCTGAGGTGAGACTTGTTCATGGCTTGCAGCTGAAGCTACAGGAGACGGGAAAACCCGAGATCACTTTTCCGGCGTGAGGTGTATCCAAATATCAAGTCTACGGTGTCAGGATCAAATGCAGATTGTATTGACGCACAGAAGCAAATATTGGGAATTCATGTTGGTCCCCTTCTGCAGCTGATGCCAAGTTAATGGTAAATTGACCAAACTTTGAGTCATGGCCTTTGACATCGGGGGTTCTGATATTCCCCCTTTTCGACCAGCATCTCTTTTGCGGCTTTGTCCAACAAAGCCGCCTGCGCTCGATGGTTTTATACTTCCCCATGGTTGAAGTAGTAGCTACTCGTTTCCACGTTGAAGTGAGTTTCCGTTTGAGAGACTTACGTAGACGCTGATGCGAAACAGCCGGCCACCAGGTGTTTGATATAGTTTTAAGTATTTCTTCTTCTCGAAAGAGGAGGCACCTGGGAAAGGTGTAACATGTAGAACAGTCAGCCCCTCCGCGCTATCATGTAGGTTCTCTTGGTTCCATGGGCTACAACCCCCATTGCTGCACACTTTGTACGCATCGGAGATGCGGGGCATGTTGCCTGCTTAGCTCCAGTCAGCTTATTGTTTGGTTGCATTTTGCTGTTTTATAGCTTCTGATTCTATACAGGATCTGATTGTTCGGTTGATCCACCATGGAACAGGCTTATACTGCCAGAATGCGGACCTACTGCAAAAGTGATTCATGAAGGAGTCCAACAGAGGTATCGAATCGACTCGAAAAAAATGGGGAGGCAGCACCGGGGACACGATGACGCGGGAAGCAACAGGCATGGGTGAAACAGTCTGGTGGCCCTGTTAATGGAAGCGGACAGGAGGCAGTTTTGAAGATGATACAGGGGGCCCCATGATTTCACCATCGTCAAAGTTTGCCCCAACTGGATTCAAGGGAAGCATCTCCCAGCCTCTCCCCGTTTCCGACGTTACCCCCTAGAAGGTGTCAAGCTCCCGGGCTCTGCGCATTTCGCGGCCGGTCTCAGCCGCGAGACGGGATTTCCGATCAGTTGAGGTTCCAGAGGGTCCAGCTGAGTTTCTCTTTTGCTATGCTGGTGGAGAGATATTTTCATGATTTCAGTGGCAGCCTGTATTTTATTCAGATAACTGAAATGTGGATGGTTGCCCTGGAGTGGGGGATTTTGATGTAGTTTCCTTTGGGTGGGATGTTTGAAAGGGGACATAGTGAACCCTGCACATGCTCCTGCAAGAAACTCTGGTCTTGAGATCTGCTTGTGCGTAGTTGTGCTTGGTTCCACGTGATCAATGCTTGCGATTTCCATGCAGGAGACCCAAGCCTCCACGCGGCTTATCACACCGCACGCATTGCACTCAGAACCCTCCGCGCACGCATTTGGCGTTCTTTGTGTTTGTGTGTGTGTGTGTGTCTTGGTTGGGGTTGTGAACCTCCACTTCCTAACATTCACGTTTGGCTTGCGTTGGCCACTTCAGTTGCGGTTTATCATTGTAAATTCCATTGTTTGTTGAGTGCAACCTTTGGCGGCCGCGGATCGTTGCTTTATGCCACAGTCATGTCCTTTTCAGACCTGAAAGTGGGAACATGTTGGGCTTCCCGCTAAAAGTGGACACGGCTTCTGGTATGCCACAAAAGTTCTGCAAGAGGACCCCGCTACAGGGTCGATCCAGAAATAAACCAACCAGAAATCAGCCACAAGCCATGTTGAATTTTAGCTTTCCCCAAACTCGGTATCCTGCTCTCAAGAGGCCGGAAGGGTCTCGGATTTTTGTTTTCCTAATTTCCTACACCAAGAATCCGATCCCCCAATGACAAGAGACACATGAGCCCCAAATGGCTTCGGTGTGAACTGGATGTTTTCCTGGGGTTTGTTTCAGATAAGGATACCAAACTCACCAAACTCATATCCAGAGTTTCAACTCTGGCTCTCGCCAGTCGACTGGACCTGCCGACTGGACCCGCCAACGTAAACCAAGCACGAACCAGGCATGAACCAGCACGAACCAAGCTGCAGCACCATATGGCTGTGGGTCACAACCAATGGGATCCCATGTTGGGGTAGGTGAATTCACCACCCATTTTAGAGCCTATTTTAGTGGGGATTAGGATGTTCACTGGGGGGCTAGCCGATTTGGATTTTGACCCATGGCCACATGGTCGCCTTTGAGGTGCTGTTCCGCTTCTTCAAGAGCCTTCTCTCCCAGCCCACGGAGTCGCCTGTCAAGAATTTTGCCGTGCTTCGAGCCGATTTTTGGGTGTGGCTCAAAGAGTTCAGAGCCGATCGGGGGCCGCAGGAATTTCGGTCTACTTTTCCATTTACCAGGGCAAGCCATGTTGAAATTCGTTTCGCACCGGTTGAGCGTTTGGTGGTTCCATTGGCTTTCAGCGACCCGGGCGGGCTGAAGAAGCGCCGCTCCCCACGGTGCGGAGGGGTCCCTTTGGAGACTACCTTTCTTTTTCTTGGGTGAGAAAATCCCCTACTAAAATGATTACTAAAATGGACTAGAGAAAAAAGTTGGTACCCTTATTCTAACCTCTCTACTGGACCTGGGAGATATGCCAAACTGGTTTTTAAGAGGGCTTTGGCATTTTGGCTGGGTCAATTCCTTCCAACCAATGTGGGAGCTTAGTGAGTTCAGAGATAGGACACTGTCAAAACCAGGGGTCCCTCTTTGGTGCAATTCATATGTCCTTTCAGTGCAACTCAAAAATGAAACCAAGGCCCACGCTTCCTTTCCGTCATTATCCCCTTTAGGTTTCCTAGTATTTAAACATTTGGTTTCCCTTTGAGGTTTCCTTTTCAGTGTCCTTTCATTCCCGTTCCCTGAAGAGGCATCCGGTATCTTAGGTGCCTTTGCGACCTGCGTGTCTCAGAGTTCCACAAGTTCTTCCTCCACGAGTTGGTGCGAGAGACCGTGGACAGGCGCGTTGTCATGGGAGCCGCGCAAAACCTTGCCTCACAAAAAGGGGGGGCCCTTCAAAGGGGGAGATTCATTTGCCCAGAAGGCCGGTATTTTCTTTTGGACCCAACTCACAGCCACGCTAGAACTCCATCTCTGCACACGTTTGCTTCTTGCGTCGTGTGTGTCTTTTGTCCAAGAGGCCTCCCCCGTGCTGGGAGAGAGCCGTTGGTCACCTAGCGCTTGGGACCTGGCAGGCTGCATTTCGTTTCCCTTGTCCCTTGAAAATATCTGAGCCACAAGCAAAACCCGGGTAGATGAACATTGGAAAGGGAGAATCCCCATGGGTGCGGATAGCCGTTCTTTACATGGCTTGGGCTACCTGGACCCCCAAAAACAAGGAATTCACCCATAAATGTGGGGCAACAGCCCATTTTTCAGGATAGCTCAAATTTGGGTAGACCATTTTAATACCGGGTCTCGATGATGACGTCACCTCACTTCCCGGAAGGCTGCCGGCGCCTCGGCAGAAGCCAGCGCTGCTGGAGCTGGCCAAGCTGCAGCGTGACATCTTCGGCGGGATGGGCGCCTTGGGCTTGATGAGAAGCACCGGTTCTTGGGCTGCTTGGTCTTTTTGGTTTGTCTGCTGAGCGTGTTCGTTGGTTTTTGTTGTTTGCTTTCTAGTGTGCTTGTTGGACTGTTTGCATGTTTGCTTGCTTACTTGCTTTCGCGTTTCGTTGTGTGGTTGTTTGAGACTGTTTGATGGTTTCTTGCTGGTTGGTTTGTTTGTTTCTTTTTTTTCTTTGTTTGTTTGTTTTTTTGCTTATTGCTTGCTTGCTTGCTTGCTTGCTTGCTTGCTTGTTTGTTTGTTGCTTGCTTGTTTGCCTGCTTGCTTGCTTGCTTGCTTGCTTGCTTGCTTGCTTGCTTGCTTGCTTGCTTGCTTGCTTGCTTGCTTGCTTGCTTGCTGTCTTGCTGTCTTTCCGTGTTTGTTTGTTTGTTTTTTTTGTTTGTTTGTTTGTTTGTTTGTTTGTTTGTTTGCGTGCTTGTTTGTTTGTTTGTTTGTTTGTTTGTTTGTTTGTTTGTTTGTTTGTTTGTGTGCTTGCGCGTTTGTTTGCTTGTGTCATCGCTTTCCCCCTTTGTTGCCTTCTTGCTTTGCTTGTTTCTTGGTTTCTTGCTTTCTAGATTATGGCTTAATTGTTTGCTTTCTTTCTTTCTTTCTTTCTTTCTTTGTATTTCTTTCTTTTTTGTTTTTTTGGCTTGATTGTTTGCTTGCTTGCCAACTTGCTTTTGCTTGTACCGTGTTGCTGGTTGGCTTTGTTTGATTTCTTACATTATTTGCTTGCTTGGTGGAGTGTGATGCCTTCGCCCAAGGAGCCGATGACGAGGCCGTGGAACCGAAAAGGTGTCAATTCCGGGTTCCGGACAGGGTCTCACTAGCTGTCTCACCCAAACTAAGGGGGTCACATTCAATTTTCCGTGCTCATAACGGGCAAAGCAAGTTTGACCGCATGGTCACAACACGTTTTTCAGTTGGGCTTGGATATGATGGCTGTCAATCCATGAATAAGGATTTGCGACACACACACACACACACACTGTGTAAGGGCTCCTATCTTTGGACAATAGGGTCCTGGCCGACAGGAAAGCAGGGTGGCTGGCAAAAAGTTGGCGTCTGCAAGCTTTGGGAAGCCTCGTTCAAGAATTCCGAAAAGGCTGAGATGAAGTATGCTCAAGCAGCGGGGCGCACTCGAGCAAGAGGTTGCTACTCCGTAGTCTTACAGGGATGTTGACGGTCTATTGGGGCAGGGGCGGGGGTATCTGGATACTGCGTAGCCCTGCATGCATGACGTTTTTGGAGAGCCAGCAGTTGTCAGGGTTCTCGAGGTCCTCAGGATTTGGAAATTCCTATCCCAGCTCCAAGTACGGGTGCAACCCGGTTTCATGGAGATAACACAACACAGCAATGCTGGCGAATATAAACCTTCACAATCATCCTGTAGAGCCAGGAGTCACGGGGTTATGAGCACAGTGGACAATTGGACGGGATCGGACTGTTTTTTCCATTCCGTTTGTGGGTCCATGTTTGCTCCGCTCGAGGACGGAAGAAACGGAGCTTGGGAGTTCCCCACCACAAATGCCTGTCTTTTCCTTCAAGCAACGTACCACCTGCAGAGGGGACTCTTCCAATAAGTCAATTTGGTTGTATTCAGGGGTCACGCCATTACAATCAGGTGTTACACTGAAGGCAATCCAGGGCATCATGTGCCACGATTCCATGACCGAACGGGGCAATAAGTCTCACAATTTGACAGTTTATGAAGGGGGAGTAGCGGTTGAAGTGGATGATGCAGACCGCTGGCGCCCCGCGCTTGCTGCATCTCCTTTTGCTCGGTCAGCTTCGGTCCATCCAGCGCGATCCCCATTTGCCCGGCACTCATCAGGGAGTGGTGGGCAGACCCCAACTCTTACAGACACCTTGCGGTGCCCTGAGTAAACTTAAATCACACCAGGCGGATAACCGAATTGGCTTTCAGCACAAGATCTTGCTTCAGGTAATACAACGGCTTTCCTTAGTGTTTGAACCAGGGAAACACAAAGCAAGCGCAGGATTTCCATGCTGCACTTGATGCAGCCACGGTTCTGGGCGAAACTTCCTTGGTTCCCGTGCAAAACCACATTGAAAAGGCCAGCCCCTATTAAGTTTAATCCCTTCCCCCTAATGCCTAAGCGGGTCCCCCCACAAAACAGGTTTTAGCTCTCCGGCTCGAAAGTCGCAACTTTGTAGTACAACAAAGGAAACGTACTCCTGGAGCTCCGGCTCGAAAGTCGCAACTTTGTAGCGCAGCCGTAGTAAAGAAACATACTTCCGGAGCTCCGGCTCGAAAGTCGCAACTAGTACAACCGTAGTAAAGAAAACGTACTCCAAGAGCTCCGGCTGGTAAGTCGCAATTTTGTAGTAAAGAAAACGTATTGCCGGGGTTCCGGCTCGAAAGTCGCAACTTTGTAGTACAGCCGTAGTAGAGAAAACGTACTCCCGGAGCTCCGGCTCGAAAGTCGCAACTTTCTAGCACAGCCGTAGTAAGGGAAACGGACTCCCGGAGCTCCGGCTCGAAAGTCGCAACTTTGTAGCACAGCCGTAGTAAGGGAAACGGACTCCCGGAGCTCCGGCTCGAAAGTCGCAACTTTGTAGCACAACCGTAGTAATTTTGTAGCACACCTAACACTGAGAACCACGGACCCTAATACTAAAACCTTTCTCTTGGTTTCGTTTCAGGGAGGCAGGCCAGGCAGGGAGACCCCGCAGACCCTATTCTTAAAACCCTCCAGCACAAGGCGAGGAATCCCTTGGTTTCGTTTCAGGGAGGCAGGCCACGCAGAAAGACCCTAATTCTAAGAACCAGACCCCAATACTAAAACCCTCCAACTCCCTATGTTTCGTTTCACCAACTACCCGAGCCAGCTGCCCGTTTCTACGAAAAGCCCTGAACTGATAAATATGGTTTGAAGGATTGAAGGTGCAAAACGGGTTCCCTTTTAGCACACGGGTGGGAAATACCTACTTTAGACTTGTTGCAGCATTGGCTGTTCTACAGTATTCCCTGATTTGGGATTTTTAGTATTAGGGGACTGTTTAGCATTAGGAAGAAGGGATTTGTCAAGTTTGCAGCCAAGTAACACTAGACTCTTTGTGAAAGAACACCCTCCAAACCTTCTTGAGAAGCTTGCTGGCGTCCAAAGCCTGGCTCAGCCAAATGGAGTGGGTGGAAACTACTTGCTGGATTGGTTGGCAACCTTTCTGAGGGTACAAGGTTGAACGCCAGGCCTGCGATGTAAAGATTGAAGCCACCGAAGAAAATTTCATGGAGTTCAGGTTGCTGGGATACTGCCATTGGAAGAACATCTGGGCCACCTTCGGCTGGATGATGAAGTAGTCCACACCTGCGGGGATGAACTTTTTTGAGCTAATGTGAAAGGAACCTACACAGGCCTTCCGAGGATTCCCCTGCTTGTCCAGCAACAGGGGCACGGTTGCACTCATGAGAATTAATGGTGGCATCTGTTACGCCTGATTCCTCCAGCTCATGGAGCAATTCTCTCAAGCTGCAGACTTCAGCATCTTGGTTTGTCTTGCACCCCTCTGATGCCGGAATTTCCAGCACCACAGGCTCAGCATCAGACTTCCAAGCGCAGGTAGTCACACGATCCATCTCACCTGCAGATTATGCTGCAGACCAAAAAATCAAGTTGGGATTCCTTAATGTGCAGCAAGGCAACACGCACGCAATTGCACCTAAAACGGTTTCGCTTCTTTTTAGCCTCCCCGATTGCTATCAATGCTTCTGCATTGAACCCACCCGACAATCCAGCCACTGTCCAGCTAGACTTGGTGACAGTGCGCAGCGCACCACCTATCATCAGCTGAGCTTGTAGCTACAACCAAAACACAAAGGGCTTGTTTCTTTACAAGCCGAGGTTTTCCAGGCAAACAGGTGGCCCCCAACCAAATGGAATCGTTGGTTTCGGACCATTTTTGAACCAAACTCAACCAGCATACATCCTGAAAACTGCAATCACTTGTTCGTTTAGAGCCCTGACGGGGCCACCGTTGATGTTGAACCGGGCGAAAAGAAACTAAGTGGGTCCTTTTTTATAATCAGTCCCCATGGGTCTCATCACGGGACTCATCACGAGTCTCAGTTTCTGACTTCAAAGTTTTCAGCCTGCGGCGGCTAATCTCAGAGGCGGTCATGTTTTTCAGCGAGTTGACGCGGTCAGGGTGCGAGCGCCACCTTAGCAAGGCGGAGCAGTTATTGTTTCGAATTTGAACATAGCAGTTTCCTTTGTTCCATTAGCCAAGTTTTGTCTAGGCACGAAGCACGGGCGGCAGTCAAGACTTGCATCTTTGTCCAATCAGGGTGGGACTCTTGTAAACGAAACTTCTCATCCTGGATGTGCTTGTGGTAATTGTCTCTCAGCCCAACACGACCTTTCGTTCCCTGGGCAATCGCAAGATCCAGCGCCAAGCTTTGACATGATGCAAGGTCACGCCTTAGTGGCCTTCTTGGACGTCTCGCCCTGCTTAGTGGCCTTCTTGGTGGTCTTCTCAGCACGGGTCACCTGTGACAAGAGTCGGTGCAAAGGGGGAAGCATGCGTTTTCAGTGGTTCGATTTTGGGCCTTGCCTTGTCTTTCTCCTCTTGCTTTTCCTCCTCTTTGACTGCGGCTGGCTGCTTTTCTTGGTCCCCCCAAACCAATGTCTCACCCGACAGTTCCTCATCATCATGTGCATCGGGCTTTGTGGCTTTGGTCGCCGGCTTGCTTGTCTTTGATTTTGCCTTTGCTGTCGCCTTTGCTTTTCCACGTTTGGACTCTTTTTTGGGGACCTCCTCCTCATCTTCCTCCCCCTCCGAACTAGTGAGCACTTCCTCTGAATCCAAACCACAATCATCATCCTCCTCATCCTCCTCCACTTGCTGCCGCTTGCTGGGCCGAGGCTTTGCTGCGGAGCTTGCCGGGCGCTTCTTTGGACCAGCTTTGGAAGGACGGCCACGCCTCTTTGGTGCAGCCTTTGCTTTGCTGCTTGAGGATGCTGTACTGAAAGCTGCAACTCTGGCCAATTTGGCAGCTGAAGCCTGGTTCTTTTTGGAAGCCTCAATCTTGTGCTGCAGCTCGTCAACTTGCTTGGGTGTTAGCGGAGGGTTGTTGTTTTTGGAGTTTAGGCTTGATGTCATTGGTAACTCCGGGCTTCTAGCCTGCCAAGAGAATCAATATCTGTTACAGTAGCACCAATGTATTTCCCACCTCGCTCCCAGGACTTGACTGCTTGGACGCTGAGTTCGCCGAAGGAGACGCGTCTGCCTGGGCGGGCGTTGGGATTGTTGTTTGTAAATGACCTATTGTCAAATCTTAGGGCAGGGCTTTGCGAGGAGGTGGTGTCGTAGTTAGCTGCTGATCTTCTTGAGCAAATTTGCTGAAGTCCTTTGGTCAAACCAGCTTTCCTACGCAGAAGGACCGGCTAGTTATAAGCAAGATCGTCCTCCTCGAAGCCATGCTTCTCTAACAAGCTTTGCAATGCCGACATGTGGAAGTATGGGAGCCTATGCACGTCCTATCAAACCTTGAATGACAAAGATCTCAACGGACGGGCAATGTGACACACCAAGCACAAAATCCAGTTTGCAGAGACAACTCAAGTTCCTTTTTGCTGAACAAGTGAAAACGAGTGTGTGTGCTGCCAGCCTTGCTTCCCCTCCCGCTGCAGCTTGGCGATGCGGTCTGCTTTCTGGAACTTTGAAGGCCCGTGGGCAATTTGGTACTCACCCTTTGGCACGGCCACATCCACGTGAGCAGCCTGAAGTTAGTTAGCGAGGAGTTGGTACCGGTTTTTTTTTTCGAAAGCCAACAGGACACCTTCAGAGTTCGGAGACAAGCAGCGAGGTACAACTTGAACTGTTGGCCTTCTGTCACGTCAGTGGTTTGGTTGTTCCGGGACTTGCTCTGAACCAGAATCAATGTTGTGCCAGCTGTTCGGCCACTCATCTTGCATTCAATGATGTACTGGTCCACAAGTTGGTCCAATGTGTCAGGTTCTCCTTCCCAAGACAAAGGCGTGTCCTGTGGCCGCTCGTCCTCCATAGGAACCGGCGCCGTCGTGGAGGTCGTCTGGATCCCAAACCTGGGCGTGCGATGGCGTTTGGCAAGAGGGTCATGCCCCCAAAAGTGTCCCAACAAATTGTCCCCCACAAAAGGGCCCCTCAAAAACAAGGCTTTTCTTAGATTGGGTCTGTTTTGGGTTCAGCAAAAAGGCTTCAACATCTGTCATTTCTTCCCCCGGCACGTTGAGCCCAGAAGCTGTTTGTCGAAGTCTTGAAGCAAATCCCTCCATTCCTGCCCATACACCACATCATCGATATACCTTTGTCGCACGTTTTGGGGAAGTGAAATCTTAAATCTAGACCAACCCCGCTTGTCCGGCAGGACCGTGAGCTCCACCAATTGCATTGGATATTTTGAGACATCCACTGCTGGATCTTCGGTCGGTTCTGGCATGTTCGGTTCGTAGGCCATCACGTCTTGACCCATACAGTGAGCGTTAACTTTCCACTCCTGCCAAGCAAAGAGAGGAGGGACAGAGAGAAAGAGACAAAGAGGGAAAGAGAGAAAGACAGAAAGAGAGAAGAAAGAAAGAGAGAAAGAAAGAAAGAAAGAAAGAAAGAAAGAAAGAAAGAAAGAAAGAAAGAAAGAAAGAAAGAAAAGAAAGAAAAGAAAGAAAAGAAAGAACAGAAAAGAAAAGAAAAGAAAAGAAAAGGAAACAAAATAAAAGAAGAGAAAAGAAAAGAAAGAAAAGGAAAGGAAAGAAACAAAAGAAAAGGACAGGAAAGAAAAAAAAAGAAGAGAAAAGAAAAGAAAGAAAAGGAAAGGAAAGAAACGAAAAGAAAAGGAAAGGAAAGAAAAGAAAAGAAAATAAGAAAAACGACAGACAGACAGAGAGAAAGAACACAATGATTGACGACAACCCTTCAATCCCTATCCAATCAACCGAAACAGCAAAATTGCAAAAGCCCAATATGCTACACCCTGTTTCAAGAATGAGGGGGCGGAAATGCAGTTGGTTGCGTCCTCAAGAAGCTGCAAGGCAATAGCCTTCTGACAGTACTCAACGATTGTCTGGCTCTTCGAAATGGAGAGCGTCTTCAATTTGATCTTTTGCCCTGGGTGGTCAGCGTCCCACTTCATGCAAGTCTTCTCCAACCATGTGTCGTACGGGGTCGTGTTGACGAGGGCCACCACATTCCCGGGAATTTGGGCTTTCGACAGCAACGCTTCGAGAATGGCTGCAGGCACGCTCTTGCCGGCAAGTAGTTGGGCAGCCTCTTGCACATCCGATAAGCTCCTGCTGCTGGAAAGTACATGTTAGCAAAACAATAAGACAACAAGGTCAATGAGGTTTCCGAGCCTGTTGCCCTCCGATGCGTGTGGCAACCCGTCTTTCTCTGAAGTGGGCACAATGTAGCTGGACTCCGGCTGCCATGGAAGAATATCCCGGCATCCCCTGACTGGTTACTAGATAACGATTGGTTTCAACATAGAATTGATCTATAGGGGATTTTATCTCAGATGGTTACAATAGCAACGTATTCTCATTTTGCGCTGAGCGGCTTGTCAGCCAAGAGCTGGCAATCTGCAAACACGTTCTCGTCCTTTGTTTGGAAATCCCGAATCAGCCAAGCGTAGAACTGCAATGGTACCTTTTTGGATGCCGGTGGGTTGCTCATGCGAATGATGATGAGCTCCGTGTGCAGGTTCCGGGCATCCATCTTGTCCTCGATTCGCCTCATTTCGGTTGCCATGAATTACCCTACTGGCTACTTGAACTTTGAACAGCAAACGTGGTCCCCTGATAGCCTTTTGGGGCTTGTTACAATTGCTTCCACAAGCTCAATCCCATAAGTTCAAGTTTCGAGGGTGAAAGTGACGAAGGTTTCTGTTGAAAGGCCGAGGTTCCTAATCTCTCCTCGCTGCCCGCTGGCCACTTTTTCGGAAACCAGGTGTGGGCAGAATGCGATGGCGCACGATCGCAGAGGCTGGGACTGCAACACCTGGCAAATGATGTCCGTGCTGAGGTTGAGGTCTGCGTTTGACAGCCGGCCAGACTTGGTGAAGTCGACCCAAACCACAAGAGCCGGGTCGGTGGATTCCCAAGCATCCATGAACTGTCAGGGGTTACTTTCCAAACCAAGGAGCCAACAACATTATTTTTTTTGAACCAACAGTAGTTTTTGTCAACGTGAACTAGTTTTAACGATTTCCAATCATCAGCACGGAAACTTGCCTTGCCGACTGCCGCTTCTAGCTCACCCGCTTTTCCATATCGGTGGGCCACACTGCTGGACATGAAGTTGCTGACAACGGAAGCCCCGATCGTGTTTTGATTCTTCATGTGCAGGACCTTTTGAATTCGCTGGGACCTTTGCGACTTCAAGTCACGTTGGTAGAGTTGGCCAAGAGCAGCGCAATCCCTTGCGAGTTTCATGGTGTCGGCTGTCCATGCTGCTTTCCGCGCATCAGAAGAAAGCTCCTTCAACTTGCCGTCCACCTTGCAAATTGCATCATCCTGTTGCTTCACAATGGGCATGTTCTCGGTCCATATCTGGGTGTGCTCAGGGTTGAGTTTTGGATCCCGGATGGCTAGAAGATCGTTGATCTCAGCATGAAAATCCCTTAGGGCAGGGCAGGAAATGCTTCGCAATTTCACCACTCTGACAAACAAGGTTACCCAAAAAAGGGTTTGGATGTGTGGGCGCTGTTGCTGAGGGGAACCAAAAAACACTACCGGCAAACGCGCCAGGCGCGCCCTTCAACGGCCCTTCTGGCGACGGTGTCGACAACTTTGCGATCAAAGGTGGGATCGCCGCTCGGCTGGGTGGCATCAAGCATGGCGGTGATGATGTGTCCAACCAAACACATCCTATCAGCCTCTTCGTTCCAATCTTGTTGGCTCAAACGAACGGAGCAGCTTTTGCCCGCCCTTTTCGAAGTCAGTTCATGTAGCAGCAAGATCCTGCACATGAACAAAACTTGCTTTCCTTCATCCATCGTCAGTATACTGTTCCATGTTGCCGAGTTGGCTTTGCCTGCTCCTTGAAGAAGCCATCGGGATTCCAGCAAGGTGTCCCGGGAGAAGGCTGGCAGGCACCCAAACAAATTGGTCAGGGATAACACCCTTTAAATTGGTCAAGGATAACCCTTTACCCCCCTACCCCACCGGCCTGACATTTCGAACTTGTGCTGGTGCAAGTGCCGCTCCAGCATGGTCCAGGCTTTGGGCGCGACACCGACCTGGGAGTTCAAGCGCAGGCAAGGCCAGGTCTGGATGGCTCTTTGTATGGAAAGGGTTGTGGTTTTGACAGCCAAGGAACATGAAACCCATAGAGCAAAGAAGCAGTTGTCTGATCGATTTGGTGACGGCTACTCATCGCGGCGATGCCATACGAATTGAACTCATCAACCCCGGCAAGGAAAGCTTTTCGGAGTCCGGCTTGGCCTCCTCCATAAAGGTTCGGGTCCTCCAAAGGCTTTGAACAAATACAAGGCGAATTGAAATAGAAAGTGCCAATGAATTAACCAAACGAAACATAAGGGTTCTCGATGTCAGGCAGGTTCAAAACCAACGGACCATGTGACATGTTGCTTCTTGCCCCAAAAGGTTAGTCCCTAGCCTTCGGCTAACGCAGGTCCTCAAGTGTTTTCTCTTTGGCTCTCCGGGCGAAAACCAGGCATTTCTGAAGAAGGTTTTTTCGTTGACGCTCTGCTTGTTGCTCATGAGTTTGCAATCTCCGCCATTCGCTGTGAGAATGGTGGTCATGTTGCATCAAGACAAGCTTCACCAGATTCACAGTCTTCAAGAACCTGGCTCAGAAGTCTCCAAAAGGGGGAGGGGGGTCGGGGGAGGGGGGTGGGGGTGGGGGGTTAGTAGTGGGGGCGGGGGCGATGGTTTTGATCGGGGCCCGGGGACGACGGTTTCGCCAAACCACCACCCCCCTTTCGCAGCACCAAAAAAATCAACCTCAATATTTTGCTGAAAAAGCTTCGGTTACCTAATATGGGTCACCCACTTCTTCCTTCAAACCAGAACCCCAAAAGGGCGACCGTCTCTGAGAACCATCACCCCCGCCCCCCGGCTCCCTCAAAGGAAATTCTCCTGCACTTACACAATCCGCGGCTCCCAAGAAGAAATAACCCCCAGCAAAAAGGAAACGCCTTTAGAAACAAAGCTAGCCTGAAGGTAAATTAACTTTGCCACCTTCCACAAGTTGTTGGGGGGGTGCCCTGAGAACGACGGTCCCGCCAAACCCCCACCCCCAGCAGTTCCAGGTTTTCAGAAGGCATAGGGCGACCCATATAACTAATGAGTGAAATATCCACTGCTACAAAGTTCATTTTCTTTTGCCCGGCCTGGCAAAGTCTTCCTTTTGAGCAGGTTCCATTGTGTCTTTCAAGCGCAGGTAGGTGAAGATCAGGCCAAACATGATTACACTCATGCGCCCGCATCCTTTTGTAGCCAAGAGAGAGGCAAAGGAAAGGGGCTTTCCATCCAAATCCAAAAGATCACCGGTCTTGCTTTCGGTTTCGAAAGGCTCCCTCCAGGATTCATACCCAGAGAAGTACACCCCCTCCGCCGTCAGAAGCCAATCCCGAAGAACAGGAAGGCCATCGCTTGGCAGATTGAACCAGAAGGAGAGCACTGGAGCCTCCTGGACCGCCCCAGCACCTGCCTCAACGATGGGCATCGGCAAGCGATTTTGGGACAACTTTAAATTGAAACCATTCTAACTCTTAATTTTGCAGAGGTGCTGTCAAGGTGAAGGAAGTTGGGTCTGTCACACTCGTAAACTCCTGAAGCCAACTCAACAAGGGGGTGTACATTTCAGGAGTCAAGTTATCCACAACGAACTTCACCGGGTGCTCGTCTTTCTCGATATTGAAGTTCCTTGGGCGCCCGTGAAGGCAGTAGGCTCCTTGAACCCTTGACCAACAAGTCACCCTTGCTTTTTGGTTGCTATAAGAAGAGTGGCTTGGCTGCTTGAAGCACAGCTTCTGCCCATGGGTGCGCATCTCTCACACGCGCGGCCTTTGCATTCTGTTTGGGCGCCGCAGGCGCTCCTCGCTTCGGCATCTCTAGAAGATTGCCCGAGACTCAAAATGCTACCAGGTCAGGCATTGGACATTGTGTTGACGGCAGTCTCAAGAAAGCAAGACGCTGACACTCACATCGTACATTTTCCACGCCGAGCTGATGACACCGAATTAATTGTAAGACTCACACCGAATTGACTGCAAACTAGAGCATGCTTTGGACATCAGCTACAGGTCCTTCTTGGGTTCAAAGGAGATCGCGCCAAGCAAAAGGAAAGCCCCCACGCAGGGTAGGCTCATGGCATTTCCTGCCATCCTCACCATAGAAGAAGACTTTACATCAGTCAGAGCCAGCTGGGGTGCTCCGCACTTCTTTGCCTGCAGTGGTGTGCACGGCAGTGCGTGTGTTGATAGCAGCTCGCGAGGCTGCATAAACCGCTGATGAGCCTGGGCGCCAGGCAGGATGGGCAAACGGCAAGTTATTTACTCGGAGCTCTGTTTTGATCACGTGGCTTGTTTCTGAAATAGGGGCCCAGCCTCTGAGTAGATCTTGCCTGATTGAGTGGTAAGGGTCATCAGGGTGTTGTCTTTGCATTCCCCTCTTCCACGGTGATTCTTGGGATACTGAGACAGGTCTGGGAACCGAAGGTCCTTTTCAGCCTCGCGGTAGTCCTGCAAGTTGCGTTCCTGGGTCGAGCTTTTCGCGGGCCTAGATAGGGAGGCCAGTTGAAACTCATACCCAGCCACACTGAGCAAGATTTTTATTGAAGCCATGGCTCCTCAGCAAGAGAAAGATTCGAGGGCCCCGCGGTGGTATCCCAGAAGTAATCTTTGGCACCCAGCACTGACTTTGAAGTCAGAATTGAAAGCAAACTCATCAAATCACACTCAGGGCGCCAGGTCACCTTGTCCTTCCGCCAAGCCCACATGTAAATCCGAGCCCTGGCGCAGCCCATGCCAAAGCACCTCGGGTCACATTTGGCTGCCATGACCTGCCACCCACGACCCAGTTGTTTTTCAACTAAGCTCATGGGATACTCCGTGACATTCTCGATGAGAAGGATGTCATTGACTTTGGATTGGGAGAGGTAAAAGGCTTCGTGGCATTTGAAGCTCTCGCTGCGCTCTTGCAACCGTTTTCCCATCATGGAGAACGATATGCAAATAGGGCCTGTCCCATCATGGAGAACTCACCAAAGCTCAGCAAGGCCAAGCGCCGGGCCTGAAGCATTCACCTTCAGACCTGGCACGGGCCATGCCTTGTTTAGGGCTGAGACATGGACAAACTTAGGGCATGACACTTTCCCTGGGGAGGCTTCACATAGATGCACTTCTTCTGGTGGGTGCTGCAGTAGTATCTTGTCTTGCCGGCGGTGAGATCGCACACGTCTGCAAAGCAACAGTGTTGGTATGTGCCAGCAAGCACCTTTTGACATTCCCGGTCAATCTCACAAGCATAGGTCAGCCGCAGTCTCGGGCCAGAGTGTTCCTTGGCCTTGTGACGGGCCATGAAGCGCCGAGCCGCAGACTGCAAACTCAAAGCAGCCTTGGAAGAACAGGGTCCAACGATTTTTGTCTAGAGAGCTTGAGGTGTATTTTGAGGTATGATTCTGTCGCCCCTTTGGCCCCATGGTTTAAGGAGCGGACACTTTCAGCGCATCCCACACCGCTGAAGGTGCTAGAGAGATCCCACTTCCAAGCTGCCAACCGTTTGTGTAGCCAGGTTTGGCCCATTTCTTCTGCAACTTTTTCAAGGTAGACATCGGCCCAGCCATAAGTGCTGTTGAAGGTTGGGAAATTGGGCGCCTTCTCAGACTTGCAAACGTTGGTCTTCGGGTAGTAGCACGGCCTCAGAAAATAGCAGCTCACATCCTAGGGCTGATCTGTTTCCCATCGCTTAGGTTCGAACTTTTTCTTCTTCACAATGGTTGTCTTGGGCTTGCGAACACCCGGCCTGGCCAGGTCTGATGCGGGAACGCGAGGTGCTTGAAAGGGAGGGCCTGTGGGATGACAAACCCCTTTTAGGAGAGGTCCCCGTAGATAAGATCCTAGCAATGGCATCCCTGAGTCGAACCATGACTGCCAACTTCTTTTGTTTGAGCCGATGCTGAGTAGAAACATGTGTGCGCAACACCAACTACTGCACGTTGATTTGTGAGCTGAGCAGCTTTTGTTTCAGTAGCCCGGCAAATTGCAGATCAAATGTGGCTATGGCCACTTTGTAAACTGATCAATTGGATGCATTGAGTTACACTTTGGCAACTTTCTCAATCAATTGGTCTTGGGCCCAGGGCTCTTCTCAGAAGGCTCTTGGCTGGCCTCGAAGATATGTGGTCAGGGCACCCGTTCTCAAAATTCAGTTGGGCTCCCGACGACAACTTGATCGCGTTGTTCAGGAGGTCCATGGAGCGGTTCCTACAGGCTTCACAAAAGCGGGGTTTCCCAGATTTTACGGGGCAGAGGCGCCGGCCTTCTGCAAAAAACGAAGGTCTTCAGGCTCGTAAAGAGCAACCTAGTAGATGTTGGGCTTTCTGACTTGGAGCTGAACAGAAACTTGGGGCACAGGCCTGAGAGTCCTCGTCAGGGTCCAAGTTCAGGGTCTCCCAAATGGTGCCCACATAGAGGGCCCGCCTTGAGAAAGCGGTGGGACAAGCAACAGACCAAACAGTGGATGCCCGCCTCCCAGTGCAGTGCGGCTTCGAATACCCGCCAAAGGAAAACATGAAGGGCGCCTTGCCTAAACCTTGCAATAGACCCTTCGAAAGCAAAATGCTGCAGCTGCAGCCTGCAGAATCATTCTTGCGCTGAGCTGCACACAAAGCAGGCAAAGGGCTAGGCTTTGTTTTGCAACGCTTTCATCGGCCGATGTTTGCATGAAACCGCATGGCAGGGGCAATCCTCGCCAATGCGTTTGGCAGGTTGGCTTGGAGTTGCAAGGGTCTACTTGGTTCTTCAAACCAAGGCAAGCGAGGAACAGGTTCTGGTGCCAGGTTGTTGCACAACTCAAGCAAAAAGTTCACAGAGCGAGCTGTGCTCTCACAAGGCTGCATTTTGAGCAGCGCTTCAGCCAAACTGATGTAAGCAGCCCGCTTCTGAGGTTTGAGCGGAGTCAATGGGCGCGGCTCTTGAGGCAGTGGGCCTAGCCTAGAAAGGAAGCGGTGGGGGAAGGCCAGGATGGGCTCCTGCACCAAAAGCGGGGCAAGGAGTGCTGACAAAAAAAGGAAGGGGTCCTGGCAAAGATGGTCGTCGGAAGCATGTCGTTTGACCATGCAGATCACATCATAGGGGCTTTCTTCCACTGCCGCCCCCTTCCCTGTGGCCACGATTTTCAGGTTCCGCGGAAGGTCTCAGGGGTCAAAACATCAAGAAACGGTGAACTGTTTTTTGGTTTTATCTCACCCCTTGCCTTGGCGAAGCATGAATATGAAAGCATGTAGGCCAGTATCATCGTCCCTCAGCCCGCCGCTGAAGGTCACCGGCGCCTTTCGGAGCCTGAGCGACGACCAGTGCACGGCAGAGTAGGCAAGTGCACAGGCAAGGTGTTGTCTAGATACAAGCTAGTGGCCAACTGCTCCAATCCCTGACTCCAGAGATGTAGTCAACCTTGATGCCGGCATCGGGCCCAAGCCATTCACGAATCCCAATATGACCCAAGACATATTCCAACTTCCTAAGCAGCAAAGTACGCGACAAAGAATATCAAAGAGCTTTCTTTTGGGTTGAATGCCAACAATCTCCCTGAGCCCCCCTTCTCGGAGAAAAAACACGGAGTTTCCGGAGACTACTGCTTTCTGAGTCCCTAGACAACGCACGGAGAACGATCCTCCTGGATTTCATGGCTGTCGCTCCTAAAATTGAACCTGCGCTTATTGAAATGACGTTGCGCTCCTGATTTCTGTCAGTTCCAAAGTATGCTTGGTGGAAGACGCATGCGTGTAGGCCGGTAGGGATAAAATAGCGTAATAGCAAAACCTCCCGGTAGAGTCGCTAGAGGGAGATTGCAGCTATAGCCACATTGCGGCAATTGGCAATGCGCACATAATACATCGACAACAAACTTGTTTGCGCAGCTTTGGATGCAGGGTGGGATCCTTCTTTCCAAAAACAGTTTGGAGAGCAGAACCATGATGGTGTGGAGAAAGCTGCGGTCTGAAACTCTCAGCCTTGAGGTAAGGGCCTCAATGCTGACAGTAGGAGCTAATTGGTTTTTTAGATGCCAGTCATGCAAAAGCTGCTAATTGGTTTTTTAGATATACCTAAAACGCTGCGCAAAAATCCGTCAAAAACATTCAAAACTCCGCCAAAATCCAAAACTTTACGGAGACTTTGTTTTTACCTGAAAACCTGAAATTTGAACCTTGGCGCCCCAGGCCAAGCGGAACATAACACCTTACTCTTGCAGGGGTGGATTTGTCCGGGCACGCAGCTTGCCTTGAATTTGGCCGTGGCGCTGTAATACACTGTAAGCTGGTGCTTGAAACAGTGGGTCAAGTCACTGCAACAATGGTCCACTTGAGGGGCTAACTTGATGTTATTTTGCCGGGGTAAGGGAAAGAACCGCAACCTTTGAACGCTGAAGTTTTCCAGCTGCTCGGCGGAGTTATGGTGTGCTTACTTGCACACCAGCTTTGTTGGCGAGCATCCACTCTGGAACAAAAAAGCATTTCTGCATGTGATTGGTTAGTTTTGCTGCTCGTGGTTTTTCCTCAAGTTTGCTGCTTTTTGACCATCGCAACTGTTTTTCAAGTTATGAGGCCCAGACCTACCGCTTCTCCCACAGGCGCTGAGAAAAAACACGGAACAGAGGATGGGTTTCACGAAGCAATATCCAGGGTTGGGGGGTCTACAGAGAAACCAAGAATCTGAGCAACATCTGGTCCATCAGCGAGAATGTCCAGGTACCGGAAAGTCACCGTCAAGAGCCCATAAATCTGGTCTCAGCGGGAGCACGGCAGAGTGGAAAAAAAGGGAGGCAGCAAATCGCGCTTCGCTTCGATTAAGGGCAAAACCTAGGGAAGCGTGGGTGTGACCCACCCTGCTGAATAGCAGGGTCCCCAGTCGTATTTTCATTGAAGCCAGCATCACAGACATCCACTTCAAAGCATTGTTATTCTTGTTTTCGCGAACGCAATTGTCCGCCTTAGTGAGGGCTCAGGGCGGCGACTCTTCAATCCAAACTAAACCATCAAGCGAGCCCACTAATTGCAGTTCAGTGACCCATGCCAAGACTTCCGATGGAAATGCCATCGCTTTCTCTTTACAAGCCTTGTCCAAGTCTTCCAAACACCGAGTTGCACACTCTATGATGGTTGAACTGTCCGAAGGTACTTGAGGATGTATGACAAATAGCCGAAGGAGGGCGCCGTGGAGCCAGACTCCTTGTACTTTAAACCGCGGTCTTGGCTGGCATGATGTTGATTTTGACAATCTCAAACCTTTGCTTCTGGGAACCGACCATTTTGCTTGGTCCATACCGTCCTTGGCAAATCCAAGAGGAACAATGTCACGAAGGTCGAATGTGTTACCAAGGCGCATAGTGTATGCACAAGGCGGCGCTGGAAGATTGCAACGGAATTGACTGCGCCTTTACAGGTTTAACTCTGCAGTTTGAGCCGGAAACTCACATCTAGCACCGACACCCAGCCTGCAGCGTTTCCTCCAGGAAGCGGTCCTTCTTGACCGCGTCGATGTGTTGTTTAGCAAACTGGGCGGCGTCATACTTCTCTTGCAAATCCTGGGCTGGTTTGACAGGGCTATGAAAAGGGAAACCTGAGGAGGGTTTATAGCTAAGCCACGGATGCCCTCTTGAATCGTTCTTCGCAGTCCATGCAAGTATCGCACACTCCATGGGTAGATGGGGGGAGGAATCTCAATATCTTCTCCCAGCGTTTTCGGTACACTCGCCAAAAAGTATTGTACCTTGGATGAACAGAAGGGCTCCCCAAACTAAAAGCACCAAAGACATTTCCAAGTCCAAGAAAATACAGACTAGGTACGATATTCGATGCGTTTGCCCCATTTGATACCATAGCATTTTGACAGTGCCAGGCGATAAGTACCTTGTAGGCAATGAAGTGAGGCTGGATGCAAAATTTGTTTCCACGTACCTGGGCATTTCAAAGCAAACATACAGGGTGATTCTGTTGGTTGTCCAGTGGCTGGTAAAACAGACACTGTGCAAAGGAGACGCTGGTTGAATTTGGAATTCAGTGCCATGATGTGCAACTTGATCTCTTCGTTGTCATCGATCGATTCCCCATCAACGGCCAGTTCCTCGCAGTCGGAGTCGCTGTTCTCAATACCTGGAGGTAACCCCGCCCTGAGAGGCAGAACTGAGTTACTCTCTATATTAAGATCTTTAGCGAGTTGCTGGCAGCTTCCTCTGGTTGGGTTTCCCCCAGCACAACAGTCAAAGATTCTGCCTTTTGTCGAGCAGGCCGTGCAGCTCTTTGAAACCTGGATTCAAGCAATCCCACCAATGAGAGTTCACTCCCATTGCCACTTGCAGGCCAAACACTTTGCAGGCATCATGCCAGCAGCCTTGACATAAAGGTCCAGCAGAAACGCGTCCACTTCTCTAGCCTTCTTTGGGCATCGCCTTGTAGCCTTAGATGTGTGGACCCCTCCTAGTTTGCTTGGGATAGCGACTGTGGCAAGTAAATGCAAACCCAGTTTTAAAACCAAGGGGCAGCCCCCCATTTTCGATAACGCTTATCAAATTTGCCATGACTTGCTCTTTGCATCCGAAGGTTTCCGATTCCCAACACCGCTGCTACACATTTGGGCGAGAACTTCTTTCCCAGCAGGAACCATTCTCTTCGAACTTCATGGCGGGAGGTCTGCTTCACGGTCTGGTAGACCTTGAACTTTGAGTCTGTTGGTTCAGCTTTTTTATCCCTGAACAAGTTTTTATCCCTGAACAAGTGCATACTCGGAAAAGACTAGCACACACTCAGTCCCGCACAAAACTATCTTGTAGATGTTTGGCCATTCCCCAGAAAATGTTCAAGAACTTGCAGAGACTTTCATAGATGCTGGCAATCTTTTTGAAACACACCCGTCTTTGGCAGCGACACTCCGTGGAAGTCATAAGGCGCTGCAGTCTGTGAGGGTTGGTGCCATTGTCATTATGCCTTGGGCCGGGCGGGCGCGGATGAGTGTGATTTAGATTCAACGTTGAACCCTCCAATCGATATCCAAGGTACGCAGTTCGAGTCTTGATGGATGCCAAAAACTGCCTTCTTTGATTGTTGTAATTGGGCCGTTTCCTATGCCCACTTTCGACAGCAACCCCCTCAGCGGGTTCAGTCGATTGTACCAAGTGAGCAGCCTTGAAGGCCACCAGGTTGTCCAAATAAAAAACAACACGTTGAGATTTTTGTTCACGAGGTCGGGGTATTTCACTCCTTGAAGAAGCCGAGGGCACATAATCATTCGAACTTGAAGCTGCAACAGATCGAAAATACCTCAGAGTATCAGCGAGTAGAATAACTCGAGGAACCTGACTAAATGCCAATATGGGGCGCAAGCCTCTTCTCCGCCATAGCCCGCCCCTTTTGACGCTGAAGCGGCAGCAGTTCTAAGGTTACTGGGCCCATGACACCCGAATGAAATGTGATGGCACCCGAATGCAACGAAATAGCCTTCAATTTAGTCGAAGTACACATTTGCCGAGAGCCGCATTTCGGCGGAAACAGATTTCAGGAGGCAACCATGACTTGATCATGCGGGCTCACGGGCCTGACTGGTCATGCGGATCTCTTCAACTCTTTGCAAGGATTTGATTGAGTAAAGTTACACGGAGACAGGGCAGCATTACAAGCCAGGATTCTGGAGAAGAGGAGACGTAGGGTGCCCAGTGTGAAGGCGACGCTGCGATGGATGCTGTGATTCCAAAGGACACTTAAGCCTCAGACAGCAACTAAGTACACCGTCAAGGTACAGCACTCGCAAAACGGCGTCGTTTTGTTTCTTTGGTTCCCACGTTCCACATAGGGGCAGGAGGCGTTCGCCGCAGTTTGCCAAAGGGGATCCCCTTTTTCTGTGTGCTCAAGCATAGTAGGGACGGGAAACCCACAAGTCAGCACGGAGCGGGCCTTTTCCATGTTTGGAGACCGGGTGAAATCGCCCTGTCCCTCATCATTTTCAATAAATCCCCCCCATTTGGTGACGGAACGCCTCGAGTTTTCAGGTCCGGATCGACAGATTTGGGCAGTGCCCTTCGTGGATGGACTCCTTTTGGCCTTCCAACAAGGAAAGCCCCTGGACCCGAAAAGGGTCGGGGGGTCAAGGGGTTTAGTCTTACTTTCGTGATACAAGTTGGAATCTCCTGGTTCGAATATGGGGGCTTGACCCCGTCTTTGGGGCCGGCCCTTTCTGTATCAGAGAAGTGGACGACAAATCCCCGCGCTCGGGGCTTCGAGGCTGAACGAGTTCGAGAGCGAGAAGTTGGAGGCGCTGCGCTTCACCTCCCTGCAGCCATGCCACATGTGGCGTGGCATGGGAAAGCCGAGCTCTGGAGATTCCATTCGGGGGGCTCGTCTTTAAGGTCGGACCTCCCGGAATGGCTTCGGTTTTCCTGGTGAATCGCAACCTCGTGGTTTGCAGCCGATTCGACGCTCTATGGCTTTTCTTTCTTGAAGGTTTGCTTGGTGAATCATTCTCGTTTGCCCGGATTTGTGGCAACCCAGTTTTCCTTTTGCAGAGACTAGGAACATGAACCTGGTGCACACCTTAGTGGGACCATGTCATTGGCCAGCAGATCGCGTGACAGCTGAGCCAATCTTTAAGCCTGGTGCACAAAGCTGTTCTAGCCCCATCAACTAGAGCACGAATTGCTTCCATTTGCTGAAATAAATATTTGTTGTGTTCCCGTGTTGGTTTTGAAGGGAATCTGCCGCTACTGGAAGCGTTGTTGGTTTTCCAGGCGGCTAAGCAAATGGAAGGGAGTTTGTTGCGGGAATGACAATGGGGTCCAACACCGGGCTCATTGTGACAACACCCACAACCAAAGTGGTCAACCGTGCGCCCTTGACAACAGCTCTGAAAGACGCTGGAGGTCAAACCAGGATTCTATTTCTGACAACCTGACCAGGGGGGGGGACTCTTTCCGGTGCTGAGCTTTCGTTTCACACCTTGGGGCTTGGGATGTGCTGACAACCTGATGCAGCTCATTGCTTACCCAAGGCTTGGTTTGTCCAAGAAGGTTCAGCGCGGCGCCTACGGCGAGGAAGCAGGCAGAGGATTGGCTGTTGGCAATTGCATTGCTTGAGAGCAGCATGGATAAGAGCGACAATATGTTTGCCTTTGCACAGCTCCTCTTTTTCGCCACCTGTTCTTGCCTGCACGCGAGCTTTGCGGAGTCCCATGTTCTTTTGACCACTTCTTGCTTTGGCATTGAGTTTTTTCGCACGGGTGAATTTGACCAAGCCGGACTCCCACAAATGGGTCTCACCCACGGCCCATTTTCCTGGGGCTCTTGGCTGGCAGACGGGCTGCGGGACGCCGTGCGTCTGGAGCTGCGGCGCGGCTGGGAGCGCGCCAAGGCCGGGGAGGGCGTTCCAACGGTAGCCTTGTTCTTCTTGTTTTGTTTGTTTCAGGGTTCGATGACAACTATCCACAATGGCTGATGGATATTGCATGATTCATGCTGGATGAGGATGGTGGTGGCGGTGGTGGCAGTGGTAGTGGCGGCAGTGGTGGCAGTGGTGGCAGTGGTGGCAGTGGTGGTATGCGGTGGTTGTGGCGGCTACTGCTGCCATTGCCAATGTCAGCATCTTCATCGTGATCATGTGCATGCATGTCATTATTGGCATGTTTGTCGTTGTTGTCAATATACA
Source organism: Effrenium voratum (assembly GCA_963377175.1). Taxonomy (NCBI): domain Eukaryota; class Dinophyceae; order Suessiales; family Symbiodiniaceae; genus Effrenium; species Effrenium voratum. The sequence continues at coordinate 343,323 of CAUJNA010001779.1, forward strand.
TTTTTTTCCCATGACTTCTGTTTCAAAGCTTCCGGTTGCCAGCCGCATCTTGGTTCTTTCGGTCAAATGCCTGGTAGCGGCGCTCCATGGCAGGTCATTGCCAACGAGGTGTCGCCAATGATTTGGTCCTTGAAGCTCCGGCATGCATTTGGATGTGGCGTTTGTGGATCGGCCCACAGAGAGCGATTTTTTGGGGATTTGTGTCAAAGTGACTGAAGGCCTCATGGGGCCGGGAGGGAGCCCAAACTAGCTCTTAAGCCCTTCACAGAGCCTTCTTTGGGCTCCCGACCTCCCCTCCCCTCCCCAGCCCCCGCCGGGTCCGAAACCGGGGCAGGTTTGACGGAAGGCTTGGGGACAGCCTGAGTCCGTGGTCGGTTCCCGAAGAGAAACATGTATGGAACGCGGTTTTTCTCGGGTTGGGGTTCGGGATGCGCCCCTTTTTGGATTGCTTTTACCAAACGCAAACCCAATGTGCCTTACGCATGCGCCAGCTGAGGAGTGCTTGGGGCTCTGAGAAAGAGAGACGCCGGGATCTTGGTGCTCTAGCAGCAAGCTGCGCCATTTCCCGGGCTTGGCCGTTGGCCTCGCATTCAGCCAGTCCGTCCTTATGGGAACCCCGGATTAACAACCCCCAGCTGAACAATAGGGGGTGTTCCTGGTCTAGTGGGGAATCATCACTTGTAAGAGGGACACCCCACCCTATTAATAGGATGGGTGTATTAATCCGGGGTCAAACTTAGTGTGTCCTCGCCCTGTGTTTTGCACCGTGAGGCTTTGGTGAGAGGCCCAGCTACTCCAAGGGCTCCGAGCGCGGATGCGCTACTTGCGCGCTTCGGGTTTTGAACTCGGGACATCATGTTGTTGTTCAACGTGGGAGTCAGTCTCGGACAATTGGATGGTCTTGACAAGGGAAGCCAAAGAAAAGTGTTGTCAACTTTAGCTGGGTGCACTTATTGTTCTGCCTTGCTCACAGCCAAGCCAGTTGTTGTTGAGCTTTGTTGTACTTGTTGTTGTTTTTTGGTAGTACCTGGTTGCCCACAGTAAAGGTCAACGCTTTGAAACCCTGGAATTTGAACTGTGTGGGGGTCCATAGGCCCTTTGAAGACAAACCCATTTCTCCAATGGGTCCCGGAATGAAGAGAAAACATGTGAGCGGCGCCCAAAACTCTGTATTGGCCATTTTAGGTTGGTCGACTGCCTGGTTTAACGGGGGGTTGCAATAAGAGTTATGAACAAACTTGGCAGCCACAAGATGCCAGGCGCTAGTTTAGGTGGATGCCAAAGGGAAACCCACCATAGACCAACTATTTTGAGAATCACGCTTTCACAACAGGTCCAGCCCTTTGGTAGTTTGGATTGTTTTGGATTAGGATTTGAACCCCCGGTTCTTGTGGTTCCCGAACCAAACCTGACCTCGCCTCACCTAACCTCCAAACCATCTATCCTCCCTCCAACAAACCGGGCTTTTGGAAGTCCACGTCCGCTCCCATTCCCATGACTGAGGATAACCTCCAAACCACCAATTTCCAAACTGAATTGAGTATCCCCGCCTTACATGGACTTGGAGGCCCCTGCCCTTTTGCACGTAAACCAGCCACACCACACGAAGCCATGCTGGGACTGACCGTCAATTGACTTCTTCACTCCGCTTTGGGCTGCAAAGGGAAAGCAGCAACATGGTTGCTCCATTTCTGGAGGTCCAACCGAGCAAGAACAGATCGCTCTGCCCAACAAAATCACGTGTTCCCCCCCGAAACACGTCGACTTGTTCCCCTAAAGAAATGACCGCGGAGTTGGCGCTTAAGCCAAACAAAAGCCATCACCGGGGGCGCTTGGCGCAAGTTCCAATCGCCAGGCGCCGGCCTGGAGCCGAGGCACTTGCTACTCAGCCAGGGCCCCCAGAGCCGAAGGCCGGCGAATTCCAGGGCACCCGAATCTGATCTTCCATCCCACAGATGGAATGTTTGTCGGAATGTAACGATCTTTTCTCATCTGTCTTTTTTTCCCCAACCGCTGAAATCTTTGGGGTCGATAGGCCCAGATAGGCTCCGGGGTGGTCCGGGGTGGCCCTGAGGGAAGGTTCCACAGGGTTCCACCAGGGCTCCACCAGGGTTCCACCAGGGTTCCACGAGGGTTGCACCAGGGTTCCACGAGGGTTCGACGAGGTTCTGCGAGGGCTGCGGGGTGGTGAGAGCACTAAAAAGAGCTCCGCATGCTGTTGGGGATATCACCTGAGCGTATTGGAGTTGGTGCCCCTTGTGTTAAAAGAAAGCTAAAGGGAAACACCCACGTAGATGTTTGCTTATGTGTTTGTTGGCTAGACATGGAATTGTCCATGGATACGTTTTGCAGTCACCGATTTCCCTGCAAGCATGAGCTCGGACCCGCGGGCAATCTTGTTGGCGATTTGTGAATCGAGCCGCCACTTTGCAGTTTATCGTATATTCTACTTAGATCAGAGGATAGAGCCATCACAGCTGCCTCTCGTGATTTTCAAGGTTTGTTTCTTGGCCAAAAAGAAGCGTCTTTGCATCGACTGCTTGATGAGAGTAAGTGACGTGCAGTGAACAATGACAAGTGCACATGTAATCGGCAAGAGCATATGTGCATTACCCCCCAACCCCCCCTCAAACCCCGCCAGTCTGAATTTCTGAGCAATTGCACACATGCGAATCTCCGAATCGCCTGAAAAATGCTTTGTGATGTCCTTTCAGCGCTTGGGCTGCACCGTGACTTTTCAGGCGAGCACACATTGGGATGTTCGGCCTGAGCAACTCGCAGCCAAGAGTCAGGATTCCTTGAGAAGTATGCCAAACTTGGCCAACGAAGGGAGGCAACAGGACTCTGTCACAGCCCAGCGACATGGGGGTTGGAGCTTTCAATCAGTTTTTCTTCCCAATTTTTGTCGAACCCTCCACACCTCATGGGTTGCATGTGGGGTGCTTCACAGATGTTCTAGACCCTTCAGTTGTTTTTTTGTTCTCTATTCGCATGTTTTGTCGGGTTTTATTGTGAGACACACCGAGGTGACGAGTACATCCGGCACATCCTCATCTTGGGAAGGTTTCTCGAGCTGGTGCCCTGGCTTAGAAGGTCAGCTTTGATTGCTTTTTTTAAGGACCCAGCCCAAAAAGCAAGCAACGACAGCACAAAAAAAGCAAAGCCGTGGTTTCTCTTTGGTTTCCCTCTAGAACCACCCCCCAAAGAAGCCATGACTCTTGTGGAGCCAGTAGGGGGTCCCTCAAAAGAATCCAAAAGAATCCACGATTCAAACGGATGCCACGCCAATAAGATCTGCTGAGCCTTTGGTCGACCGGATTTGATTTGCCTCTAGGTTTGACACCCCTTGGCCGAAGAGGGTTTTGGGGTGGCTTTCCTTTCTGCGACTTGCCCAGAAAGGATGGGCCGGCGGCAATCATGTGGGCAGGACATGTTTTCAGGTGGTACGCTTCCTGTTGTGCTGGACAGCTTTGGGGCTTCGAAGGACTCCAGTCAGATTGGAAAGTGGGATCTCCTCTTGCAATGGTCGGATTCCTTGCTTTCCTATATGGCCATGAATGTAAAACAAGCAACCCCCTGGAAAATGGTTGCTGGACACAAAACTCCAAATGATGTCCACCACAAAATTTCCCTAAATGAAATTCATGCCCATATGGCCTATAGTGTGTGTGTATATATATATATGTATATATGTCAACACTAGGCGACTCTCTCCGAATTCTTGCTTCCATGTTCGACACCCGCCTGGTTCTCGGCGATCGATTTGAGGCCGCCGGAGGCCGCCACAAAGCCGCTCGGCGCGCGCTCTTGTTTTTTTCTTCGTGAGCGCGGAGGTGCAGGTCTGGTTGGTTTCCTTGGCATCCGTTTTCTCGAAAAACCAAAAAAACAAAAGCAAGAAACAACGGGACATCCCATCCTTGGGCCCTTGAAGTCCTTGACGTCCGGTGTCGAAAAAGCAAAAAGAAAAACGGAAAATCCCTGGGAGTTGGAAGGAAATAGCTGCGTGCTTGGGCTCCGCTGCTCTCAACCATATGATTCCTTTTGGACAGGAAGTACCAAGCTATATTTTTGCCCCAGGGCGTAGTGTATTTTGCTCTCTTCGGGCCCAATGCACCAACAGTGTTGGGGAAAACAGCTTCCCATTTTCACATATGTATCTTTTGCAGGCAACAGGGACGCAGATACTCCTGGTTGATTCGAGGGTGCAATCCATTTTAGAGTAGAAGGGATCCTGTTCACATTTTTCGAGGTGCCATTCCCCCCGTCCGCAATGTTGATGAATCTGGGGTCGACTTTGTGGGTTTTGGATATGGAGGCCCACACACCACAACAACAATAAGGTTGTGAGGGAACGAAGCCCTTGTATATGTAATCTCCATACCTGCAAAGATCGTGCCTCAGAATTCCCATCATCATTTGAACCCAACGCGGCCGGAACCCCATTGGGGCGACACTTGTGCGGTCCATGGGAGAATCTGGGAGATTCCACCTAGGGCCCATAGGAATCTTCGGAACGACAAAGCCATTTGGATGCGCCAAGTCACAGCTACCCTCCCTCCAATAATAATGGAAGCTGACACGAGGGTTCTGGAAGACTACTTTCCTTTTGAGGAATCCCTTTGTCCTCTTCCATGCTTGTTGGAAAGAGGGTAAGAAGCGTTGACCGCTCGCTTTTCGCAGAGCAAAGAGCCTCAAAGTACAATGGGGATGTCAAACGACATAGTTCACACCTTACTTTGCCACTACCTTCAACTCATGACAGGCGTAGTATTTGATAGACTTCACCACTAGCATGCTCCTAGAAAACGCATTGCTGCAAAACCACCAGGACTGCAAGCCCATAGCCTTCACGTGGCGAACTCCTCTCCCGTTTGTGCTTTTTAACATGACCTTTGGGAGAGGCCAATGAACATTTGGCGGCTTTGGGTGGCTAAGAGGAGAATCGGGAGCCGCGGTTCCCGAGCCGACCTTGGCCTTCTTCGGAGCCCATGGCCGAATGGACGGTCGTGCACATCGAGCGGCCCTTCAAGGGCCGCGCGGAGCCCATGAAGCTGCTGCTGGAGGAGACCATGCCCCGAGGTCATTCAGAAGATCCGCCCTGAAGCAAATGAAGACCGTCATTTTTGCCCAGCTGGTGATGTGCATTTTCGAGACTCGTGGTTTTGAAGCCGAAACGGGCATTGCTGCTAATATCTTGTTTGCTGACGGCACAGTGAGCAAATCGCTCCCTGGCTGTTGGGGTCATACCTCTCTATTTGGGGTTGTCAGGGGTGTGCTAGTTCCTAAACAACGGCTACCTGAAACTGGATGCGCAGAGTTCCCTCCAAAAGTTGATAGATGGATTCCTTTTCGCGTACAAAAGGCAACAGGACCCTGGAGGATGCTGGGGTAAACTACTCAGTGCGGAATGAGCCCGTGGACTCTTTGCTCCCCTTCGACATGTGGCGAGACGTGGATAAGGACAGGTGCACAGGGCGATCGGGGCACATCAAGAAAGCGGTTTACCATAGTTACACACCAAAACCACGGTGGTAAATCCCAAAGTGGGTGACAACCACATGTTACCGACCATTTTCTAAGTACCCCTCCTTCTCAGGGATCCAAGGAGATTGAAATCCGTTTTGGGCTTTTCCCTTCTCAGCAGGTGTCAGAGTTTCTGGCAGAGAAACACAGCGACTGGGACATCCCCGCTCCTACGCAGTCCTTCTGTTTCTTTGCGCAACTTAACCCGCTTGCACAACAATTGTTTGTTCTCTGCTTAGATCAGGACCTGCTTTCAAGGGACGCCAAAAAGATGCTGGCCAAGGAGTTGTTGCTCAAACGTTGCGAATAGCAGCGACCTCAAGCAGACTTTTGGCACCTCCCAGATGAAGGTTCATTTGGGGGCGAATGACATGTCAAGGTTGCTGCATTCTTCACTCGCAAAACCTGTTCACATGATTCGGCCCCTCCCCTAATTTCCCCTTCTTCCTGGCTTGCTCCACACAAGGCCTTTTGGCCTTATTTACGTCTTATTTGGGGGAACAGGGGGAGGGGTGGGGTGGGCGGTTGCCATTTCGGGGCGTGGAGGTAGAGCTGGACAGCACGCCATTCCCAGTTCTGTTTCCTCCTGTCCTTTGGCACCGGCCAGCGCACGGCGAGGAGGTCTACATCAACAGCCGCCCTGCTCTGTTGGCATCGTTTTCTTCCCCTCCTCACAGACCTGCGGTAGTTTTGTGAGCTCCCCTGCTCATCGTGTCACCCATGAAGGTCCCCTACTTAGGGATGGTGCGTTCTAGAGCTGGATGGTGAATCATAGTGTCCAGTGCAGGTGTATCAGTACGTATATACGCTGTACATATTTCTACATACACATGGCCGTTGTAAGTTGCAAGTCTTAAATGGCAGAAAGGGTGGTCCTGAGTGTCTGCTGCGAAAGGAACATGCTGCATCGCGCAAGCATCAAGGATAGCATTTTTCTCCGTGGAGTTGTACCGTCGAAATCCGAGAAAAACCGAAGAAAACGCGAAAGGAACGCGACAGAGTGTGAGCTTCCAAAGTGGGGCCTAGCCCTTCAACCAGAACCAAAGTGCCGCTTCCAGCTGTTCATCGTCAGGTGGCTGGTAGAAAGCATGTGCTCGAATGCAAAAGTGTAGCCGCAGGTGTTGACTGAACTTCCCACAAGTGTTCCTCTTGGCCACCAGTTTGGCGCAGGTGGTGTGTCTTCATCCTTTGATCTGTACTTAGTTTAGCTTAGCAATGGGTGAATGCTCTGAATCCCTTGGCTTCCATACCCCTCTTCTGTGTTCTACGTAGGGGTGTGTGGCTCAAAAAACCGGAATGTCAAAATGGCTGGCCCTGGTAAGTGGAAACATGGACCAAAACCTGCGGTTTGCCCCTCCTGTTTATTTTTGAGCCACACCCAGGTGTGTGTTTGGGTTCTGTTGGAGTGAACGTGCGTTGCTTTCAGCCCACTACGCCTGCCTGCGGTATCTGGGGCGCTGCCTGGGCTACCAGCCCGCGTCTGCGGCAGAGACCGCGCGCGCAGATCAGATCCTGCAGAACGCAGTGGACTTTTGGTGGCTTGAACAGTTTTTGGTGTTTTCGCTCCTGGACTTTTGGTCGACTTGTACTTGTTAGTGGCCTGTTGGACTGGTTGGATGGGTTCTTGGTAATTTTTTAGTGGACGTTTGATCCTTTAAGTAGCCCTTGGGCTGTTTTGTATTCTGAATTCAATGCCTACCAGGTTGCGATCTGAGGTGCAACCGCTGGCCAGTTTTTCAGATTGGTGAGCCGATGTATGGCCAGGTTTAACACATGACCTCCCCCTGGTTGACCTGTGCACCTGCGGGCGTAAATCCATTGGTTTCGCAGAGCCCAGCAACTTGTGCTTCTTGTTGGTTTGTTTTCTTGTTTGATCCTAAATGGATTCTGTTCATCTTAGTGGAGGGTGTGGAAAAGTACGATCTGTTTTCTTCCTCACGAAGGCTGAGGGAGGGCCGACGTGCTTCCACTGGACCCTTGGGGGGGCTTCATGTGCCAGAAGGACTGAGGTGTCCTTTCCTCATAGATACGCTGAGTGGTTCTATTCATTCTAGTGGCGGGGGGGGGGGAACGTTTCGTTCCTCGCTTGTTAAATCTCGGGGGTCTGAGGTGGGAGGGCCGAATGAGCTTCCACCCGCTGGACTCCTCTCACCGGGGGAGCTACTTGTCCCAGAAGGACTGGGCTGTCAGTTCGGCTGCGAAGATTGGATTAATCTTGTTTTACAAAGACGAAGAAATAGGGTCTCGGTCTTAGGACACCTGAAAGAGGCTCATTCATTTTGGGTTTTCAGGTCTGGATTTCTGGCTCATGATACGTGAGTGGGTGGCCTTTCGGTCTCCTGTCCAACATAAGGAGACCTGTTTTCATCCAGTCTAACCACGGGTCACCAGTTTGTCAGTTTTGGCGACGGGATTTTGGATGCGGACCCAGGATGATAGCTGGAATCCAATCTTGCAGGGGATCCGTCACTTTGGAAAGAGCCCCCTGAATCCGCCAGGTCGATCAATTGATTTCGTGATTTTCCCTCAACCGCTGAAAGCTATGGGGTCTCCGCCCGAACAAGCGGACGGGTTTTTTGGGGGCAGCTTTCAGGGAAGGTCCCGGAAGGGGTTTGGCTAGGGATCCTGGGCAGATTTTTGAGACCACAATCGGGTAGCCAGCGCCGGACGCCATGGAGCACGGATCCGGTGCCTCTACCCTGTGGTTCCCTGTTTTCAATATCAGTGTACAACACCTGCTCATTGGGCATAGCGAAGCATGGAGATGTCAACTGCAAGACTTCTCCAATCGGACGCATATCCGAGATTTCTGGAATCCCGTTGCGCAGCTTTCCAGACGGCTCTTTGGTGAGTTGACTGGAGTTCTTGCCAGGAGGAGGGGGACAAGACTTCGTTGGCCTGGAGTTCTGGACGCATGCAGATCTGGCTGCAGCACTTTGAGAAGCTGGTGAAGCGTTTTGGCCCGGAAGGCCCGGTGGCGGGTGGGGCTGCCGTCACCTACGCCGACTTCATCTTGTGACTTACCCCAAAAACGTGGGGAGTTGCGCCGAGGGAAGGGTTTTCCCCTTTCAGATCTGAAAGCAAAACAGAAAGGGGGTACCTGTGGTACCCAGTACCCCTTTTGGGGTTCATGTTACAAAATTGGTGGGCAGGGCATGTTTTGAATCGACCTTGTGGAACATGACGTGTTGGCTATCAAATGGCGAAGCGTGGAGCACAGGTTGCGGGAGTCCCTTACCGTATGCGTCTCCCAACGCAAAGGCTTGGGCAACCGGAAACGCCTGTGACATCAACCAACCAAGACTATAGTCTCTCCCAATTTGGTAGTTTGCAAACAGGCTAGGTTTGCAATATTCAGAACTCAGTCGTCTCTCAGAAGGTAGTCTCAACACAACATATTGCTTCAAACAATAGTCTTAAACAAGGCAAGTCTGCGAATATGGCCTGGCTGGGCTGTTCAAAGGCAATCCTTAATCCTGGGGTGAGGAAAGGAGTCCCCTTGTCATGTTTTATTTGGGATTGGCGATTGAAGCCCATGCTTTGTGAAATCGGGAACCCTGAGGAACCCTAGTGATCTCAGCTACGTGCCCACCTCGCGTGGGGATTCAATATAAACGTACGCGTTGTTTTATTATTTGTTTTTTTATTATTTTTTTTGGTTCTGTTTGCGCGTTGAACCAGCGCGCACTCCGCTCAGGTTTCACGCGCTGGATGCTGCAGAGGCTCAGTTCAACACGGAGTTCTACGGCCACGCCTGGGACGCGGCCCAATGCGGCGGCTTGCAGAGCTACAAGGCCTACATGGCGCGCCGGCCCCGGCTGCAGGCGTACATGGCCTCGGACAGGCGTGGCCCCCCAAATTGTCTACGACGCGTTGAAGTTGATCCCCCTCCTAAAAGTGTTTGATTTTCCATGTGTGAAGCATGCTGGAGCAGGTTTTGTTGGTCTTTCCCAACTTTTGAAAGCGCAATAGTCACAACGGCTGGAAGTAAATTCCTCCGATGCAGGCGCAAGCCCTGGGCGGGGGACTCGATGTGCTGATGCCGAAGTCCGCAGCCGCGCGAGGCCACCAGTGCTTTGCAATATGGAGAGAAAAAGCTCCGCACCAGGCACCAGGGCTCTGAACAAAGGACTTGTTATTTCATGGTGATCTGCTTGTTCCTGTGGCTTTTCAAAAGGCGATGCGAACATTTATGAGGGCGCGAAAGCAAGATTGAACAGTCTTTGTGCACCCAGCTTAAACCTACCAGTGTTGAAATTGCAATTAGTTGTACTGCCCATTCGATCCAGGGATAAGTCTCATAGAAAATGCCCGACCACCAGAAAACACTGTCTGGTTTCTGAAGCAAGCGCTGGTTGAAAAACTTTGGGAGAAATGGCCAAGCGATGCTTTCACGGGATCCAGGAGGCCGGCCTGCCGCTCATTGGGGTGGCATTTGTTTTGCCCATGCGTGGACTTGTTTTCCAGCCGTGGTTGATGGGTGAAGAGAATGGGTTTAGGCAGCCAATGTAATGTGTCAACGCCCGGAACCGGAGCCAAAATTGAGAGAAATCGGGGGGGGGGGGGTTTCCCGGGTCCGGGCCCTTGTTAGGGGGTATACCCCATCATTTGCCTTTGAGCCAATGCGGGGACTCGGACGCAGCCAAATGAGGTCTGGAATCCCAACCGAAGCCTTATCCGAGCCAGCCAACATGGCCACTGATTGCCTGTATCATTCTTGGCAGGAAGGGGCGTGGACGTGGGGATCAGCACCTTAGGGAAGCGAGATGGACCGCAGGGTCTCTTTCAGACTTAGAATGTCCCCCCTGAATCTGAAAGTTCTGAGACTTGGTTCTTCGCCTCGCGTCCCGAGGTTTGGGCGCGCCAGGGCGGCAAGGCGTTGCTCCTGGCGCCCTCCGTGTCCGTGGCGCTGTGTCTGGCCCGAGGAGCGATTCGACTCGAACCGCGTCGGAGCGGCCGAAACGGGCTGAGCCCGGGCGGTTGCGGTGGACTCGTTGGTTTGTGGCTGGCTTACTCCTGCTCATTTGGCTGCAAAGGGTAGTCAGATGTAGGAATAGATCTGCCAAGTCACGGTGAACATAGACACAACTTTTCTCGGATGGGTATGAGGCATCCATTTACATCGCTGGACCTGCACGAAGCCTCGGAGTGCCCACGTAGCTACAGTCAACATTTGCTGTCATCTATGAAGGGGACGGACATACGCTTTGGAAGTAGAGGTTACCCACGTTTGTGAAGGTTAAGGGCTCCTTGACTCTGCTGTTCACCCTCATTCAAAAAGTGTGTTTGCTCCTGTTCCAACAGCCATCAGCTGCCCCCTATTTGGAAAACTGGGGCAGGGTCCAACGTTCAAGATGGTTGGAACACGAAACATGCATATCTGCAATCATAGCGAGCTCACTCTGAGTAAAATGACATCAGCTAAACCGTGCTGAAGCAAGGTTGGTGTTCAAGGGTATAGCTTTGTAAGTGTTATCAACCTCACCAACTACGGAACTCACTTGAGTATCAGCAACCCCTGTTCCGGTTCCGCGCGTGCCCCTGTTTGTGACAAGTAAGAAAGGGGCGCGCCCACAATAATGAATTGAAGCAAGCTGCAAAAAGCTCACACCCTCCGCCCCCCAAGCACGTCATTCACGCCTCAGCGGCGCAAACCCTCAAGCAAGGTGGTAGCATTGTTCCAGGGGTCGCTTTGATCCTTTTCCAATACTTTGTCCTTCACCATCCTCACCCTGTTGCCCAAACCTCCTTTTTTTGTAGGAGAGGGGCGGGGGTCGGCCACAACCTTAACGTAATTCTCAAATCGACCAGCTCAAAACCCTTTTTCCAAGACCCTTTTTGCCCAGAGCTTTCCAGTGGACGCCACCCGTTTGCCGACGCCTCGCCCGATCCGTTTTTGGACGGATCCGTCAGGCGCGGCGCACCTCTTTGGCCTAGGCTTCGATACCCCGCTGGGCGTGCCCAGCTCCGAGGGCACCGATGGAGGCGCGCGGCCAAGGTTTCTAGGAGTTGGTTCCATTCATGTAAATACTGTAATGTTGTGTGATTCAGACTAATATGAGTAGATATCACGTTGTTGCATGGTAGAATATCTTGTTTGTGGTATGCTCATACTCAGGTTGACTGCTAGATTCAAGAGACATATTTGGGCACGTCGAAATGGGTATCTCTTAGGGGCACCCTGAAATTGGTGATCCTTGTTTTAAAAAGGGGGACAAGAAGAAAGACACCCATGCTAGATGTTGTGGTGGGGTGTTCTGTTGGCCAACCCACTCAGAAAGTGAGTAACACTCTAAAACGTTTCTAGTGTCTAGGGAACCCTGTTTGTGTGATACCAACGTGTGAGTCCGAAGTTGATTCCCATCCCCAATGACTATTCTCTTCCGCCGATTAGTTTGGACCTCAGCACGGGGGTTCATTTCCCAAAGGACGATTGCTCGCAAAATGGAGGGGCTTTTTGGTTCCATGCTAACCTCCAGTATACCTTCAAGGAGACCATGCACGAGTGTTTCAGCCATCCCCCTCAAGCCTTCGGCAGCCTCGCCACGCAGTGGCCCAGTGAGCTCCGTTGAAGGTTTGTGTTGTGTATTGGGGATGAAGCGACTTGATGCGTGGCGGCCACTTCCTGGTCTTCGCTGCACAGATTCAGATGTGATTGCTTGTCAGAGTTTGGGGTGCGACTCAGCCAGCTGAGGCTTCTAACTTCTGCAGTGAACGTGGGCTGTCACATGCGTTGCATTTCAATTGAAATCCTGGCAGATGTGCTTTGGCCCCTCTTGCGTCACGCTAGGCGCTGGCTTCCAATCCTCGCTGCCCGGGACTGGGCTGCGAGACTCGTGGTTGCCCCTGTCGTGAAATTGCAGAGGTTTCCCCTTGAATTGGTGTGCTTAGGTTTTTTTTTTTTCCAGGGATTTGGCAGGGCACGTGGGTTGTTTGTTTTGGGAAGCATGTGCGGGGGCACTGCCACCGTGGCGGTTCTCAGCCGTCCCCTTAATTGTAGTTTTTTTTTTTTTGTGGTGTGGTGGCGGTTTCCGTTCAACCCACTAAAAGTCAAGCTGATAGCAGGGGATCTGAGCATAGACCTGCAACGTCTTGGCCCATCGGCCCATCTCTGAAATACGCAGATGTTTCAGAAAATATGGCGCTGTTGTCGTTGAATTGAGAAAAACAAATCAGGCCCTGCTTTAAAGCTAGTCCTTGTTGTCGCACAGTTGCAAGGTTGTTTCGGAGAGAACCATGTTCGTGCACTTTGCCAGGGGTGTTTTTGCAGATGTTCTTGGTCGTCATGGAACCCAGTCCTGCTGGGCAGGCCTTCCTGGGTACCTAGGGCACCGTTCGATCCTTGCGGGGAAATGGAGCAAGCTCGATTCCATGCCAGTCAAACGGATGGGGGCAAAGCCCTTCTCAGGTCCAGACTTCCAATTTCGTGGTGCATCAACCCCTGGTGGGCACGGTCGCGAGTGACTCACAGCACCATGCTTTTGCCACGAAACGGCGCACTGCTTACGGCAAAGGGTATGACCCCCTGGGGCATACGTTTATACATGTCCCATGGGAAATGCAAGAGACGTGCTGCAGGGGGCAGCTTTTCCCACTGCGGGGCTGAGGTTGGGCCTGGGCCTTGCAGACTCCCTGGAGGGCGCGGGCATGACGGGGGCGGCCTTCCGGCGCTGGCTCAAGGCGCGGTCTCCGGGTGGCGAGTCGCACTGGGCACTCCGGTGATCGAAGTCGGTGGGCCGTGAATTGCATCGATCTTGGGCACCGGCTCAAGGCCCTCAAAGAGACACACCCATCTCTCCATCTCTCCCCTCCCGCCAACCCAGGACACGAACACAAGGAGGATGCCCTCAGCTGACGGATAGTTTTACCCCAGGGATGCCCTCAAAGAGAGACACCCATCTACCCTCCCTAGCCCCAGGAGAAGCTGCACTCAGCGGTCACAGAGTCCTCGGGCTCCTCGGGGACTTTGCTTTGTATACCTCCGGCGCTCATGGAGCAGGAGGACGGCATCGTTGGATGCCTTGATTTTCCGGACGGTCGGCGTTCCTCCGCCGGCAGAAATACCCCCCCAAAAAAGGCTGCAAAAAGAAACGAAACCACGGGATTGAAGCCAGGTTGTTGGTTGGTATTTAATTGCGTGGGGAATCGAACCAGAAACCCGGGTTTCTGAAGGGTGGTGCGAAATGGATTTCGGATCATCCACGGTAGAGCGGCTTTTACGTTGCATCAGTGGCCTTCTGGCTTGATTCGAATCCCCGACCACCCCTGGCTTGGACGACGATTTTCCGCTCGGCGCCTGGTTTCATTCCGAGTCCGGAGGGTAGCTTCTGCGCAAATGTTCAGCTCACCGATTTGCAGTATGAGAGTGTATATATATATATATACATAATTAGTACTTTGGCCAGGTAGCTTGGGTTTGGTCTAAATGAAGTCCCGGGCAATTAAAGGTTGGACCTGAGGTTTTGTCTTTGGTGCCCCAAATTTGGGTGGTGAAGCAACCGGCAGCCCCACTTCTCTGAGAACCTGCAATGTTCCAATTTGGGCGTTTCATAGCCATACATTCCAACACACTATCCTTTGCTGCAGAAAACTGCCGCAACCCCCATGAAGAAATTGGGTGCCAAAGGAATGATGGTTGCAATGATGGGACCCCTAGAGCAGTCAGGCATCCGAACCACCCGACTTTGTGCCCATTTTAGCGAAAGCGAGAGATTTCTCCTTTTGCTTTGATGTTTCCTCGTTTCCCCGCAAAAGCCTTTGAAGCTTCTCATTTTGTGAGTGAATGATGAGTATTTACACCAAGGCTGGGTGGCATGACCTCGGGGATCCCCATGTTGACCAAAGATCGCTATATGAAGATTCACTTCATCAAAGGTTTTGTAGAGGTTGCCTGGGTGTAGGTTCCTGTTGAGTTGGGTGGCCAAGTTGCCGTCTTCACCGTCAAACAGAACTTCGGCCTGTGCCTCAGGAGATCCTGGCAGAGCTGCACGAAGCCTTCTCCCAGGACTGCGTTTTCAGGGCTCGCTCCATAGAAGGGAGACCTTCAAAGGACCCCTTACAAGCTCTAATAAAAATTCGATGATCACATTGATGAATATGTTTCAAATAATGACATAGACAATTGGCCATTTATGATTGCTGTTTTACATGTTTGTTTTTAGTCATATGTGCAATTCCCTTTTTTTTAATAAACATGTGTACAATACACAGAGAAAACACACCTACCCTAAACCCTAAACCCTTTGAAGAACCCAATTCTATTTGTCAAGGGAGGTGTTAGACCCTCGGCCATAGGCGCTCAAGTCGGGATTGGGATGTGCTTGCGGGATCGAACCACTTCAGGAGGGCCCACCGGTACACTGGTTCTCAGAGAAGGAGGCGGGGGGCGCAAGCTGGGAGCGCTGGCGCCGTTTGATCACATAGCGTTGAAACCAAACGTGGTGAAACCCAAAGGATGTTTGAACAATCAGTGGTTTCGACACAGGTTTGTGGCAATGGGGCAGGATTGCAACTTGTGGTTTTTGGGACTGCCTTCCGAAACCTCGGCCTTGTGATATCCCAGCGGGGAAATTCCCACAAGGGTGGCAACAGTGGGCTTGAAAGCTTCGTGTGTCCAGGAGCTAGGGTCAGTCGTGTTTGAAGTGCAGCTTGTTCAGCAAAATCAACCCCATGGTAAACAACAATGATGTACGTCACAAGTCTCATCATCGCAGAAGGCAGCCAAACATCCAGTCGTGGTGGATAAATATGACATCTGTGGCTCTTGGCCCATTTGAGCACATTCAATGATTCGGTTCGCAATTAGATATTGGATCAAGTGTGTCTGGTTTGGGGCCTGTGGTTGAGGCGTCTGGACCATTGATTGATCTATACAATTGCAAGCTGCACAAATGCAGCCAGGGACTTGCCAGACAGGCAAACTTGCAATGGTGCCCTGAAGACGATCATGAATCATAAGCCGTTGGATAGCTTTTGTGCAGCCTTGCAAACATTCCCGCAGGCACGAAACTAAGAGTTGCGGAAAGGTTGAGGAGTGGCCATCGATCAATAAGCACATTCTGAACCTAACACAAGCGAGCCAGCAAGCCACGCACAAAGCATGCGCGCTCACAACTTATGGAACCCAAAATGGCGTTTTGCTGCCAAAGGAAATCCCTCCAATCCGCAAAAGCAACTTGCTAATCTTCCCACACTCACTGCACGGAGCAGAATACTTTGACCACGTAAGAATCAAGGGGTTGACATATACACCCCAACCGCAGACTTAACCCTCGGCGCCCAAATGCATATATATATATATATATTATACATATTCACTACTCATTTATGGACTTTCAAGGGTTCATCTTCTTTGCATAGGTGTCCTCTTTGGTTGTTGCTGGCCCTGGTTTACCTGGTTTGATCATCTACCAGGGAAACCCATCTATTTCCAACCTAAAAGGACACCTATGCGTCTTTCCTGGTGGTTTGATCATCTACCAAGGAAATTTATCTGTTTCCCCAAAACACCTCTGCTTTGGATTGGCCCCAAAGCGACTCCTTCGGTCGAAGGTCAAGGACTGCGAGGACGCGGTGGCGGCCTTGCCTCACGAGCTGCGGCTGGTGCACATGGACCTGGAGGCGCGGAGTCGAGTCGGACCGCTTTGGGGGAGCCCAGGGAGCTGGACCCTGGACGGGTCCCGGGTAGGGGTAACCTCATGGGTAGGGGGGGTGTTCTCATGGGAAACCTCATGGGTAGGGTAACTTCATGGGGTTGTCTCAATCGGTCCTGGTTCTGGGGGGTTCTTAAGAGCTAGAAGTACCTAGGGGTAGCCTAGCTGGTGTTTTTGAAGAGGTACCTACCTTGACGGGTGCGCAGCTTAAGGGTGTGGCCCCTTTTTTGGGGGGCCATTTCCCAAAATAGTGGGTTTTCCTTCTTGGGTCTTCCTTTTAACTCACTTCCTGAGTTCATGCACTTAAGAAACTTTTCGGGCAGACCGTTTTAGTGGCCGACAACGGAAGTTTGGCTCTTTTTTGTTTGGCCATCCACTCAAGAAGTGAGTCAAGAGCCACAGAAAGGGGTAGCCTCGAAACAAGGGACACCTCGCCATGTTGTTGCTAGCTGGCGGTTGGAAGGGGATAGGAAGGAAGGAAGGCAGGCAGGCAGGCAGGAAGGAAGGAAGGAAGGAAGGAAGGGATTGGAAGCAAGGCGCGTGGATCTCAAGACGGCGCGTGGCGTGGCCTGCATTGCAATTTCGGGACTCAACGGATGGGGCGGGACCCCTTGTCTGGGCTTTCGGGTTCACCAGCAAAGCAGAGATCTCAAGAGAACTGGGGGTGTTGTGAAATTGATATCCCTCACGAAGGGTAGCGCTTGGGCAAGCCCAAAAGAAGCAAACGTTGTTAGAGTTCCGCTGGTTTGGGGGAAACAACTCAAGCCGGTTTTGTTTTTCCACATCAAAGTGAACGCTTCTTCTGCTGGGTCAAGTTATCATGTGAGGATGATACTTTTTGCCAGCATTTGCAGGGTACTGTTGACAGCATCATTTGATTGAGCCAGGATGGTGCGTGAGCCTTTCCTTCCGCCTTTACCCCTGAACCCACTGGGGGCGCCAGCCTTTGGCTGAATACATGGATACCAAACAGAATCCAACGAAGAGAACTTTCGACGAAAGAGAAACAAACCAACCACTGCTGAACGTGAAAGAACCAAAAAGAAGCTAACCACTGTTGAATGTCACCGTATTCAGCTAGAAAAGCATTCCAGCCTTCCGGCGCGCTCAGGAGGAGGATGGCGAAAGCCCGCCCACACTGGAGATCTACTGGACAGAGGTGCCGAGTTCCGGTGTGTTGCTGGGAAGTGAAATAGGTCCGAGTCACAAATGAACATGCGCAGGCAAGGATTGGGCAATATTTTTGGGGAGGAAGTGGGATGAAGCAAGAAAACGGTATTCCCTGATCCTCGCTCCCAAGTTTCCTAAGTTGGAGCCCCCAGTCAATCGTGAGTCACTCGCTCTTGGAGGGCTCAAGTGAGGAAAGTGTCGGCCTCTTGCAAACCATTCCGTCACGCATATTGCCGCAGGAACGGCAATCGGCTGCAGCAGGGACATTATGTTGACTCGATTGAGGGTGCTTTACGTTTACTTGTGTCTTGTTGTTTGTTTTTTGTTTGTCTGAGTGTTTGAGTGCTTGATTGTGTACTCTGTGAGTGTCTTTGGTTTTGCGTATCTTTGCGTGCCTTTGTGTGTGTTCGTGCCTGTGTCAGTGTCAAGTGTGCGTGTGCTTGTCTCCAACCACTCGGGGCTTCCCATGCTTTTACCACTGCCGTGTAATCTGCAAGGGGCAGATGTGCCCATGTCGCTTCATCTGCCAACGAAGCTGGGTGACATGTGGCAAGGATATGATTTAGGGGCGCGGTTACCACAAGTGTGTGTGTGTGTGTGTCTCTGTGTGTGTGTGTGTGTGTGTGTCTGTCTGTGTGTCTGTCTGTGTGTCTGTGTGTTTGTTTGTTTGTTTGTTTGTTTGTTGGTTGGTTGGTTGGTTGGTTTGTTTGTGTGTGTGTGTCTGTGTGTGTGTGTGTGTGTTTGGCTGTGTGTCTGTGTGTCTGTGGGTGTGTGGATGTCTGTGTGTCTGTGTGTTTGTGTGCCTGTGTGTGTGTGTGTGTGTGCGGGTTTGTGTGTGTGGTTGTTCGTGTGTTTGGCACGTTGGTGAACCAATTGGCGTCAACAACGATTCTACTATACCTTGACCTTTTGAGGGGAAACCGCAAAGAGGGTTTCTTGAACACTGATTACATGTTGAAAGCCCAATGTCACGGATATCCCTCCCCGAACGCGCGCGCCTTTGAGCCAGGCTTTGGGCAGGGTCCAGTTCTTGCTGCTCGCCTCCAACGAAGTGCCGGAGGAAAGGCGCGCGCCAGCGGGATTGTTTGTACTGTAGTTTCGCGTGTGTTAAGCGTGGGCCAGAATCCAAACTCACCTCTTAAAAACACAACTTTTCAACTTTTTGGGTAACATGGGCTATATGTCTGTAAAAGATTAACTTCCCCAATCCTTGGAGTTTTAAGGGGTCAGTAAACATATCCTTTGTGTTTGGTTGCAAGCTGTGAGGCAACGTGGTCCGGTTGTCTTGGGCGTTGCAACTCGCTAGCTCTCTCTTGAAGAATAGGCAGGAAAAAAGGATGGCCGTTTGACTCCAGATCAATGAACTATGGGTCCCAGCTTTTTATGGGGATACCTGGTTCCCGTGAGCGCGGGGTTTGCTTATCTACCGAAGGCTTGGTGACGCGCCGCCCGGGCCATCCTCGGCCGATCCACTTGAAGTCCCTCAGCACGGGGTAGGTTCTCGCTTCCCCTTCAAGTCATTGGGATGGCCTGTCGGTATCACAGAAGTAAGCATTTTCCACAACCCATAGGGAAGCGGCAATAGAGAAACCTTGCTTGAAGTGAGTCGATACTAGGGTTGGTCGCTTTCTTTTTTGAATCAACAATCGGCCTCTTTGCTCGGCAAGCCTATGACATTGTAATTTCCTAGTTCTTCAACGGGACTTTTGGTGTGTCTTTTTTAGGCAACCCTTTTTGGGTTGGTTTAAAAGGGACACCAAGGAAACCGACCCATTTTGGCGTATTTCAAGACAAACCCGCTCCACTCGCCAGGGTGTCCACGAGCCTCCGGGCCAACGTGGCCACGCTGGATGCGTTCTGTCCTGGGCTCCTGCAAATGATGGCGACTCGCCGGAGATTTCAGCGTGACGATGGCAAACGGCCTGACTTACAGGCCGCAAATGCTCAAGTGGCAAGTGCTACGGGTTGTGTACGGCCTCCCCTTTTGCGGGTGTTTCGCGGCTTTGTTATCTTTTCTCTACGGACATTGGCAGAGACAACAGAAAAGACTGGTTTGCCGAAGGTATTGACACAGGCCCAGGTGTAAGGCCAAGAGGTTACAAGGCAGAGGAAGCTCTGAGGGCTATCAAGCAGGTTGTCAAATCACATCCTTTGCGGGGCCTTGCTTGCTTTTCGATTTTTTGGGTGTTTCCCCGCAAACTCGCAGAATGTTTCGCCTTGGGATCAAAGCCCCACCCATGTATATAAACAATTCAGCCATGGTCTAGCCCCCGACATGTTTCTTGCCGCCCCCTCCCGGAAAAGTCATCCGTCCAAGGCCGAGCTTGGTCGTTTCCAGTCGGGAATTCTGAGGATCACCATGATCACCATTTGGCAACAATCCGCAAGCGGCACTGAGCAGGGGGGGAGGGCGGTCTCCGAATTGGAAGATGACATCCTTCCGGCTGGAGATGTGCAAACGCCGACAATTCAGCTAGGTCCCCCAGTTGTTGTGCCCTTTAACCCGTTTTTTGGGGGGAAGGTTCCCCTACTAAAATAGACTACAGAGAACAGGGTACCCTGATTCTAACCTCTCTACTGGAGGACCTAGTCAGCGTTGTGGGGAGTCCTCCCTTTCGCTTTGGCACGCCTTCCCTACGCCCAGGCTGTGCTGCAGATGCCACCCCCCAGCGTCAGCGCATACACCTCCGCAGCAAAGGCCGACCGACCCGCCAAAGACCTCCCCCGTGTCAAGGGGTGAAGCCTGATGGGTTTCGCCCGGGCTTAAAGTTACAATCTGGGAGTACGAAGTGGGCGGTTTCCCAACTGGGAACTTGGACTTGGATTGGAATTCCAGCCGAGTGTGCGTGAGAGAAACGCGCTGGCTCGCATGAGACAAACCGGTTTTGGGAGTTGAGGAACATCCGCAGTTTGGAGGTTTCGGAAGCAAGCCTCTTTCCAGCTGTCACCGTACTGTCCGTTCGAGAGCATTGCAAAGCACCTCGGGGTTAGTGGTTTCCCACAAGAACGTTGGGTGCAAGAAAGGATGCATTTGGGATCGACCCGTAGAATGACAAAACTATCAAAACGCATACTGTCCGCAAATCCAAAGGGTTCCTGCTTGATTTTTGTTTGCACATCTACCAAGAGAGAGCCAAGTCAATTGGCACCTTTCCAAAAGCTAAGCTCCCGCTTTAGCCTCTTTGCAGCCTGGGAGGTGAACGAGACGTAGTCTTCCCATACCTCCATGCCCTTCACGCACACGCCAGATCCACTTGGACTCGCCCATCTTAGACCTGGACCGAGCGTCAGACGATTGGGTCCACGGAGCGTCAGACGATTTGGTCCACGGATTTCGGTCCTTTTTTGGCCCGGTCACGATCTGTGCATGCTTTGCTGGCTGGCACAAGTTTTACACAAGCCACCAGGAGGCGACAATCAACATAGTTCCCTACATTGCTGTTTCAAATTTGACCTTTTGGTTGGCCTTCTGACATGTGTTTCCTTTGGGTAATGTACACCAGCTTATGAGGAACCCTGGCATGTTGTACAAATCGGGTGCCATGTTGTGAAGATTTTGTTCCTGTGGTCAAACAGCTGGAAGCCCAGCTTAGGGTCCATGTAGCCAGCGTCCCGTTTGTTTAGCGCTTCTCATTTGTAGTACCCGATGATCGGCTTGAAGAACTCGTTGGTCGAAGTATGCCATGTCCGCCCAATTGGAGGTAAAAACAGCTCATGATGGAGATTTCTTACACGGGACATCTTTCAGGAAGTGGGAGAACAACTCTCTTTTGTGGTTCAAGAGAAACCATCATCGAGCACTCAGAATACATACATATATAGCACATAGGATTTTATTGTTTCTCATCTCAAAATCGTTTTGCATCAAAGACCACACATACTTTGCTTGAACAATATGTATATTATGCATATTGATTAATTTGCAACAAGACAAATATCATGGACCATTCAGTGGATCTGGTTGGACACGAAGGAAAAACGTGACAGTCCCCAGGCTGCGGATAAGCCGGCCGGCCTTGAGGAGACCTGGCAACCGGAGTCCCCCTTTAAGTCGGAGGTGGAAGAGAAGGCCCTGGCAGAGGCGCATTCAAGCGGCAGCTGCCTCTTGCTTCACGAGTTCCTGGACTTTACACGTTTTCTGGTTGGGACCATTTTAGCCAACCAAAACAACAACAAGTTGGTTTGTTTTTGGGCCACAACAAGTTGGGTTGGCCAACAAAAAGTTTGGTTTGTTCTTGGGCCAATCCGCTCAGGAAGTGAGACTGGGTTCAAAGGCAATCCTTCTGGGTTAGGAGTTCAGGATGAAGGACTAGGATTGGACGACCCTACTTTTTGAACAGCCAAGACTGTTGCAATCCGTTTTGCCTGGTTCCTACTGTGTTGGCTTCCAGTTGTCTTTGGATGGAGTCTTCCCAGTCATTCCTCGGTTGATATCCCTGTCCTTGGACTTGGGATACCTTCCCCGAACGGGGAGGACGGATGTTTGAAAGGGACACAACGAAACGCTGTACGTTTCAGAAGTCACCCTTCAAGTTTCTGTATTTTGCGTAGGGAAGGCCATGTTGGTTTTGTAGCCGTGCCCGCTTTGACAATCCTTCTCTTCAGAAAGTGGCAATCAGAACCCGAGGCAACTTGAATTTCTCATCAAGAAGAAGGGTTGAAGAGAATGCCCGCCATTCTAAGTTGGAGCTTCGGCAACCGCACAATCTGCGAAGAACCAATGGGGTTGTATTTTTCGAGGGATACCCTTTCTGGGGTTGATTCAAAGGGACACCAAAAGGAAACCCGCCGTTCATTGGGGGTCTGCAAAGAAGGCCTTCAAAGTGGGGAGAACGCGGCAACCGTTGGAATGAGCCACCGCAGGTTTTGTTTGCCATGTCCAGGCGGCCGCCGAGATGGTGCGCTCCGTGCACTGCGCGGCCCTGGAGCCCCCTGCAGGCGTCTCGTGGAGCAGTTGGAGCCCCGCATTTCGCGCGGTACGTTGGGGGGGGGGAGGGTTGGGAAGCGGACCAGTTGGATCTGATGAAACAGAAGCCGGAAATCCGGAAAACCTCAGAAACGGTAAATTCAGGATGTATGAAGAACAGTTTGGCCCCCTGTTTGGCAATGATTATTTTCCCTGTATATATAGGTGTCCATGGAGCCATTCGTTAACCAACAGAACAGATGGATCGAAGAGTTACTCGCCAATAGATTAACATACAGCGCAGACACTCCATTTTAGAGGAAGCTCCTTTTGGGAATCTTCTTGGGTTCCTTCCGCTAATTTGCAGGAGATTGGGTTGGACATCCTTGACATACTAAATCGGGTGAACCACTTACCTGTCCTGCAAGTGCGCTGAGGTCTTTTTTTCTAGGGTTGGTTTAATTTGGTCTACCCCGTATTCAAGCAGTGAGGGGTTTGTTTCAGGATCGACCAATTTGGTCGTCCCAAACTTCCCACTGACGCCTTCTCCAAGGCTCCGCAGCTGTCCCACGCAAATCGACCCTCAGTTTCTTTCGACAGAACTTGACACTTGACACCCCCGAGTTCCTATCGGTCAGGCACAGCTCCCAAAACGCTTCGCGCCCGCCAGGCAGGCATGGGGGGTTCGCTCTTCGGGACTTCAATTGTGCTCAAACCAGCCAAATTGTAGCTTAAGGCGGTTTCGTTGCTGCTGCTGGGTCGGTATTTGGCGCTTTACTTGGCATGTTGGGGGCATGCCGGGGATGCGTTTTTGGCAAGGCTATGCCCCGTATGGCCCCGAAGGGATGGCTCACCCCCGTGGTGAACGCCCCCTCCCCTGCTTTTGGTCCTTTCTCAGAATGCCGTGCACAACCCGCAGAATGGGCATGCCATGGCCTGGCCTTGTGTGGGATTCTTAATCTGGATGCCTTTGTGGGGATCTGTCAAAAGTATACTTTAGCTAGCCGCTAGCCTATGGCCAGTTTCGGAGGACATGCCTACGGGCAACTTAGTAACTTGCACACAGTATCGACCGCATAAAGCCCTGCCCCAAATCTGCTAGGCGGTCTTGAGCCTGTTTCCATTCTTGCCGGTGTGTGCTCTCCCCCTTGGGTCTTGCTTTGTACCTGCCTATGTATTTCAAAATTAGTTTGCTCCCCGAAAATGGTGATTTCGCGTGCTTTCTTTTCAAGCCATCAGGAAAGAACCACAAGTCTACACAAGTCGAATGGGCACAAAGTTGCGTTAGGCCCTGCAAAGCAAAGCACGTGACACCTTCCTCGAACTCTTTCCCTTGCATGGCCACTCATTGGACTTGGTTTTTCCCCTGAAAACTCCAACCTAAGCAGCCATTGATCCGACTGAGTCACTCGAGGGCCTGGGCTGCAGCCCCGGCGCGCCCCGCATGCCCGCGCAAAGCTCGGCCTGGAACGGCGAGGCGGGGGCGCGCGCTCACGCGGTCCGTCGGGTTCTGTTGAGCACAGCTCTGATTGGGTTTTCAGGAAGGCAAGCGGTTATTGACCATGATAATGCAACCCAAGTGTGAGATGTTTTTGAGGGTTCCGTTTTTCTGCGGTTTTAAAGGAACGCCAAAAAACCAAAAACACATTTGGGCGGGTCCTCGAAAAAGACACACCCACTTAGGGGACCTACAACTATGTCCCTGGGTCATAGCCCACTTACCAAGTATACCTCCCATGAGGGTCATAGGGCTCACGTTCCCTTTTTAAGACCGGTTGCCAAGGTCCCTCGTCTTGACGCGCAAATCGAAGTGTTGGCTTCAACTCAGGTGAGACAGCTCTCAAGAGTTTGAGCCGTATTTTCCTGGTACAAGTAGGGGCAAGCAAGCTTGTGATGAAGTTTCCTTGGAGCTTTCGCCTTCCGAAGGCTCCCGAACCTGACTTAGGACCGTCACCCATCCTTTTGAAAGCATAGGGAGAAGGCACAACCAGAGGACCCTTGTGGCTGTTGATCAAAATGATTGTTCCTTTTGGGAAGGTGTTGAACAGCAACCGAGCAAAAGCTGCAAGGAACATCACTTCCAGAATCTGAGTTCTGGTCTTGCATGACAGAGCCAAACAGGGTCCGACATGTGTGCAATGCATTTTCAGCGGTGAATCCTTGGTAGATGTTCAGTTTCCATTTTACTGCAATCACAAGGGTTCCACGGACGCAGTCAGCTGGTTCATGTATGGTGCAACTGTTTGTGCCATGCGGAGTATATTATGTGCGTTGATTGAATCCAGGACCCAACTCCACTTGAAGGGAAGGGACAACAAGGTCGCAGGGTGAAGCTGCGTTTGCAGGTGGTGGATACGGGGCTGCAGCCGCCAACGGGCGGGCTGGGTGACATAGGCCTGCGGGCCTGGCGTGCGGGCAGCGGGGCTGCAGTGAAAGACTGGTGAACATTGAGAGAGTTGTGTGTTTATGTTGTGTTGCCTGTTTTTAAACGGCTTTTTGGAGTGTTCCACCCTGAACGTTGGCTGGATTCGGTTCTTATTTGGGGAGCGTTACGGTTGCTGGTTTATCTTCCCGCTTGGTCCCTCCGTTGGATCCCCCCCCCCTTGCAATTGCATAATCAACGCTGACCACCGTTTGGTGGTGTGGACTCGAGAATGCCTCCTGGTTTTGTTAAGCTCATGAAAGGGGTAAGTCCCCCCGATGTTCGCTCGATGTTTGAACAACCACTCCGAATGGGTCCTCTATTTTCATGGCCGGTTCTTGCCCCGACTGCTGTTCTGTATTATTACACGTACATATACATTTGTGTTATGTGTACATATGTACATACGAGTAGATATATATATATATATGTATATATATATATATATTCACATGTATATATATATATATATATACACCCAAAACAAAAACCCTAGGTTTTGTGGGGGGGGGGAGGTATATATATATATATACGCATATCCAGCGTACATAACCACAAACCATCTTGCGGGCGCGTACCCCGGAGCCACTTGGCGAAGCGTGACGCAGGCGACGTGCTGCAGCTGGCCCAAGGGCTGTGCCGCACCAAGGGCTCGGAGTTGGCGGGGGCCTATGCCTTGCTGAAGGACTGGCGGAGGATTTATACATATATATATATATACATGCATATCTATGTATATATATATATGTATATCTATCCAAATATATATATATATACATGTGGGGGGGATGTTCAGGCGAATTTAGGGATTCCAGTTTCCTTTTTGGATCTTGAGTGGCTTGTTCGATGAACATGGTATCCATTCATTTTCCTTGGGACCTTTTGAAAGCGGCAGTTTTTCAAAGGATACCACCGGTGAGTTGCGCAACTTTTGAATGGGGCATTTGGGTGTGGCTCAAAATTAAACAGGGGGGCAAACCGCGGGTTTTGGTCTTTGGTTCCATTTACTAGGGCTCCATTTTGGAATTCCGGACTTTGAGCTTCTGTTTGGCAAGCAGCCCAATTGATGTTTGTTGGTGGGTGTTGGTGCTGCAGAATTGCCAAGACAGCTGGAGGATTCGGGTGGCTGAGAAGGCATATTGGCCCTAAACGGGGTCTCCTTTGATTGCGCCGTTCGCGAAGGTTCCATGAGAGCTTTCGGGCAAGCCTTGTGCAAACGAGTTGGACCTTCTTTTACGACTCCGTTTTGGCACACGTTCATTCTTTTGGGGCCTTTTTCGTTTTTTGAAGACAGGCTTCCCTTCGGAAACCGTCTCCAAAAATCTGGGCAGTTGCGTGCAGGACGGTCACAGGCTGCTGCAGCAACTCAATGAGAACGTGGCCGGGGTGCCCTCTCTGGACCCACAAGTTTGAGGTATGAAGGGCAAAGCCAAGCCCAAGCTGGAATTTCATGCGGGCAAGAACTGACATGGAGCTGAAAGTTCTTGGTCCGAATCTAGGGCTGCATCTGATGTTGTTTGTTTGGATTTCAAGCCCACCAGGGCGAACACTGGTAGTGGTCGATGCTGCGACATCAATGAAAACGCGTCCAGCTCCTGAGATTGAGTCTGTTTCTCATGTTCGATCCGTTTTAGATGCGTTTGAAGGGAAGCACGGGAGACAAAGACGTCAATTCCAGGTTTTAGCGAGCAGCTGAGTGGGGAAAGTATCAACACAAGGGTGTTTTGTGAATGGTTGGCTTCAGTTATGGTTCCCGTTTCGATCCGGCCAACAAGTTCTTAGGTCTGATGCCTTCGTTTTCAAGTCCTCAGCTGATCTTGTGTGAGATTTTCGTTGGATAGGCTTAGGGTTCCCTCCCTTCCCTTTTTGGTATATATTATCATCCTTCCAAGCCCCAACTTAAGATGAGTTTTTGTTCTGGTAGTGTGATGCGTAAAGCGAATGTATCGAGAATCCTGTTGTTCGAGTGCCATTGACCATGTGCAGTTTTGACCCCAATCAGACAGTTGTCCAATTACACCCTAGGGCTTCATGATGGAGCATTTTGTCGGAACCCTGTCTCAAAACGGATGCCTGCAAGCTGGTTGGTTGTTGGAACTGTCATAATTCACAAAGCGTTCATCGGTTAACATATCGGATCCCAAAACAATGCGCGTTTACCCCATCAACATATGGACACCTGATATGAGTCGTTGGAATAAATTTCGAATATTCATGTTAATCAAACATAGCATGTCTTGTTCCCAAACCCAGTCAATGTTTTCCGGGCTTTCATGGAAGATATCATATCCTTTGGGGGACCCCTAAAAAATGATTGCTTATCCAATCCCTTCCCTTGCAAAAACCAACCGATACCCCCTCCCCGCAACAAAAGGGTGGTTATGGATGGTTGGTTTCCCTTAAAAATGGTCGCTTTTCCTTTGTTGGTTCCGTTGCACAAAACCCAAGACCCCCAAAAAATGGGTCACCCCCCAAAACAAAATGGGTCACTCCCCCCCAAAAACACAAAAGGGACACGGACCATGACAGATCACAGATCCGCATGGAGAGACCCTGGTTCCCTACTGTGGACGACATCATGCACCACCGAAGAAACCCTGGAATGATTCGATTCCCCTGTAAATACCAACCGACGTTTTGGTCGCCCATGGTTTCAAAGTGGTGCAGGATTTCGTCCATAGGTGTCGTTTTTGGTTGTCTTGGTGGAAAAATCGATGGGTTTCGATTCCTGGTTTACCTGGTTTGATCATCTACCAGGGAATCCCATCTATTTGCAACCTAAAAGGACACAGTGTGGATGGACACAATCCTGCACCACTTGGAAACCATGGGATTGAACCCATTGTTTGTTGGTATTTACGTTGGGGAGTCGAGAATCCTTCCGTTGGGCTTCTGAACGGTGCGAGAGGCGGAGGTCGATTTCGCGTCCATCCGCATGGAGAGACCGAGCGACCTGAGCCGAGCTCAGGCGCTGGCCGCGGGCTCGGAGCTGTCGC
This sequence comes from Effrenium voratum, assembly GCA_963377175.1. Lineage (NCBI taxonomy): Eukaryota > Dinophyceae > Suessiales > Symbiodiniaceae > Effrenium > Effrenium voratum. The sequence goes on from CAUJNA010001779.1 coordinate 370,992, forward strand.
AGAGCCTGGCGGAGGCCACCCGCAGCGCCAGCGAGGCGCGCAGCCGGGCCGCCGGGCAGCCGGGCAGCCGGCGGACCCATTTCCCGGGTGGAGGTGGTCCCTTGGGATGGGTGAAAAATTATGCGGCTGGTTCGGGGGAAGGGTTTTTTGGGTGGGTTTTTTTCTTAAGTTGGTTGGGGAGGAAGGTTGCAAAGAGATGGCCGCCCCCCTTCAGTTTGGTGCTCATCTCCCAAAACAGAAAGAACCTGAAGGAGGAAAATGAAAATGGTCCTCCTGTCAAGGTTCCATCTGTGTTTCTTTTCTGCAAGGCCGAAGTTAGATTGCTGGCCCTTTGGTAAATGATGTCAGGGAGCATTAAAATTCGTACGATCCAAAGAGATTGCCACGGGTCGAGGTGGGCTCCCGTCATTTGCAGGCGCAGGCGCAGCTCGAGGAAAGGAAATCCCAGCCAGAGCCCCAGCGAGGCCACTGGAGATGTCTTTGCTTTCAATTAGAGCCTGCCAATGGGAAACTAGAAGGACCCTCTCTATTAAAATTTGAGGCTTCCCCACCGGAGGTGTTTTTGCAACCCGAAGTAGACATTCATTTGAGAGAAGTGGGGGTGAGAGGCTGGACAACCATCCTCGCGAATGTCAAGCCGTTTGTTTGCCATCTGTGGCCCATGGGGCTCCTTGTTTCCGATTTGTGATTAAAAAACACTCAGCCAGTCGCCGCGTTAGTACTCTCAACAACATACCTGCACATGTTTGTTTGTTTTTTTGTTTGCATGTACAAGTATGTGGCACCCTCAGGCAGGCTGTTTGTGTTGTTGTGCTGTCGCTTCCGATGCTCCGGGTCCCATGTTCCAGTCGTTGCGTGGCTCGGATTCTTGTGCCGGTGTGGTCCTTGACCAGTCTCACAGCCGGGGCTTCGGGGCTTCGCGCGTTTTTTTTTGGGGCCATGGACTCGACCCGAAGCACAGGCACCAGGAGCTGAAAAAGCAGCTGACCACGCTTCTGGATCAGGCCGCTTGGTTTGCGGCGATTCCTCGAAGCCTATTCACGAACTCGCGGGCCTGAAGCACCAGCCCCGAAAGGGGGGGAACTCGCTGGCCTGGGGCTACCTTTTGACGGTCCTTTCGGAGAAGCAAGGGCCTAAGAAAAAAGCCCTGAACGAGGGCTTTCAGCCTTAATCTGGTTCTTAATTTGGAATGTTGGACTGAGCGTTCGAGTGGTGACTGGTGGTTGAAAACGGGTCATCTATTCCCACATTCCCTTGGTGAGAAAGCGGCACAGGCTTCCGCCCTTGGGCCCTGTCTCCCTGGAGTTGTTGACCCTCAAAAGAGGTTTTTGACCAACCATGTTTGCGGAAACAATTAGGGGAGCTCTCTGGGGTGATTCCGTTCACTGGCACCTTCCTGTTGGCTACCGGGGTACACCATCAGGGGTGTCATGGCATCATCCACGTTGGCTGGCTTTGGTGCCAGCCCCTGGACGAAGGCCTTCCCGTGTACTGTGCTAGCCATGGTTATAACCCAAACGTGGTAGGTCCCTCTCCGTGGATTAAAATCATACTAGTTACTTACTCGGTATCCGGTCTCTTCAAGTAGCTTTGTCGACGAGCGCTCGCTTTCGCTCGGGTTCCTCTCGGGTAGATTGATCCCATTATATATATATATATATAAAGCGTGCGTCCTTTTTTTAAGGCCGATGAGTTCCATCTCAGACTCAGATGGTTCCCAAAGCCGTCACCCCCCCCCCAAATAAACATGTATATATGGTAAGCATGAATGACTCATTTCTAGGGCAGGCATAGCTGTTTCCGGATATATTGACTTCCCCTGGTTAAAAAAACAAAACCTTCAAGGCCAACAAGGTTTGGACAAGCCCAGACAACTGCGGACCCTTCTGATTAGTCTGGAGCCTTTTCGGTCCTCGTCCTTCTACTCCTGGCCCCTTCCCAGCCAATTGAGCTGGAGACAGGAAACTGGAGAACCTCAAGAAGGCCTTGCCTTCTTGGGCCTTCGAATGGCAGTAGGACTTTGAATGGCAACATCGGTTTTGTTTTTTCCCAACAGGCCCGTTGCGAGCTTGAACACTTTGTCATGTTCAGCAAACTTGAGCAAGCAACAACAATGGGAGAAGCACATGTTTAAGGACAACTTGGGACGGCTTAGTATTGGTGGGCTTAAGCGCAGACAAAGCAAGCACGAAGCGAAAAGGAAAGACACTTTTGCAGGTTCCCAAAATGATAGGTAGGGTTTTTTGAGCAAACCTTGGTGGGAATCTGGGAGGCAAAGGGGGAAACCTTTCAACCCGGAGGGTTGCAAATCGTGCAATCGTGCACTCACATTACATCTATTCCTGCGGGATCGAGTTCGGACGTCAGGTGGTGAATAATTGCGCCCAGCAGAGCAACAAGGTGGAGGCCGCACGTGCCGTCCGCTCGGTTTGCGATTTTAGTCAGGGTTTCCCAGCAGTTTCCCTTTTAACCTCCAAAAGTGGCAGCTTGAATGGAAGCAAAGTGGCGATCGTTTCACACCACATGGCAACTTTTGATTTGGGGGAAGCCAGTGAGCCCTGGCTGCAAGAAACAGACAGGGAGGGGCAATGGGAGGGCTTGCCAGAGTCTGCCCCTCGCCCGATCGCCGTGAAGTTGGCCCAAACGAGCCGACCGGGAAAGGACACCTTTCAACGGGAAACCAAAAGGAGGCCGTAACACTCAGTTGTTCGGTGGCACCCTTTTCCCTGTTTTTTTGGTGACTGCCCCACTAAAAATGGGACTCTGCTCTTGAGGGGCTGTCTACTTAAGAATGGCAGAGTCCTGATTGAGAAGCATCCAGGGCATTCCCTTTTTGTGAAGACGGAGACATCATTGTTTCAGGGCGCGCCAAGATGAATAAGGCGGACATGAATCAGTAGTGAACATGAAGTGGCTAATGATTGATTCTTTGCATGACCTATGCCTGAACGGCTTTCCCCATTTGCACGTCTCTGAAGCTGCTGTTTTTCAGTTGTCAAGCATGCAGGACTACTGGCACTGTTGTATGAGCAGTCTGCGCATGGCGATGTGAACATGTGTCGACCATACCAACACTGGTATGTTGCGCTTCCATCAGGAGGATCCAAGCTTTTTCACAACCTTTGGGAGTGTGGGCAAGGAGGGTTGAAAGCACCGTGTATCTTTGCTGCTCCCCAGAGGCGGCAGAGCAGCTGCTGCTGCAGACCAGGCAGGAGATCGAGGCCAACCGATTCCAGCTCATCAACTTCGGCAAGCAGGAGCAGCGTTTGCGAAGGGAGTCTCGCAATGTGTTCCCGCTCTTCGGTTCCCGCTTTTTGGGCTTAAGACTGTCATGTTTCGCCACGGCTCAGGAGTACGCGGAGATGAAGAAGGCGCTCAACCAACACGTGGCAGCCGAAGAGCTGGGGACCTTGGGGCAAGGGATGAACTGGGACCCAAATTTCGACGCGAAGGCAACTAAGTATGGGTGTTGTTTCCGTTCCCCTTTGGTTTTCGTGAATTCTTTAAGACCCGCACCCACGCCAACAAAACCATAAATATGGACCATAGTCTAAAGGTGCCAATTTTAGTTGGAGCCCTTTCTAGCTGAGCCGAGCTCCAACGCCCTGTATGTTGAAAGGTTCGGTTTTTAGCATTGTCCTGAAGGCCCAACAGCTGTTTTCGATCTTCTTGGTAGAAACAAGTCAACGGATTTCGGGCAGTGCCCAGCAGGGAAACATAATTTGTGCAGATGACCGCGGGACACCAGGGTTTCGCCGTTCTGTCATACCAAGGCAATCCCCCTTTTCAAAGGTGACTGAATTCTTGCTTCATATGATTCCTGAAGTAATTACAGCACACTTTCAGACAACAAGTGGTTGGTGTCTTTTTAGTTTGATGTTGGTTTCTTTTGGGCTCATATTCCATTAGCGTTCTATGGTTTGGGGTAGATGTATCAAGTATATGCCTTCAAGAGTGTCTCAGAGCCTCGTGGGGCTCAGGGAATGAGGGAATGAGGGAATGACCCAGGGGTCCCCTGAAATGAAAGGAAACCGCTGGTGGGATGGTTCCCTGCCGATTTCGCAGGGATCGCCAGTTTTGGTCCGTCTCTGCCGTCTAGGTTTGCCAGTGCCCTGTTTACCCTTTGGGGGAGGGTTCCTCTACTAAAATAGACTACAGAAAGCAGGGTACCCTTATTCTAACCACTCTGCTACAGGACCTAGCCTTTGGGGACGGAGCCTCTTGCCAAGGCGCGGCCCGGTGCTGGCGCTTCTAGAGCTGTGCTGCCTGCTGATGCGCCTGTCGCCCACTCGCCACAACCCAAGGATGCTTTGAGGCTGGTACCCCTTTTCGGGGTTTACTTCAAGGACGGAACACCTCCTTTTTTGACCTCCCACATGGGCATTTCAAGAGTGAACCAGCTGCAAAGCGGTTGGAGAACGTGAATCCCCGAGTTTGTCCACCAAAGGGTCCTGAATAATCTCTCCCTATTAATAAATACGGCCCCCCCCCCCCCTATTGTATAATAATCCTCCCATTTTTTTAAATGGGTTTTTGGGGTTGGGTGTTTTTTGTTTTTTCAACAATGTGAGGGTTCACAATAGGATTTGGAGGAAATGGATTGAATTGTAAGGTCGGCAAGTAAGCGGTTTAATAAGGAATTTTATGTATCATTCTATTTGTTTTTCAGTTTACTGGTTGTTTGTTTGCAGCCAGGCAGGTTAGCCAGCATGTACAGGAGAGAGACAGTCGCAGCTAGACAGCTTGTTGGGGACATGTTTTCTTTTGAGGGACACCACCCCAATAAAGGACCCAATTAAAAAAATATATATTTTTTAGGGTGCAGCCAGGCAGGTCAGGTAGCCAGCACATGCGAGAGACAGACCCAACCTTTTGGGGAACCCACCTTTTGGGGAAGCAACCTTTTGCGGAATTCATCTTTTGGGGAACCCACCTTTTTAAAAGTGGGGCAGGAAGCTTGTTAAAAGTGCCCCCTAATAAGGATTCCAATACTTTAGCATTGGTTTAGTATTGGCGCAATTAAAAATCAATTGTGCGGAGTGGAAATCTGGTCCCGGGCCCTGGATTTCCATTTTTTGATTAATTGGGGTCATTCATTAATAGGGGGAAGAGATTACCCAATTTGCTCTCTGAGCCTCACGATGCGCACTTCAAGAAAGAACATTTGGATTCCTTTGGTTTCCCTGAAGAGAATGGCCCCAGGTAGGTCAGGGTCAATTGGTTTTGATCATTTGCCAGCGCCATGTATTTTTGCCAACAGGGCACAGACCCGGCGAAATCTTCTCCCCTGAGTAATGGAAGGGGGACTTACCACGCGCCAACAAAGGGACCCAGTCCAAGAAAGGGGGCCGATGTGGCAAAGGGTTCGACGTCCAGGTGTCGGTTTCTAAAATGAGGGCCCCTGGTGAGTTTCCTGTTGCTTTCCCTTCAACACCATCCAGCAAAGGGTGCGCACATCGACCATTGCGAAAGGCCGATTTGAGGCACGCTCAAAGCCTGGGTAGTAAGGGAGAGTATGGAGTGTCCCAGCCATCAATAGGTGCGTGCCTTTCAATGTCGGTTTTGGGTATAGAGGATATACCAGTTTTTTGTTGCCACTTTCCGATCGACTTCACGGCCGATACCCCTGTCACCCGTTTGGTCTGAGGCGAGGAGATCAAGCAAGTCTTCTCCGAGCCCAACTTCGCCACACGCTTCGCCGCCATGGCCGGGGTGGATGCGGAGACGTTTCCCTCGGACCGGTGGAAGTCGGGAAGTCGCGAAGTCGCGTTTCGTTGGTTTCCAGGTTGGTTTCTCTGGGAAGCCAGGCAGTTGTTGGGTTTGGTTTAAGTCCGGCCAAGACTGATGGGGAAGGGAGGGAGAGGGATTTTGTCTGTTCTGACCAACGATGGCACGCCTCGTGGAGGTGTCAAAAGGTTGTGGCGAGCCCCCGTGGGTCATATATGGTTCATTTGGGGTCCTTCGGCTTCGGGCTGTTCACGGATCCCTGACAGATGGGTTGCAAACGTTGCTTAACCAATCTGACTTTGGCCTCCGTACGGGAAGCGAATCGGATGTTGGTTCATCAAGGATGGCCCCCCTGCCCCATGATTCCACGACAAACACGATAAGATTGCCCTTTTTGTTCTGTCTTTTTTCGCCTTGAACCTCATTGGCAAATGGGCCATCCTGACTGATTGAAGCAAGGCCGTGTACCATTTTCCCGGTCTATTTGGCATAGGGAATCAGCTTAAAAGTGGTTGGCCAACATGGATCCCGAGCGAGTTCTGATATGGCTGCTCAAATAAATCTACCAACATGGCACCTTGCTAACTGGAACCAGAGACTTAACACCTCCTGGCTCTTTCCTTTTTTGGAGCAACCCGCATATCCCACCGGAGCCCCCGAGACCTCCACCCCAAGGAGTTCCTAGCGCCCATGGCGGAAGCCGCCGCTGCTGCAGAGACTGCAGCAGGTGATGTGAAGGCGAACACCCAAAGTTGTGCTGAAGGCGTGTGTCAACTCCCACAAACCCCCACATAAACCGAGTTGTTTCCTTTCTCCCCATGGGTTTTGTGGTTTGGTCAACTCCCCATAGTGGAGTTGGAGTGGAGTATGCTTGTTCAATAGGGCTCTCTTTCTAACAATCATGAAAGGCGGACAGTGTGTACCAATCGTACCTGTTTGTGTGGTCCCCGAATGGGTTCTTTGGTAATATCGCCGAGTAATGATGGATCGTTATAAGTAAGCCTCAATATGAATTTAGCCTTTTCATATGTGGTTCCCCACCTACCACCCATTCAATCATGAAATTTGGGCGTCCGGGGCGGGTTCATCCCGCTAGAAGCCTAGGATGATAAGGCAGGGGTGGAGCCGCCATTCCGTTCAGAACCGGTACGTGAGCAGCCAACCTGATATTATGGGGAGGATGAAACACCAGGTTCTGTCCACATCCAGTTTGGAAGCAAACAACGTTGTCCATGGGTGAAGTGAAATGAGCGATGGCACGTGCATAATTGTTTCCTGTCAAGTAGTGACACACACACACACACATGCACGCACAGAAGATTAGCAGGTAGGATGTCGCACTTTGCAAGATCGAGGGGTGTGACAATGTGAGAAACATGTATCAGGCTTTTTTTTAGGGATGCGTATCAATCATTTACTAGAAAGACACGCATTGCAGAGCTTTACGCTAGCCAGAACCATGGCCCACAAGTCTTGACGGCGTATTCTGACCTCTGACAGGCCTTGACAATCCTGGCCAACATGGCCTTTCCTGCATACCAATATGTCCGGCGCTCAGATTGTCAAGGAAACCAAACCCAGGAACATCATTAGACTACTCTCAGAAGCTCATTTGTCATCGTGGGGCATTCTGCAAGATTGAGGTCGCCGACGCGATGTTTTTTTTGTTGACCCTTGGTCAGGGCCATCCAAACACATGTTGGCAGCGTGCAAGCTGCGAATGACGAAAGGAGCCTCTGAAGCTTGCAAGAACAAGTCATGTACCAGTACTGTGCGGCTCTAGTGCTTCAAGCAAGCGTTGGTTAAGGAAGGACATGGCGGGAACCACCCCGAAATCCCCCACAAAAGAGGACCATCCGATTTTATTGTGTCCTTTCGAAGAAATCAGCATTTTGTTTGTTGCTGGCACACCCCATAGCTTGGGTGCGATGTACAGGCACTTGGCTGTTTGAATCACACAGCACACAAAGCTGTTTCGCCAAAGCTGCTGGCGCAACGGAGCCTGTGGTGCCTGCTTCCAACTTCACTTTTCCTCTTTCAACTTCAATTGATGGGTTTATCTGATTTCGCTCAGGTTTTTCCTTGAACTTTGTCTTTCGAAGTGTTTCCCTGTACACTTCCTGTTTCTGGTGCTTCCTTCAACTTCCCTGTTTCTGCTTGATGCTTCCTTTGAAGGAGCTACCCCGTCACGAGCCAGGCATCACCTTTTGGCAACACCGATATGTTTGGATTGCTTTTTCGAGATATATTTGCACTGGAACCCTGAGCAGCCCGCTGCGCGATTTTCGGGAGGGGAGAGGGGAAGCCTTAGCTATCCTGTGCCAACCAATGAACCAGCTTCAACCAGGTGTCCCGCTTTAAGTTGCCACCAATGACTCCAAGGGGAACAACCCCAGCTCAGCCTTCAGCCTCCGGATACTCAAGAAACCGGGGAGAGCCAAGCAAGAGGATTCTTGGTGGCACTTGGGAAATCCCCGCTGGGTGCTCTGTTCGGAGATTCGTTTGGGAAGCTCCATGGGCTTAGGTCACTCTTGAAACCAACATCCGAACCCAACCTGGGCTGGACTCACTGGGTGCATGACAAGTCTGACCGGGTTGCAAGCTTCGGACTCGGTGCCTCCAGGGAGCGAGGTCCAAGCAGTGATATTGCTCCTTTGGATTTAAGGTTGTGGATTCAGGTTGTGGGTCCTAGGGGAAGCTTGCACCTGCTCGATCTCCTGCCTCCCTTTCACGGGGAACAAGAGGTTGAGGTGAGTCAAACACTGACGGGGTTCTGGCCCCGCCCCATGAGGATTCCTCATAGCAAGGTTGTGCTTCCCAGACTGCCTGAAGTGTAACTGTCTGTGCAGGCCGCCTGACATGCGTCCTGCCCCATGAATCATCCGAGCTCCATTTCGAGCCCGGTTTCAAGCCCAGCTTTGCACGAGCCGGGTCCCCACTCATTCATTTCCGTTAAGGTTGAGGGCTGGTTGTGAGCTGAGTGAGCCCACCTTCCCTGAATCCATCATCCAGTCATGTCTTTCCCTCAGGGATGGCGTGGATGACCTCAGTTGGTTGGCTGGAAAAGAGAGTCCGTTGGATTTACCCGAGAGACTTACTAACTAACTGACCCTAACCACCCTAACCACCCTAACCACCCCAACCACCCTAGCCACCCAACAGCGCTCCTCTCGCTCAGACGACGACCTTGGCGGAGCTGCCGGAGTTGCAGGCGGAGCTGCGGCGCCTGGAAGCCACCCGCGAGAGCCGCCGGGGCGACGTGGAGGCGCCACCCGCGAAGCCACCCTCGGGGAGTGGGGGGGGTTTGGGGGCGGGGGAATTGGGGGGGTTGGGGGGTGTTGGAGGGGTTGGGGGGGAGTATGATGGACACAGAACGGGTCGATGTTTTTTACTTTGCGGCCTCCTTCGTTGAGGTAGGGTTGTAGGGTTTTGGCTTTTTGTTGAGCGTTCCAGGCTCTGAGTGTCCATGGCACGGGGGAGGAGGGGGCTAAACTGAGTTGTCCATTACTCCCAACCCGTTTTGGGGCTCGTTTAGTCAAAGTCCACAGTGAACCAGGTCCTTTGGGGGGTGAGTGAAGGGAGAACCAAACAAACATGGTCGCTTTAAACGGAAAGCAAAAGGACGAATTTGTTGGTTCAAAAACGCCGCCACAACGGACATCTGGCGAAGCCTTTCTCGGACCAGACCAGCGATTTCTCCCTGAAATCGCCGGTTTTGACTCATCCTTTTGGCTTGAAAAAAGCGCGAATTGACCTTTGGGTGGAAGAGGTGATGTTTCCTGGATTGGACCATGTGCTTTGATTTAGCTTCCGGGTCACCGGGCTGCACGATGCACCAAACTCGTTTCAAAGGCCATCCAAAAAGTCTCACCTTGCGGGGGAAGCAAAGATTTCGCAACCAAATTGCTATGATTTTCCAGTCCGGTTTTGAATGAAGACAGGCCAAGTCGGATGATTCTTGGATGCCAATCTTGTCCCGAAACGAGCCAAAACGGGTCGGGATTCCCACCCGTAAAAGACGCCCAGCAAGGGGGTGTATCGTGGCGGAAGTGTACTCCCAGCAAAGGGACGGTTCCTTGCAAGTTCACGCATTTTCAACCAGAAACATGTGGGCAATTACACAATTACAGGGCATATAAAGCCCCCGTGTTTTTGTGGGGATGTTTTGCATTTTTCTCGAGCGAGGTGCTGCAAACAGAGGAGCAGGAGCTGGCCAGTGAGGTCGCGGAGCTCGAGGCGTGGCGCCCCAGAAGGGCAGACGGTTGCTTGAGGGTAGGGACGTGGCCCGAATCGAGTATGCTGATTTGTCGCAAAAGGTGCGGCCTCTATGGGGTTGGCATTTTGTTGGTTAGCGTTTTGAAGCCAACCACAGGTGGATACAGGTGGCTGTGCGTTGGGACGCTGGTTGTTTGGAATATGTCATTCTATAGAAGCTTAGCTTTTCTTTGTTGGAGAGACAAGGGGCCCTTGTGGCACCTAGGGTTACCTTTTCCTTGGTGAGTTTCCGTGTGTCAACCTTCAGAAGGATGTGAATTCACTGTGAAGCCTTCGGGTCGACGGTTTTGGTCCGCAGAGATGCGACTTTGCTCTCCATGGGCCTTGAAATTGAGTAACTCCTCAAAGTGAACGGGTTGAACTTGGAATGTCACTCTACTCGCCTAAGATTCAAAGACAACCATGAGGTTGGGTGAGGAAAACCAGCCCACACACACTGGACAGAGTCCAGCACCTTGCAATGGAGGCCCCCCGGAACGCGCTTGAAGATATGGCACACTTGCCCCAAAAGGGTTCCAAAAGGCCGACACTTTGTGGACAAGATAGTAAGCAGAAAGCTATCAAGACAGCGGCTGACTTGGTGTAAAGCTTTAAAGAGGAACCCACAAACTGTGTGATCTGCAGTAGGGTGCTGTCACACAGTCATGGGTGCTTTTTTGGCCTTACTCGGCTACCTGATGTTTTTGATGCAAGTGGGGCGAGTGTTTACTACAAAAGGGGACCGCATATATACATGTGGTTTGCTGTTCAAACCATCCAAAACCTTTGTTGCCTATCGGCAACACCCGGGTGTACCCAGGTGCGGCTGAAGACCTTGCGTGCTACGGCGAAGACTGCCCGCACCCTCGCACCAAGTTTGGCTCAAATGCCCCGCATGAAAATGGCCAGCTTCCATCATGCGAGCAGTGGGCGAGCTTTTGCAGAAGCAGAAACAACCTGCCGCCGTGTGTCGAACACAAAGTCAGGAGTCCGACCAAATCGACCAAAGACAAATCCGACTTTGTCAAATCCGACAGAATTGGCTCAAGAAAGTCTGGAGAACTTTTTCAATTTTCACGTGCGCTGTGCCATGCTCCATCAAAGATGGAGGCAGTCCATTCGATGTGAGTTAGGCGAAAGGATGGGCATATTGGGGGGATCCGTCGCAATTGTTCAGTGATTTCCCGTTTTAGTTTGGTGTGTTCCCAAAGCAAAGCAGTCGACCCCAAACGGTTTCACGTTTTCTACCAGGGTTACCGGGCAACTGGGGAATCCTGTTGTTCACAGACACGGAACAACAGACTTGTTCTCGGGTAATTACTCCCCCAAGAAGGGCCTCACGCTGATTTGTGTCGACCCTTTCCCTATATGGCCGTGGCTCAAAATTAAACAGGAGGGGCAAACCGCAGATTTTGGTCCATTTTTCCACTTGCCAGGGGTCCATTGTGGAATACCGGTTGTTTGACCCTTTCCCTATATTTGTCTCTGCAGGCCATGGACGCAGACCACAAGGAAGATGCTCCAAAGCGCAGTGCAGCCGCCACGCGTTGATCGATTGCCGAATCGAATTTACCATTGCTCCGAAGCCCTTGGCTGGAGAATCAGATTCCTTTGGCTTGGGGCCAATATGCGTGTGTCTTTTTTTTTTAAGGGGACCCCCCAAATTCTGTTTTTTCATTTTGGTGCTCCTTTAAACCACCAAAATGGGGTACCATCAGAGAAAAGACACACCCACATTGGAGCAACAAGTCACGAACCGGGCCCCATCATGAGCTGTTAGATTTTGATACCAGTCCCCAATGGGATTGGCAAAGGTTCCATGGCATGTGTCATAATATAGATGTGTCTTTTTTTGGGAGCCCCTTTTCAAGGTTGGTTTTAAAGGGAAACCTGAATAGCCACCACCATTTTTAGGGGTACCCGAAGAAAAGACACGCCCATATGCGTGCATGCCATGGACCAGTGATTGGTGTAATGTTGGTTTCTTTCTGATTTCTTCCAAACGCGGTTTTTGACACATTTGCCGCTTGACGAGTTTGTCGCTTATCTCAGCCCCTCTTCCGTTTCCCCCTTCAGTCCTTCACAAAGCTGTCGATGCCTGAACCTCGCGAGTTGTCGAGTCGCAGGAAGCCCCGCTGCCTTGGCTCAAACCCTCGCAGCCGTCCAAGCTTTCCGGCTCCTCTGGCGCAGCCAGCGGCTCCTTTTGAGAGCTGCGCTGTGTCCCAAAAACTTTGAGAGGAAGCAAAGCGGTTTCCGCGTAGCTGCAACCCAGAACGGGGATACCAAAATGTTAGGAAGCCAATTGCTTGCCCCAACACCTTTTAGCTTTCAGATTTGGACTAGCATATGGTCATTTCCCCGACATTCATTCCACATCGGTCAATATTGTGTTGCCAAGAAGCTGGGACAAGTTCGCCATCTCGTCCAAGCTGTACTGTTCACTTGAGATGTCGTCAGTTTTCCGTGTTTTTGGGTTTCGGTTATTTTTGTGTGGGGAGCCGCAACAAAGGCAGTTTTTTGTGCTAGCAACCCGAATGGCTTTCGACCCTAGGGCCCACAATGCCCAGGTTAATATTGAATTCCAGTTTGGTGAATCAGCGCATGTCTACATGACAAAGAAGCGAGCGCTGGCGTTTATTCCCCAGCTGATTGCCACATTTTCTGACACGCAAACAAATACTAAAAGAACTTGATGCTTATTTGGATCAGAAGAAACAAACAAAGCTGTCAGGTCAATTCAAATCTCACGCAACCTTCGGCTGATGAGCTGCTTCGACGGGTGCCTGTCCTTCCTGCGCTGCCGGCGCCGACTTGTGCTGGTTCGACACGGAGAAGCCCAGAGAAATTGTCGATGGATTAGTCGTACCCGGAGGGGCACAGAAAGTAAGGGGGCTCTCACTTTTTGAGCTTCTGGACTTTACACTTTCTGGGAAGACCATTTTAGTGGCAAACAAGAAGTTAGGACCTTTTTAACCAAACCACTCAGGAAGTGAGGGTTTACAACTTAGGGGGACTTGCAACCGATGGCAAGGTGATAACATGTTTGAGAACAACTTACTAAGTATCCGTAGCTGTGTTCAACAGGGACCCTTCTTCCCAACCGCCTTTTAGGCGTTATTTGGTCTTATTTGGTTTTGTTCGGCTTTGCTTCGCCCGCAAGAAGGCTTAGCAACCGCTGACCTTTCGGGGGTGTTTTTTGGGAGGGTGGTATAGAGTCCCGGAGTTCATTTCGTCTTGGGAGGCAACCTTTGCTGGTCTTCGTATTTTTTTCGGGGCTGCAAAGCACGAAGTGCTTGGCTGACATGCCAGAGTTGGGAAGACGAGGCGTTTGCGGTCACTCACTGCATGTGGTCTGAGGATTGGGATCATAAATCCATGTGAGCAACAGTTTTTGTTTGTTTCGGTTGGCCAATTCATTGTTGGGCTCAACTACCCGGTTCAATCGGATTCCAGGGAGGGCCCATAAAAGTGCCATGCGGATTGTGTTTTCAGAGTGCTGCCAAGCCCTGTTGGCCGTTTTAGCAGATAGTTCTACAGCAGCCCACTCCCTGGTTCCCTTTTAATTGATGTGTTGTCTAGCAGAACATGTTGGACTCCAGGGCTACCGAACAATTGGGGCATGACCAACGCAAACTTTATAGCCATGTTGGTAGAAGCAGTGGATGGCAGGAGCTTGCTTGCGCATCACGCTTGAACTCGCTCGGTAGCCAAGGAGAGTGAATACAATGTACACTATGCCAAGCACCACTCCGACCCAGGCACATGAACCATGTCGTATGCTGTTTTGTGCACACGCTGTATCAGCTTGAGTCAAGCTCATTCGGGTCTGAAGGGGGTTCGTTCTACCATTGACTCAGCGCCCGACTCCCCAACACCTTCCGGTATCGTCTAGCTTGAATGTTCAATCTGGAGAGTTTACAAGCTACTGGAGATCTGGTTCAGAGAGAAGTACCATGGAGAAGTGGTGCTTGTCCCCCCAGCCCAAGTAACTCGGGCAAACTTGGACCGGAAGCCTTCAAACCTGCCTTGAAATCAACCTCTGACCTGAATGGCCAATGCAACAACTTCATGCTCCTGGGGTATGTGCCCAAACTGCGAATATCCTTACAATCTCCTCATATTTTAGTGCCTCCGGCTCAGGCCGCCGACATTACAGGCCTGCTTTCTTATTTGCGTCCCTTTGGAATTGTCCCCTTGCCCCCTTCCCCTCTGAGATTTTTGCCCCCCTTTCTTTGTTGAGATCCATTCCCCCTTTCCGCCCGAAGGCCTTTTCTCCCTCTGTTTTTTCCCCTTTTCCTCCCTAAGATGTTTTCACCCCTCTCCCTGTTGAGATCCTTTCCCCCCTTTCCCCCCTAAGGCCTTTTCCCCCCTGAGATCTTCTCCCTTTGCCTCCCTAAGATCTCCCAGATCGTCTCCCTTTCAGGGAGAAGATCTGGGAGAAAAGGACTTAGGGGGGAAAGCCCAACAGGGAAAGGGGGGAAAAGATTTAGGAAGGAAAAGGGAGAAGCTCTCAGGGGGGGGAAAGGCCTTAGGGGGGAAAGGGGGAAAAGGATCTCAGCGGGGGGGGGGGGAAGATCTTAGGGAGGAAAGGGAGAAGATCTGGGGACAAAGGCCTTAGGGGGGAAAGGGGAGAAATGATCTCAACAGGGAAAGGGGTGGAAAAGATCTTGGCGCGGAAAGGGAGAAGATCTGGGAGAAAAAAGGCCAACAGGGAAAGGGGGGAAAGACCTAAGGAAGGAAAAGGGAGAAGGTCTCAGGGGGGGGAAAGGCCTGAGGGGGGAAAGGGTGGGAAGGATCTCAACAGGGAAAGGGGGGAAACAATCTTAGGAAGGAAAGGGAGAAGATCTGGAAAGGCCTTAAAGGGAAGGGGGGAAAGGATCTCAACAGGGAAAGGGGGCAACGGATCTTAAGGAGGAATAGGAAGAAGATCTCAGCGGGGGGAAAGGCCGTAGGGGGGAAAGAGGGGAAAGGATCTCAACAGGGAAAGGGGGGGAAAGATCTCAGTCAAAAAGGGAGAAGGTCCCAGGCAGGGAAAAGGCCTTAGGGGGGAAAGGGGGAAAGGATCTCAACAGGGACAGGGGGCAAAGGATCTTAGGGAGGAAAAGGGAGAAGATCTGAAAATGCCTTAGGGGGAAAAGGGGGAAAGGAGCTCAACAGGGAAAGGTGGGAGAAGATCCTAGGGAGGAAAAGGGAGAAGATCTCGGGGGAAAAGATCTTGGGGAGGACAAGGGAGAAGATCTCAGGGGGGGGAAGGCCTTAGGGGGGAAAGGGGGGAAAGGATCTCAACAGGGAAAGGGGGCAAAGGATCTTAGGGAGGAAAAGGGAGAAGGGGGGGATTAGGGGGGAAAGGGCGGGAAAGGATCTCAACAAGGAAAGGGGGGAAAAGATCTTAGGAAGGAAAAGGGGGAAGATCGCGGCGGGAAAGGAAAGGCTCAACAAGGAAAGGGGGGAAAAGATCTTAGGAAGGAAAAGGGGGAAGATCGCGGGGGGAAAAAAGGCCTTAGGGGGGAAAGGAGGGAAAGGATCTCAACAGGGAGAGGGGGGAAAACATCGTGGGGAGGAAAAGGGAAAAACTCAGAGGGAGAAAGGGCCTTAGGGGGGAAAGGGGGGATGGATCTCAACAGGGAAAAATGGCAAAAGATCTTAGGGAGGAAAAGGGAGAAGATCTCAGGGGGGGAAAGGCCTTAGGGGGGAAAGGGGGGAAAGGATCTGAGCAGGGAAAGGGGGGGAAAGATCTTAGGGAGGAAAGGGAGAAGATCTGGGGGCAAAGGCCTTAGGGGGGAAAGGGGAGAAATGATCTCAACAGGGAAAGGGGTGGAAAAGATCTTAGGGAGGAAAGGGAGAAGATCTGGGGGAAAAAAGGCCAACAGGGACAGGGGGGAAAGATCTAAGGAAGGAGAAGCTCTCAGGGGGGGAAAGGCCTGGGGGAAAGGGTGGGAAGGATCTCAACAGGGAAAGGGGGGAAACAATCTTAGGAAGGAAAGGGGGGGGGGAAGATCTTAGGGAGGAAAGGGAGAAGATCTGGGAGAAAAGGACTTAGGGGGGGAAGCCCAACAGGGAAAGGGGGGAAAAGATCTTAGGAAGGAACAGGGAGAAGCTCTCATGGGGGGGGGGGGAAAGGCCTTGGGAGGGAAAGGGGGGAAAGGATCTCAACAGGGAAAGGGTGGGAAAGATCTTAGGGAGGAAAGGGGGGGGGGGAAGATCTTAGGGAGTTCCTCCCAAGATCTTCCCCCCCTTTCCTCCCTAAGATCTTTCCCACCCTTTCCCTGTTGAGATCCTTTCCCCCCTTTCCCTCCCAAGGCCTTTCCCCCCCTGAGAGCTTCTCGCTTTTCCTTCCTAAGATCTTTTCCCCCCTTTCCCTGTTGGCCTTTTTTCCCCAGATCTTCTCCCTTTCCTCCCGAAGATCTTTTCCACCCCTTGCCCTGTTGAGATCATTTCTCCCCTTTCCCCCCTAAGGCCTTTTTGCCCCAGATCTTCTGCCTTTCCTCCCTAAGATCTGGAAATGAAGGGGGGAAAGGGGGAAAGGATCTCAACAGCGAAAGGGGGGGAAAGATCTCAGGGAGGAAAGGGAGAAGATCTGGGGAAAAAATGCCTTAAGGGGGAAAGGGGGGAAAAGATCTTTGGGAGGAAAAGGGAAATCTTTCTCGGGGGGAACAGGCCCTAAGGGGCAATCGGGGGACAGGATCTCAATCGGGAAAGAGAGAAAAAACTTTGGGAAGAGAAGGGTGGAGATCTTGGGGGGAAAAGGCCTTAGGGGGGAAACGGGGGCAAGGATCTTAAGCGGGAAAGGGGGGAAGAGATCTTAGGGAGGCAAAGGGAGACGAACTCAGGGAAAAGGACTTAGGGAGGAAAGGGGGGGAAAGATCTTTGGGAGGAAAAGGGAGAAGAACTGAGGGTAGGAAAAGGCCTTAGAAGGAAAAGGGGGGAAATAAATGATCTCAACAAGGAACTGGGGGGGGGGGGTTCACCAGCATAGGCAACATCCCCAGCATCACTTGCATCATCCGCATCCTTGGCAGGCGCTGATGCGGATGATGCAGGTGATGCTGGCGATGTGTCGCCGGCGCTGCTAAGGACGCGAAAGCGCACCCGGGGGGAATCGAACACCCCAATGTTTTTGACAAACTGAGTTGCGCAAGCCCGCACAATGAGCAGATTTAGTGAAGCGTCTTCGAATCACCGCGTGGTACGTGGACCCCCCCCCCCCGCAATAGAGGGGTTAGGGGAGGGGTAACAGGTAAAGAGGTAAGGAGCATTTCTTATGTCCAACACGCCGCCTGTTGTCGGCGGACCCCCAGCATATGCATAGGTTTGTGCCCCACAAATCAACTGAACCATATTCAGGGGATGGAAAACACATTTTTAGTTGCCTTGCGACAAACATGTTTGTCGACGGTGCCCAAGTCTACACACACTCTTTTTTCAGGATCCTTTTCTCAGACAACGGCAACCCAAATCCAGCGAACATGGTTTGATAGTTGGGTGAGGAGACTTGGGAGTCAATCCCGAGAATCACTCCCCTTCAAAATTGCATGACTCCCCCCCCCCCCCGAAAAACACAAAACAACAACTTAAGAACATAATCATAAAGTGGGGTTCTGTCTCCATACTGAGATTCCTCTCAGGATTTTGATAGTTTCATGTTAATCAGCAGAGAGGAACATATAATATCACTTGCAAGAGCGGTAGGGTGTCATTAGATATTTGGAGGGCCCTAACAGAAATGAGTATTGGCGATTTTAAGGGCTCTGGAATAACCGAGTCCCCAATATTTCCCTTAAAACATCACCCCACAAAATCACTTTGTCGCTGCCCCAAATGTGAGGTTTAACGCCAGCAAACGGAACAATCACTGTGGGCGGGTCTTTCTTTGAGGGACCCTTCCACCAATTAACATCGAACTTGGCGGGGGCCCCTTTAAAGGGAAATGGATTTCCAGGACCCCCTTGTCAGGTTCCATGTTAATTGGTGGAAGGGAACCCTTTCTGGCGTTTCAGGAATCCAAAAAGAACCATCCCTGAGAGAAGCATCCCTGAAAATGGGTTGCACCTCATTTCGGGGGGTTCTCAACGCACTTGTTGGATGGCTTTCAAAGGGACACCACAAGGAACCTACCTGAAAAAGTCCCAAATTCTGCAGTTTTGAGAGAAACCCAACCATTCTATCAGTGAGAAGCACCCATGTGAAGTGAGACTTTTTGGGAGAACTGCTACCATTCTAGGGGTTCATTCCCCATTCTTTTCAACCATCCTTCTTTTAAAAAACCAGCTGTTTCTCCTGGGGTTCTGATGGTTTGGCTTGGTAAGTGTGCCCTAGAACCATTCTCAGTGAGTCAAGGATCAGCGCACCTCGCCGCGAAGCCGTCGCCGCGCAGCAGCCGTCGCCGCGAAGCCGCGGCCTTCGTCGCAGGCAACGTCTGGGACTCGCCGCTGACGGCGCTGGGCGAGCGCCAGGCCGAGGAGCTGAGGCCGCGCCTGGCGCAGCACTCCGTGCAGCTGGCGGTGAGCCCCGCGTCGTGTGAAGTGAAGAGGAAGTTCCACAAATCATAGTTTTTTTTTTTCTCCCCCGTTTCTGGGGCAAATGTCCAGTTTATTGGGGCAAATTTGTCCCAGGCGCTTAGTCTCGGGAACTGCGTTTTTTGAACGTAACCCAGTAGTGCCCTGTTACCGTTTCTTTTTTGGGGGAGGGTTCCCCTACTAAGATAGACTACAGAAAAAAAGGGGTACCCCTATTCTAACCTCTCTAGTGGAGGACCCAGGGAAGTTTCACAAATCAAGGCGAACTTTTCAAGGCGAAATGACTGATCTGTCGTTTTTTTGGGGCAGATTTGTCCAAGGCGAGATGATGAACCATCAATGATCGGACTACAGATAAGATGGTTGTGACCCTTGAATAATGCTTACATGCCTTTGGCAATAGTTGGGCTTTCTCATGTTGGAAGTCGGCTCATGAGGCGGGGGATTCTTACCATGTCTTCGTTTGCTGGTTCTGAACATGTTATTGAGATGGGATCCTTTGGATCGCGATTTTCGTTGCTACTTCCGCCAGGCCTTGTTGTATGACGTTGGAAGAGGGCACCTTTCCCCCCATGTTACATATGCTATCATATGCACTATACAATATTCTAAGACCAAACTCACTACCCCCAAAACACTGCCCCCAAAAGCCCACATTTTGTGCTCCAGCGGACCCTTCAAACTGCTTGATGTTTGCAATTATTTGCCTACAGCTGCGTGGCCCCTAGAATGGTGAGTCCCTACCAGCACAGTTCTTCAGAATGGCTTAGCCTGGTGCCCGTCTACCTCGTGGCTAAAAGTGGTGAACTTTTGTGGTCGATTGTCCCGGTATTCGAAGTGCAATTTTGGGCCTGTTGCCACCCACACCGACTCCGGAACTCCCGCACTATCCGCGCGCTACCGCCCCCAACTACCCCCAAACTGGGGGTAGTGGTGTGACTCATCTTTTTCACGCGCATACCAGGTGACGTGTAACTAGCCCGAAATCGCCCAGTCAAATCCACTACCCCCAAACCGCGCGTTTTGGGACTCACTACCCCCAAAACTGGGGATGTGGCGGTCTCTCCAACGCGGCATGATCAAAGTAGCAAACCAAACTGGCTGCCAAGAAAGCAAAGCTTTGATGTTCACCTTAAACAAAGATACCGGCGCAAACCAAGCGTTGATGTTCACAAGTTTCAACGTCAAACTGATAGCAGCGAACCCGGATGAAACACATGCCGCGGCTCCAGAATTACCTGGTTTCTGCAGCAGCCAAATATGCACAAAGTGAGGCTCGTATAACCCTTATAGAACCCTTTCCTAACCTTTATATACCCTGTGTATATCCATTGGCTTCTGGGGGTAGTGGTTTGGGGGTAGTCGATGTAGTCTTAGAAATATGCAGCATACACATGTACGTTATTATAGCTATGTATAATATATATATATATATATATATATTATAATATATATATATACATATATATATATATATATATATGTGTTTCGTCGCCACGTTGGGTCACTGCATGTCCAACGGTTGCAAGGCAACCCCAAAAATGTGTGGGATCGTCTTAGGTTCCCCGCTGACCCGCGCCATCCAGACCTGCCTGCTGGCACTGCCGAAATCGAAAGGCGCATTTGGTGGGTGGTCAAACGTATGGACCCCTTTGTGGACCCCTTTTAAAGGCAGGCGCATAAACCATGGCCAAAAAGGGTACTCATTTTTGCCATTTTTGACAAGGTGTGGTTTGTTTGGAAGAAAGCCACCCATTCCAAAAGGAAACCAAAAGGAGCCAGAAGGGAAACGAAAAGGAAGTCACTTAAAGGGCAGCCAAAGGGGAGGTGACATGACGCAGTAGGGAAACCAGAAGGAATCCACGTGGCTTCCCAGGGTTCTGGCACTCCCAGCGTGGCGAACCCTGTGCTTCGTGTAGAGGTGACTGGCGAACCCTTTTTGCCTCGGCTGAAACGTATTTGACATGGTTGCTTGGTTCGATTGTTTGAGCATGGGGTAGTTCACGCGGATCAGGGCAGATGGTCAAGTTGTTTGGCGTGCGCATTCATTATATGTTTGTTTGCTTGCTTGCTTGCTTTCTTGCTTGCTGTTGCTTCTTTGGTATACGGTATACGGTCCATATTTGGTTCTTGCTCAGGATGGCTGTTCTGGAACGGGAGTGTCAATTGTGCCAAGTTCGCCTTGAAAGCTAGAGCTGTCATTTAGGCAAGAGTCAACACGAGCAGCAAGAAAAAGGTTCGTTTTGGAGACTAAGGCAAGCACAGGTGAACTCCTACAATCTGGTTCTAAGCCACGCGAAAATGTGCTAGAAGCCTTCCGAATGGGATAATTTTAGGAATGTTCAAAACCAAATAAGCCGCCTGCCATTTAAGAACGAGAACTGCCAGGCCGCCACATGGTCACAGCGCTGGCCAGTGAGCACATGGAGGCCTCCTGCGATATTGGCAGGCGCAGATCCCCAGCCCTTGGGCTTTGGCGCTCTTTGGTTCCGCTGGATTGGGAAGCCTGGAGCGGGGACTGCCGGGGCCCCTTGCCGGGCCCCTTAGAGGTGAACCTCTTCCCCAAAGAAGGCGGGCAATAGATGAACTGCAGTCTGGTAAACCTGTTGTTTCATTCCCTGAAATCAATTGCCCCCTGTAAAATGATACAATGACTCCAAGCCACGTTAAACGGCCCACAGATCACGCGAAGACTCAATCGAGCTCCTCCAAAAAGTGGCTCAGGCCCGCCTCACGCCTCCGCGCGGCCTTCCCAGAGGTGGACTTTGGGGAGTTGCCCGAGGCAAGGAAAGGAAGCCTCCGGTTTCTGCGGTTCCTTTGCCCTTGGCTTTGGGGAAGTCAGTGCACCCTGGTCTTTTTTGTTGAAAAGCTGACCTTTTTGGACCTTTCTCATGCTGACCCGCCTCTTTTTGCGCTGAGTTGACCTTCAACCGAGAAGCCTGATTTTGAGCAAAGCCTTTCGGCATGTTTGAGTCATGACTCACTAGAAGTTAAGCTTCTCGGAAGGGTGGAGGACGCAGATCTGCTCGTTGCCGCAGCATATTGTTGCGTACGTACAGTGTTCAGAGTGTGACGTAGTGTGACTACTAATACCCGATATGTCTCTGAAGCTCTAAGTTCTTTAGGGGCCGATGCGCTGTGGTGCCTTCGAGGATTCGAGCCTTATCACACAAATGCAGCCAACATCGGATGATTTTTGCAATTCAGCACCTGTTCTGCTCGTTAGCTGCGTGGAAAACGTGGCTGTTTGGGTCTTGTTTAATTTTTGCTGGGAGGGCTGCAAAAAGCGCTGACCCAAGGGACGTGCCTTGGTGCAGCCAGCAAGCTCGAGTACATGGCCTGCGTGGGACGCAGCACATGTGTGACTAGAATCTCCTCTACTGCATTTCCAGCTCAGCCTTGCCATGGCCGGTATCCAAGAAACAAGGCTGTGGGCAGTCAGTCCCAAAGAGAAAGGCATGCTGTGCAGGTTCTTTGCACATGTATGCATAACATTTCATCGATTTGCATGCGACAGCTTCTGGACAGTCAGCCAAAAAAGTAGGAATGCTTTGCAAGATCCGAGCACACTGAACAGCTGTTATGGCAGAATGCGGTTGTATACTACAATCTACGCATGTTGCAACTCAAGTAGCACCAATCATGGCGACCTGCCGAGCCAAGTGCAAAAGCATGCACGCGACGTTCTGACACGTCATGCGGGCTTGGTTGATTCACCAACATTGTCAGCATTGTTGGAATGCTGCTGCACGATGAAGGCTAACAGCCCCAGCAATAAGTAAGTGTGACCCCCCCGTTTGATCATTTGCATGATTTTGTGCAGACCCCGACGGAAAGGACTCATTGGGGTATGTTCCCCGCCTCATTCACGAGCGGCCTGTTTTGATGATGGCTTGGGATTGTTCCCCCAGTCGCATAAGTGCGACCAGGTGTGGTGGTACGTGCCCGACGGTCACGAGGGCATCACAGAGGAGGAGTCTCACCGACTCTTCAAGGAGGAAGGCTGGGCCCAGCTTTTGACTTGGGGAACTGATGGATTCCTCGGCAAGTGGGCGTGTCCTTTTTTGAGGATACTCTTTGTTGGTTCCTTTAAGGGAAAACCACATGGAAAACACTTTTTTGGGGGGGTGCCCTAAAAAAGACACACCCAACTGGCAGAAACAAGCAAATATCATGAAGTCTTTGCAGCGGACCAAAGACCAGCCAAGACAATGACTGGCGGCTGCAGATTGCTGGTGGGGCTTTGATGACGAAGCAAAGCTTGCGAAGGATTTGGCTACAGGCGAGCCTGTAAGTTGGGTTGGGCAAATGATGAAGCTTCCTAGAGATCGAAAGAAAAAGGACTGGCACTGCCTTACCTGAGTCAAAGTAAGCATGGGACAAAGCTTTGACAATTCAGTGTTCCTGGCCCGCCATGTCACAGGTCCAGTGGGTCGGCTACACCTTGGGAATGGGGCCCCGTGCTGTACATGCATGAACATATATCCCATTGGCTGTTTCTCAAAAGTTGGTGCCCAAAATAGGCACTTGGTAAATGGCAACAAAGCTAAGACCTGCGTACCCCTAGCTCTTCAGTTTTGCGCCACACCGCACTAAGTGACCAAACCTCCCCAAGAATTAGGCAAAAGCCGGGGGCCCTGCTGTGGGTAGGTGTTTTGTCAAGTTCCTTGCCTTGGATCGCCCCAGCGCCGTGGTTTTTTTTTGGCTACGTGCCCCAAGCGTAGCCGTTGGGTCGAGAAGGTCTCTCGGGTCTTCGGGGGCCGAGCTTCGGGGCAAACAACCGCTCTGAGGTGACCATGTAGTGAATTGCGTATATTCTTTGGAAGCCTGTGGAAAGGCACGTAGCAACCACTTCATGGACTTGTTTCATGTGTGTTTCATGGGTGGATCATTTGTGGCTTGGGACCATTTTGGCTCAAGATTCTTTGGTGTGCACATGACAACTTTTTTAAATGAATCTTACACGTGAAACCACTTCTTCCAACCTATTTCTCCAGAAATCTCAAGACTCGCTATGTGAAGGTTATGAGTTCAGCTGCATTTTTTCCCAGAGATCGATCACGTTGACCCCTCGACTCTTTCCCTCGGCTCTTGCTTGGCGCTCGGTAGGTCGCCGCGAGGGAAGGGCCGCCTTCGAGCGGCGAGTCGAGTGCTTCGCCCGGTGGCTGGAGCAACGGCCGGAGAAGGCCATGGTTCGGTTTGGGCTTCGCGGGTCGGAGATTCGGATGTGGGGATAGGTGTCCTTTCTGGTTGTTTTGGGGGGAAAAATAGATGGCCCTGGCTCACATGGCTTTTTCTTGTCTTTTTTTTTCTCTCTCTTTTTTTTTCTTCCTGAGGGCACCCTTTTGCGTTGTTTTCCAATGGGAGTTCTGGAGGAAACCACCCCAAAATGCGGTGCTCCCCTATGTTGAGGCACGTGTCAGGGTAGCTTTGGGCTCTTGCAAAGGCAAACCAAGCAAAAACCCACTTTGAACTTTGATTGTGTGTCTCCGTTTTGAGACGGACCTCAGTGTAACTTGTTTCGTATGTTTGAGATCGTCAATTGAGTGGAACACCTCTTGGGGAGGGTTGCTTGCCAGTTGTACTGCTTCGTTGGTGATGTTTTTACCACTTAGGACTCCCTTTAAAGCTTCATTAAGCAGATTGTAGTCATGGTTGATAATAAGTCATAACCTGCTAAATTGTTGAACATCCAAGCATGCCACCTTTCAGACGGTGGATGCGATTCTCTTTTCAGTAGAAACCCCGGAAATGCGCCTCGGTGCCCCTTTCCCTCGAAAGCTTAAACTCCTAGAGGGTTACCATTAACAAATTGGCCATTTCGACATTTGTCATCTTGACGCAGACCATAAAGAGGACACTCGTTTGGACGCAATTGTTCTTTTGACAGCCCAATGAGCAGCTTAATCTATGTCCTCGTTTAAACTTCTCTCGATGGGGAGGCATTTCCGGCAGAATTTGTTGCAACACCCGATTGAGCGGTTGAGCTGACGCAGGTCATCGCGATCTTCGCGCATGCCGATTTCTTCAACTGCTTCCTGCATAAGTTCTTTGGCGACCAGGCCGCTGAGCTGGGTTTGCTTTTCACCCCCCGCCCCCCCCCCCGCCTCCCCGGTTTGAGGAAAGCGACGGAGTGCACCTTGATGTCAAACAGTAGCCATGGCTTCTGCGCGGACGCGTGCTTTCTCTTGGCTTCCGTGAGGCTCGGCAACAGGAGTTGTTTCTTTCCCCATAGTTCATCCGTCCGGTTTGTTGTTCCGTACTAATCCGATGCGGCCATGGACAATTTCTGACCCGTAGAGTTTGGAAATGTTCCCAGCCTGACGAAATCCCACGGAGAGATGTTCTCACTGGAAGTAAATAGTGCTTGACATGTGCATGTGTTGTTTGCCCTGCCATTCGCACCTGACCCCGGACCACGTTCCCTCCGGGTTCTTGGTATATCTCGCAGCTGACGCGAAGGCGAAGTTCCAGGATTACTGGATGAAGAACTGCGAACTGCTGGAGCTGTCCTTTACCACGTTGACGCCCAAGGCGCCACCGGTCAAGGCACAGCGACCCTCAGTGTCGGAGGTGCATCCGGCACATCCGCCGCATGC
The DNA here is from genome assembly GCA_963377175.1 of Effrenium voratum. Taxonomy (NCBI): domain Eukaryota; class Dinophyceae; order Suessiales; family Symbiodiniaceae; genus Effrenium; species Effrenium voratum. Next base: position 396,088 of record CAUJNA010001779.1, read on the forward strand.
GAACCACCACCACCACCAGGCGGGGAAGGGGTCTGTTTCTGAGTTTTATAGACTGCGTGCGAGGCATTTGAGCGGGGTTCCACTAGGCTCAAACCACTGCCCCCCGGAACAGTGG
>CAUJNA010001779.1:401202-413702 GCA_963377175.1 Effrenium voratum
ATTTGGGGCGCTTGTCCCAGGGGCACATAGCTCATACGTTGACTTCCCTCAAGGATCGCTTCATGAGCCCAGTTTGGGCGTAATCTGGCTTCGTACCCTCGGTGTTCCTGAGCGTTGCGTTTTACAATCAGCAAATGGTCTGGGGTCTTCAGAGGTAAGTGCCAGGGGCTACATCTTATTCGGCCTTTATGTCTGATTTGCAGCCACTTGTTGGAGGATAGTATTCCTTTGTTTTTCTAAGACAGTTGCACACATTTCACGTTGTGCCATACGCATTGTAACCTGGTAGCTTTGTGAGTGTGGCTTGGAAGACGCATTTGGCCACTCAGAAAGGGCGATGAGAAACACAGTGGAACCCTCCGCAATCTATGAATGCAGGAGTAGCTCATAGATCATCATAGATCTCGTGTTGTACGTAAGCGCAGTTGATCGGTGCTTTATTGTTGGATACATGCTCTTCTTCGATAGGAGCTCGTCGAGCATCAATCCAAACCGCGTAATTGAGATGTACAGTATGACAACAATCAGGGTACTTGCGAGTGCAAATATTGGAGTTTTTAATGCGGTCATCATCTTACAATCATGGGTGTTGGGAGGGGGCCCCGCTGACCAGTAACTTGGTGTACATGGCCTCAAACAGAATGCAAAAGCAGCAACGGGGTTTACAGTTTACAGTTTGAAGACAACTAGATATCCGTAATGTTTAGTGCATTGTTAAGCAAACATCATGTCAGATCAGGCATGAATAACAAGCACGAGTGTTCTGTGTTTTCTTTAAACTTGCCTTAGATCAACCTTAGGCCACCATGCGTTGCAGAAGGCTCGTGCGATCGCAAGTCGGTGTCAGGAATGGCGATGGGCCTTGATCAAGATCAAGGCGCTTCGTGTGGGGGGCTGCGTTTTTTGCACGTAACTAGGTCCCCCAGCAGTGCCCTGCTACCCTTTTTTGGGGGAGGGTTCCCCTACTAAAATAGATTACAGAAAAAAGGGTACCCTTATTCTAACCTCTCTGCTGGAGGACCTAGGTAAATGTATTAGCACAGTTCTGATGATCTGCTTGTTGCTCGCAGTGGGACCCCTTCACAGCCACCACCTAGGCCACACGGGCACAAATAAGGTGCTACCAAAAGGACAAACCACTTGGGGGTTCCCTAATTTTGACACAAACCCACTTGAAGGCATTGATCAAAACGACCATGATGGTATCTTGCGCTTACTGTCTATGTTGCTTGGGAGCCCCTTCCCGGAAAGTGCAAGTCTGCGGCGCGAGAAAGGGTTTTGAGTTTGCATGGGCGCCGCAACAAAACTCCTTTCAATCAGCATACTGTTTATCTCGTTGTGCCGACGCACCACAATAAAGTCTGCGGTCGGTGCCTGTCAGCGCGGATTTGCAAGGCCACTTGCCACCATGATCCCGGACACACCGCTTATGAGACGCTAGTTCTATGGCCTCTGTCCACCGCTGTTTTGGATGTTCCTATTAGCTACTCTGCCCTATTTTCAGGACTATGATATATGATGCTAATAGGGCATGCGCGGAGTCACAATGTTGTCAGGGGAGCCTTCCTGAAAGGTGACAGAGTTTCTGGGTGTCCATGAAAGGGAGAGCTTCCTAACATGTCAAAAGGGTCCTGCCCAGTACCATGTTTCGTGCCAAATCAAATTCCGATCTCACAAGGGGGTTTGCTTTCCGACCTCCGACCCCACGAGGAAGGCTCCTTTCTTGGGAGGCCGATGACAGGTTTCATGACGGTTGACTACTGTTTTGTTGGGCGGGGGGGGAGGGGGGCAAAAAGAATCGGTGAGTTCCCGTTGCGTTCCCTTTCAATCAACCTCAACAAGGGTACCTTTAAGAAAAGACGTTCATATGGGTGTGTCTTCAAATTAGAGGGTCTAACAAAGGACAAACTGTTGTTGGAGCACTTTGGAGCACTGTCCGGAGCACTTGCCAGGCGGTTCCCTATCGCGCACGGGGCCTCGGCGTGTGAGAGATATCCCCAACGAGTTCTAGCCACCACTTAAAACGGCATATTGACATCTGAGAGCTGATTTTCCTTCTTACCATTGAAGGGGTCGAGTGGTTTTGTTTCTCCATTGAAGCCGCATGGCCGCGTTGAATCTCTGGGCCCACCCGCCCCCATCTACACGCCATATGGTCTGTTTGAGATTCCTTCGATCCGCGGTGGACTCAGGCGCAGTGACCCAGGCCTTTGAGGAGCGAAGCGACTGGTTGTTGGCATGTCGGCCGGGGGCAAGTGCGTGATATGTTTCCCAGTGCTTGCAGGCAAGCTACTATATTCATAGCAGGCAATTCGTTCGTGTCTTACCTCTAGGAGTTATATGACATTCCCCTGGTTACCCAATGTGGAGGGAACTGCCCGTCCTATATTATGGCCATCAGTTGTGCGCGCTGACTTGCTGCCACCGCTTTTGCATCCGCAAGAAGATCACCTTTTTGCCTTCCAGCTGTGGCCTTCAGTCCTTCGGTTCCCACAAGGTCCACATAAGGCAGCGAGTCTTTGGGGCCCCAGGCTCCATGGGCTCGGTTCGAGAGACGTGTTGCTATTGGGCAGACGGCCGTTGTCGAGTAGTCTTCCAAAGCTGGTCTGCCTCCAAATAGGGAGCCCCCCTTTTCATGTGAGCGTTAAGGGGCACGGCCAGGAAACGGGTCGCTGCTTGTTTTGTGTTTTACAACCTAGTCCCCCTTTTAAGGTCAGCCCCATGAGAAACATCCAAATCGGAAGCACCAAGCCTCGAGTGAGGACCTCGCAGAGGTCGATGTGGCCGGTGGCGCCTTGGGCTTGCACTGGGCAAGGGGGGATCACGCCGGACATCTCGGCAAGCACCGGAAACACCGGAAACACCAACATATGTAGACCAGCATTGGACATTGGACGGGTGTTTGGCGGATAGTGTGGGTTGTGGGTCTCTGGAACAGTTGGATAAAACCACCACGTGCACACGTGATGAAGGTTAATGTTGAGGTTGCTTAACAACCCGCACAAAGGCACTCCGGGAAATTGAGTGCTAGGCATTGATGGATGGGGTCAGATTTCTTGCGAAAGCCCGCGCCAAAGACCAGTCCTTTCATGTCCTTTTGGGGTCTGGAACAACAGACATTTGCGTCTTATTTCAGACTGGGAATTGCACTATACCCCACCCCCAAGTCATGTACCGTCGTGGGGCCTTCCAAATCCACACAGTTTCCGGAACGTGCATACAAGGGACGGTATGTATGGACACGCTTTTCGGGGGGGGGGGGGGGAAATGTTAAACTGATTGCAACAATTGGTTACCCTCCCTTCCACAGGCATGGCACCTTTGGGAGGGTACCTGGAAGATTGGTTTCCTCTTCAAGGGACCCCATGTCTGGTGCTATGTTAGTTGGAGGGGGGGGTAGAGGTCGATGATAGGACTCGAGTCACATTTCTCACAGCCCACCTTTTGACCTTTTGGTTTCCCAGAGGTGCCAAAAGCTTAACATTATTTCTCGGGGTCCTTTTGGCAATTGAGGCAAGTGACCCAAAAGCATAGGTATTTTTCGTTGGTATTTTCGTTAGCCATCCAAGTTTGCATGTGGGTGTGACTCAAAATTAAACAGGGGGTTACGCGGGTTTTAGTCTTTGGTTCCATTTACCAGGGTTCCATTTACCAGGGTTCCATTTTGGTACCGGTTTTTTGAGTCACAGCCATGCAAAGCCGGACAACTGCTTCCCAAACAATTCGCAACATGTGGTGTTGTTCTGTTTGTGGCTCACATGAGACAAGCTGGGAACTGAGGACAACTGCATGACCTGGCAATCCGGTCTCAAATAAAGGCTGCGAAGCCTGCCGCTTGACTTGCATGGGGCAGGCTGCAAGTGAGAGAGGTTCGTCGAGTCTAAGCGCTAGTTCATGTTTTCATATTCCGTTGTGCTGTCTATCTTTACGTTGCTGCCTACGGCTACCGTTTCTTTGTCTTGTTTGCTCGCTGCCCAGCTTTTCTAGCAGCGCAGTCCTGGGAGTGACGGGACCTTGTCTGATTTTCTCGTCGGTTTCCTTGGCTCACCCACTCAGCTATCCCTGAGCCCGAGGCCGATGCCCAAAAAAAACAGAGGCGTATCAGGAGAGGATTCACAAAGGGCACAGGGGTACTGCAGACAGCATGTTACCCAGATGCTTGCCCTTTGGGAGATCGTTTCCCCTCTGGTTTGACAATTTCCTGTCGGTCTAGTTTGAAACCTGTCCAGAAAACGGGGCGACTTTTGGTGAGAGGAGTCCGGCTTTGCTAACTAGGTGGCACAGCCAATGATGAGCCATACATTCCCTTTCAAACCTTGGCAAAAAAAAGACGCGTCCCTTCTGCAAATCTGGACATGGATATTGATAGAGCGATCGTGGATGCCCTAACATTCTAAGCTAGCCAAGCACATCCAACGACCCGAGCTCGACTCGCATGCTTAGAGCATCCGTATCTCCTGGTGGATCCCAGCTGCCAGCGAGGGAAAACATGCGTCGTTGCAAAGGATCCCGGCTCGGGCGTCAAATCAGCTTGACCAGCTGATACAAAAGGGCCTGGCAGTTTTCGGGTTTGTGGCTGCGCCTTTTGAGGGTACCCCTTTTGGGAGTGGTTGAAAAGAAACCAACCATTTTGAGGGTCCCACCGATTTTGAGACCAACGCATACATCCTTTAAGAACCCTGTGGCGTCACATGTGCGCCCAGATCCCTGCGCTGGCCTGGGTGCGGCGCCAGTGCCGATTGCTCGCAGACATGGCAAGGCGCGATTCGGGGGGGCGGGAGGCTTCGCCGATTTGGCGAGATCGCAACTCCAAGAAGTTGGCCTCTCTGGGTTTCTTTTGGGTTTCTTTTGGGTTCCCGGCTTTTCCTTGCAAACCCGGAACAGGAGCGCTCCCCGAAATCCGGGCTTCAGTGGTCAAGGGAACTAGAAGGAGGCGAATGGTAGAGTTTTGGTTCCTCGGGGGGCAAGCCGACGTGTCGGCATCAGCAGTATCCCCCGCGTTGCAGAATTTGCGACTTGGGCATATCGGCCGAAAGCTGCTGGGGTTACAAAGTAGCACTGGCGATTGGGAGGCAGTTGTTGCTAATTAATTGAATTGAATTCAGGCAGTCCACAACTCCAGCTACCTGCGTAAACAGCAGAAAACCCAGCATGACTGATGGCTGGTTCCGAGAAAAACGACTTAAAGGAGCCCAACACTGCAAACTGAGGAACCGGAATGGTCAATAGAGAGATGCAAAGCTTGAGTAGGCTGGAACCATGAAAGCCGCGAGCTTGCCGCAAAGGTCACAAAGACAAAAGGCTGGCCTCGCGACAGCCAACCAAAGTGAATTGTCAGGCAAAACTCCAAGGTAGCAAAAAAGTGGTTGCCAGTTGCTGCGCGAATGGAGATATCAGTTTCCTCCTTTTTAATTAAATATTGTGTGCGTGTACAGGGCAAGAACCAGACACCTGCCGACTGGGGGTCCCACACGATCCCGGACGCCGCGAGACGCCTCTTGCGCCGCCTCGTTTCGCCTGGCGATACCGAGACCGCAGGGTGGAGATGGTTTCGCAGATGCTGCGCCGGGAGCAGCTCCTCAGCATCTTCCGCTCCGCCATCGTCTCGGAGCCCGGGGCCCCAGAGCTTACTTGGCGGTGGTGGTCAAAACCGTTTTGGATACCATTTTGGTTGGGATTGGTGAATTCACCACCCATTTTAGTCTATAGTGGGGATTGGGATGTTTGCTGGGGGTATGGGATTTTGACCCATCGCCACGTCAACTCTGAAAAGGAAGTAAGCAGATCCTCCAATTCAGCATCTGGATTCTTCAATCCGCCGCACTCTTTGGAGCTTTGACCAGCAGCCCCACGGCATGCTGAAGCTGAACACTTTGGAGTACACACTCACAGCCCCAAGCAGAATGGCTGTTGGAAGCTGAAATCCACCCCCACATGTGTGCAACAATCATATTGGCACAGACAGACAGCATGCATGTATCAACAACATTTAGTTATTTGTGTGTCTTCTGCTATATCAATGTACACGTACACTCCAGATTTGAAAGCTGTACCGTAGCCCTGGTGACCCCCATTTTGGCTATGCCGAATATGTAAACCGTTGGGGGTGGAGCAGGGGTATGGGGCCCCTGACTCATGCGAATCATGCCGTGCCAGTGTCCTTTGTCTCGAGTAAACTATCTTAGTAGCTTTGTAGAGGTGCATGTTGCACTCTTTGAAAATAGCAGTTTCCCCCGCAAACTAACAACCGACGTGTTGTGAGTCAAACACCAGCCTGTTAATGTCCGTAGAAAAGATCGTCTCAGTCCATCTGTTTGCATCCGTAAGTTTCCGGCGGCTTCGCCTAGGAGCAAGCGGCGGAAGCTTCTGCCTCCAACTGGCAGCAAGCAGTTCAAGTCCCAGGCAAGTGCAATGTGGGAAGGTGCTTGTTGGGGATTACTGGAAGGTCTTTGCGAAGCCGATAGGAAGCCTTTCTGTATGGGGCCCCTAAGAGAGTCTCCGCGTCGGATGTCGTCGTGACCAAACTCTGACGCCCTACCACAAGTGAGTTCTCACAAACACTGACTCTGGGAGCCGTGTCGGACGATGGCTCTCTTTGAAAAGCCTAAGGCACCAAAGTCCTTTCCCAATTGTTTGGCACTCCCCAGACACGTCGTATCTTTCATAGAATTCGAGCTTCCGCAGCTTGGCAAGTGAACACAACGCCGGACAGCTCTTTGTTTCAGCCATTGAATGAACCTGTAAAAAAAATGATAGCCTGCTTGGCCGCCTGATTTCGCAGGTTCTGCTGGCTCAATGTCCTGACAATATGTTTCTTTGTTTGCACGTTTCTTAGATTCCCCCACGCGCTGGTTCAGTGGGGGAGTGGTTTTCATTTGTGGAGACACGCAGGCTCTCTTCGTCTACAAGGTCTCCCGAGAGCGGAGCTGTATCAACCACATGGTGCAGAATTGGTCCATGATGCAACGCATCTCGACCTCCAGTTCTGTTCAAGCGCTGGCGACCCCGGATTAATACCTTCCTGGTCAGGGTTGTGGGATCAAGGGGTTTCCCCCCACTTCTGTGATGCAAGGGAATCCTCCTTTATATGAAGAAAATAGTCTTTGGCGTTCCGCCCTTTCTGTTGTATCACAAAAGTGGATTCCATTCCCCACAGCCCTGTTCCTGGTTCATAGGCGGTGTCCCTGGGGTTTTGCGAGGAATCCTCCTCCTGGAGGGGAACGTGTCCCCTCCCCCTTTTAATGGTACGGGTTTGTTATGCCCACATGTCCAAGCGTATCCAGGCGGAAGCCGCCGTTTCCTACAGCTAGCTTTCATGGTTGCGATATGGTCGCACCACTATTCACGTGCGCATACTCTGTCTATCCACATTATACGTCTTAGAGCTCTGTATTTGAAGATTCAGAATACGAGTTTTATGTGCCAACCGTTGAACATTCAGTTCGTATTGGTTCTCCCAGCGGAGTCACAGACGCAACACAATTCTCGAAACCTCGGTGTTCCGGAAAACTGGTGGAGCCCCACGAATGGTTTTGGTTTCCATTTTGCTCTGGGGGTTTCGCTGCAACATGACACCTTCCATGCCCATGAGCAATCAAGAATCGCGGATTCCAGTGCCAAGCACCGGGTTGGGGAAAAACTGGGAAAGCACCCCCAAGGGAAGGATGGGAAATTGACTTGTAGTCAAAGGCGAAGGGCATCCCGAAAGAAGACGAGTTACCTTTGCAAGCCTGAGTGCCATTTCCGCCATGGTCAAAGCGCTTGGAACCCTTACGTATCTATTTTGAGGCGTTGCCGAACCTATATGGCTGATATTGTTGACCATGGCAGACTTTCGCAGCATCAAACCACCCCCCTCTCCCGAACGCCTCCCCCCCGCACCCCCCCCCCCCCCGGGTTTTTAAAATTAAGGCCAGCCTTGTCGCAAAATGTTTGACTAAGAGGGCGAGCATCCAATGGCCTCGCCTCCACAAGCACAAGGTCTGCTGAGCTACGCGCCCACGAGCGACTGCACGCAGCTCAATGAGCGGGTTGAGAAGGCCATGGTCCAAGTAGTCCCGAAATGTGCGGCTGTTAAGCTCTAAAGTGCAAATTTCCCACTTGGTAAAATGATGCTAAAAGGAAGCACAAAGAACCATGGTTTTGTTTAGAGGTGTAGTGTGTTTGGTGGAAACATGGGATCAGAAAGCTTCTGGTGTTTCAGTTAATAATTGTTCAATGCGGCTGTTGGGGTCAACACGATTTGTGCGATGCCATGACAAGCTTCAATGGAGCTCTACAACTCATGTGTGTGTGTGTTCAGTGTGCAATGTGGACTTCAGTATAAATGCACTGTTCGCCGCATGCCCCATCTCAAGACATCGGACTCTTTCCCAGCGAGTTTCCTCCGTGCGTAGCCCATCACTAACACGGGTTTTCAGACACAGCTGGGTCTGATTTTGTGTCTCTGGGCCATTGGAGCGCGCCCAAAACCCGCCTGGCCAAAGGCTGTGGCCAGTTTGGGTTCTACCTTGCTCGGATGGGCCCAAAAAGCCTGACCATGATCAAAAGTTTAGAGAAGATGGCCGGTTTTGAGCGGAGACGCTGCCGTTCGACTGCCTTCACCCTTCCCTGTACCTTGGAGTTGCTTGGGTAAGCCCTGTTGAGCCTGCGAACACAGTTCCGTGCACAACCAATTCGCAGAAACCATCTAGCTCCCTGAAGGGTGCCCTTTTACCCTTGTTTGGGGGAGGGTTCCCCAACTAAATAAACTGCAGAAAAAAGGGTACCCTTATCCTAACCTCTCTACTGGAGGACCTAGCCATGAAATTCAGTGGGAATCATATCAAACAAGTTTCAGTTTGCCTAAAATCCATCCAGTTATAGATGATACGCACGGCTGCCGACACAGGGGTTCTGGGCACACCGAATCGCGACTTCTGGACCTCGGGGTGAGGGTTTGGAACTTGGAACCCCCCGCTTGAAAAGAAAGCCAATTCAGCAGCAACCTCCCATGCGCTCGTCAGGGCTCGCTCCCTTTTGGGAGTTTGTTTTATAGGTGATGCCTAAACGGGTCTCGGTCCTGGATCGTAGCTCACTTGAAAACAGAAGAAATCTGCCACAAAAGCGAGTCTGCGAGAACTGCCCAAGTAAGTTGGAGCATCATGCAGGCTGGTATTGTTGGAGTTCACGTTCTCGGTCATTCTTTGGGGGGTCATTCTTTGGGGGTCATTCTTTGGGGGGTCATTCTTTGAGGGGTCCTCGGAAAATGCAGTGTTTCGCTAGCATACCAGGGGTTGAGAACCGTATGTCGGCTGATTGTAGGAATGGTCGAAGTCAGAGTTCTTTTTGTTTTGTTTTTCGACTGCCTTGGACAAACACGAGCTCCAATGTGGGATCTTGATCAAAAAGTTTCAGCGGGCCTTTCTATTGCAACTGCCTGGTTCGCAACCCTGGTGATTGCCCACTTGACTCTGGCCGAAGGCTATTTGTGGTTGGTTGCTAGGCTTGCACGGCGACTGACCCGCCTAATATGGTCAACCCGACCAAGAGTTTTTTTTTTATCAACCAATGTCACACGGGAATCAGGTTTGGAATCAGGTTTGGAATCAGGGAATCAGGGACATCAGTTCATTCCCGTAATTCCCTGGTTCCCCTATCAACGAATGTCACTGGTTTGGGGAAGCCGGGAATCCCCCATTTTTGCTTCCTGCTTCGGCGAGGCGTCCAGCTTCTGGAGCGAGCGCGTGAGCACCTCCCCGAAGCGTGTCGCGTCGCCGGAGCGGCGCAGCGGGGAGGTTTGCAGCCGGAAACCTGTGGGAAAGTCACCCAAGCCCCAGGGGAAGCTGCGGCCGTTTGAACACTCGGATGGTTGACAACAAGCAAGCCCGCTAGTCGGGGATGCGACAGGTCCCAGGCTTGAGGAATAGCAACATGTCCTTGAATCCCACTTCACCTTCACTCAGTGTCAAAGCAAATGATCCATGCTCGCTCCTCTGTTGATGTGTTTTCCTAGCAGGTCAGCAATGCTGGTTGCTCCAAGGAAAAGGCCAATTGGAGAGGGAAACTGATGAGGAGTTGTCAAACATGGGAACCTGACAAAGGTGACACGCCGTACAGCCATTTGTTTGTGAGGGATCCACGACGTGGTTCACAACTTCGAGACCCACGCAGATGAACTCTGACCACTTGTTGCGTTCTATCAACGCTGGATCAAAAGGTGTAAGGTGGCTGGGGTTGAGCCCCTGTAGTTTGCACTGCGCCAGGCTGATTATTCGTTAGAGCAGATCATGCAATTTGGACCCCCCAGCGGTCAGTTTCAATCTATACCGCATGATTGGAGGTTTACCAGGCAGCGTAAATCTCACGTGCCCCCAAGCTGTTTGTGTTGGTTGCCTTGAACAAATTTCCCCAAAGATTTCCTCCAAGGGTTCCTTTGGTCCTGACCAACCCGGAGGGTCCAAGTATCCTTTCGAGGATGGCTTTGGGGAGTCAACGGGGTCTAAGTGCATCAGCAGGTAGCAGGGAAGCCTCGCAGAAATGACTCAAACTCGGGGTTGAAGTCTCGTGGCCCAGCGGGAAGCACTCGGACAGGAGCAGAGCCGGGAGCCTTCGCGGCCCATGACGGCCGACCCGCACCTTGGAATCGTGTAACACCGGCCTGGGACTGGCGTGAGCATCACACGTTCTGTGTGTTTCAGCTTGGCTGATAATCGATGGATTCCACTGGCTTCAGCTTGATTCTTATCATGTCAGCTTTGTTGGAATGACCATGGGTGCTGGTTTGAGTTCGTTCTAGTTATGAACCAGTGCTATTCATTTGTAAAGGACGAGGGCCAGCTGGTCCATTTGTACCCAAAATGGCTCACACAAGAGCACCGCAGGTACAATTGGACCACGCTTGGAGGGTGCTGGGGATGTGCTTTTTTCTCGAGGATAAGAACGGGTGCTCTTTCAAAAGATGGGTTATTTAAGTTCTATCTTGGTTCCCCTTTGAGAAGCCCACTTCCATGGTGCACAGAGTGGAGCGCTTCGGGTATTCTCAGGTCCGTTATGAATCCATGCATGATACACATGTTATACAGTTGGATGAACGTAGATGTCGCAATTCCCCGCATGTTTGTTTCATCATTCCCCTTGCTGACAGAAAGGGCGTTGTGCCGTCTATGTTCACCCTGGTGTATTAAAATGCATGCGTATATATATATAGATATATGTATATGCGCATGAAGATACATACGCGTTGCCGAACCTTTGTGCACGTGAGGCTGTCCTCCTTACCTTCCCTGACCCGCAACGGCTCCCTTCGCTGCCGGGTCCTGCGAGATAGGCGCGGCGAGCGGCCCATTCTCGCCAAATTTCGGGGGCGGATCGACCGGATCTGAGTCACGGCAGTGTTTGTCCAGGCTACCTTATTCATCTTACCTCTTAAAAACACTATTCCACTTTTTCGGCAACATGGGCTATATGTCTGTAAAAGATTAACTTCCCCAGGGCTTGGAGTTTTAAGGGGTACCTTATGGCAAGCTGTTGTGAAGCGTGCTTGGTGCACCCCCCTCCCGTGGTTATGTAGCTAAGCGAGAACAACTCAAGACCTGGGAATGCAAGTCTAGAGAGGCGGGGCCAGGTGCAAAAGCGCGGGGCCACTCCAGCTGGCCGGGTGTCTTTCTGTTTCATCAAAGCCGCCCCCAAAGGCTGCCTTCTGCACTTTGATCCAGTTTCAAGGTTCATCAGTTGTTCAGCGTTCCTTCCCTCAATCTCCCTTTCTGGGATCTCCTTCAATGGAACCGACCAGAAATTTAGCACTTTGGGGAAGCCCAGTGCCTTCAATGCCAGTTTTAGAGGGGGTCGGTTCCCCCGATTGGATCATGGATGAATCTCCCACTACAGCGGGCACCGCTCCTAGTCCATCTGAAAGGCAGTGTCATGCTACTGAAAAGTGACGCAAGTCCCAAATAATACCTATCACCTTGGGATAAACATCGGAGAATCTAACTCCCATTTGCCCAGTGGCACCCCTTTTCGTCTTTAATTGGAAGGCATGTCCTTTCAAACTCTGGCAACAAGCAAGAGGTGCCTTCTTTCCCCATGGACACCGGGAAAGTGAATTTTTGTGACACCTTTTTGGGCCAACTGTTGGTTCAGACATGTGTATACATTTGTGAGCCCCGATTGTCCCAATTCATCCATCTAGTTTCCCTTCAGGGTCCGCACTTTGCTCTTTGCTTTTACCTCACAATTTTGATTTTATTGGGAACACGAAGGCTTAGCCCAAAGTGCACTTGTTGTGGCTTGAGAACCGATCGTCTGTTGAACCCTTCCGTTTGCGCTCCAAGTTTCCCGTGGTTGTCAAAAAGACAACCGTCGACCCCGAACCCGAATTCCGCTGGCTGGTTGTTCCTCTTACCCTCCCTCCGCCTCTTTTTTACATGGAACCTGACTTGTTTCTGGGGTTGGACTTGGACCGGGTCACGAACGTCAGGTTCCACGAAAAAACAAAAATCGGCGGGAGGGTGCCCGAT
>CAUJNA010001779.1:423702-448485 GCA_963377175.1 Effrenium voratum
AAAGCTGCCTAGCCTCCAAGACCGGTACCTCAGCACCTGTGCCACGGCAGCAATGACTCACAAAGGACAGCAACTCAAATCGCCAGCTCAGGCTTGGTTTGCAACGGGGGGCCCATGAGAAAGGTTCCTTGCACCGGGATCCCTGTTCGAGCTGGGCTACGTAACTTCACTGTTCTTGGCAAGTTTTTTTGTTTTTTTTTTAGTTTTTTGGTTCTGTTCATTTTTACTGGGGGTCTGCAAAAAACAAGGTGTTTGCTACCATACCTAGAGTAGAGATGTAAATTTCACCCGCTTTTAATTACATCTTGGCCTTGTGTGATTGAGTCCTTGAGGCGCTAGGCCTTATGCGGAGGGTCGACCCACTTTTCTGGAGGGCAGCTCAAGCCCCTCCTTTTGGATAATATCATATGATACTTGTTTCCATTTGTCAGGGTTCCTTTTCGGGTATTTTTGACCCACACCCACATGACCCGCCATCGACCATGTGTTGACCAGCAGCTGAATACCCAGCCAAAGCCCAGCGAATCAGGAGCTGGGCCAAGTTTTCCCGGGCTGGACGTAGACCCAAACCCATTGCGATGGGAGGAACCCCGCGTGGATTGCCAAAAAAAACCGACTCATGCACAGGGACTGCAAAGCTCCAGCTCGATTCCACGTGGGATAGTGATTGAAGTGGCCCAAGGAAATTGAGGGTCAATCAACGGCAAACTGGCGGAATTGCGCCTTCCCACGGTCTGCCAGAAAGCGCTGTTTAGTGCTAAATGTGTGGATCAAGAACTAGGCTAGGACTACTTGGTGGCACCGCTTCATTTAAATGTTGGAGCTGCGAGCAGAAAAGCGTAGGGAATACAGAGTAACAGTTTTTGGGTTTGCAGATGAGAGCTGTATCAACTACTTGCATGGCTAAAGTGCACGAAGTTTAAAGCGCTGATTTTAGCTTGAAAGGTGTCCCTTTTTCAGCCCGTGGCCCTTTGGTCCCCTCAAAATCCACCATGTCTCGGAACCTTAAGGAATACCCGGATATCCAGTTGAGCCTCATGGATATGCCCAATTTGGGGGTTCCAACTCCAAGGCCCACCGCATCGGGGATGCGGTGGGGTGATCTTTTCTCGCGGATGGCTTTGATCCCAGGTCGCCAGTGTACTCCTTACACCCAATACCCACTTTGTTTAAGGGTATCATGTAAACCCTCTACTAAAAAAAGGGGTATTTACCATGGAAAACCAGGTTTTTCAAAAAATACAATAAAAAAAGTGGGTATTTGGAGTAGGGGGTATGAGTTCCAGTTGACCGTCCCTTGGTTCCTGTTGACAGCTCCAAAAACCCCAGACCTTCGCCTAGTTGGTTCAAGGCTTGCGGCGACATAGGTGAGAAAGCTTCACGAATTTTCAATTCTGCTGGCTCGTCTTTGTTTGAGGGTGCCTTGCTGGTGGGTCTGAAGGGAAACCAAAAAGAAAGCACCTCTCTTGTGCTGTGGCTAAGGCCGCACAAGGCGAGCGGTGCCAGTGCCGCTGAAATTCGTGGAGGGACAGCTGCTCGTCTAGTGGAGGGCCGCGTTTCAGTGTCGACTTTGCACAGCCTCTCAAGCCTTTTCAACGGCTTGGCGAAAATGATGATCCTTTCGAGTAGTTGCCCCATTTTCAGGCGAACACATTTGTTCACTTAAGCTCCTTGCAATCTCCGGCTTGCCGCTGGCCTCTTTGGGATCGTGGGAATGTCGCTTGGGGCTCGTGGGGTGAGCATGCAGTCACATTCAAGCCGGGTTGACCTGTCGGACCCCTCGTCAATTTTTGCGGAGATACTTTTTGCTGACGGGCCAAACTGACCTGCGATTGCAAGGTCTGCAAAGTTGGACGGGCGCGGTATGCTGGAGGCGGGCCAAGCGATGCTACCAGAGAGACCTGTGCCTTGGGGGTCAATCCGAAGCCTGAATGTCTGAGGTGTGCTTTTGGTTTCCCTCTCAAAAACCCAAAAGGATGTTATTTTGGAGGTAGACCAAAAACCCGTAGCTTTAGGCCTCGTCCCTTCGGATTTTTCTCTCAGTCTCCAAGTATCTCAAAAACCAACCTTCCCCGCTTCTTCACCCAAGAAACCCTTCAGATGTGGGGCGTCTTGGGGAAATCCACGGGAAGGTCAGCTTCGCATCACTCGACAGACCCAAAATCGCCGAAGGCTCAGCTCACGGCCTTGGTGCAGATTTTGGAGGGCCAGGTGGAAGAGGTGAACATGGCCGTTCGGCCGGAACACACTCAGACAATCCCTAGGTCCCCCAGCAGCGCCCTTTTACCCTTGTGGGGAAGGATTCCCCTACGAAAATAGACGACATAAAAAGGGTACCCTTATTCTACCCTCTCTACTGGAGGACCTAGATCCATGTAGGTATACCGGTGTACCAACATTTGACCCATTTGGAGGGTGAATGTGGGTATATATGACCTACATTTGGATGTTCTGGGAACTTGCTGGAACTTAAGTTGGTAAAAACTGTGCGAACTTTTGAGATATTTCTTCATCGAAAGTTTAGACGTTGCACGAGTCAACTCAGCATGGGGACTTGGGCTGGATTGGTGTTCAGTGTTGGCTGGGTTGACCTTAGGGAACACTGCTTGGGGCTTGTGGGATGATCTTGGGTCGAAGGATGAATTTGGGGCCTTTTTTGGGTGTTCTGGTTGTGAGGGGGTTGGACAGTTCCGTGCCAGCGCTCACCTAAGGAGAACAATCGCCTGGTGCCTTGACTGGAGAGATGCCGTTTACTTTGCACATCCAACACATGCTGTACGTGGACCAGATGTCCGCTTTCAGACGTTGCCGCAGGTTCAATCAAACGCATCTCACATTAGTATTGCAGACCATGCTGGGTTCTCCAAGTCTCGACAACGAATTTGATGGATTTGTCAAGTGCGTGTTGGGATGGTGCTGGTGAGTTTGATGCGGGCGTCCTCGATCGGAGACGCCTGTTTTTAGCGCCACCTTGACGTGTGTGAGACGCTCACAACCCCTGAAAAGGAGTTGGCACGCAGGAAATACGTTTTTTGCGCTTGAAGCAACGGCCATGCCCCAACAAGCCGAATAACGGAGTAGAGGGCAGGGTGGTCCGTTTACGACGTCCGACTTCTTCTTGGAAAAATGTATGACCCTCAACATGGACACATGTTCCTCCTGGACATATTTCCAAAAATTGGTGGCAACAGGACTAGCCTGGAGGTTAGTGTCCACTTCGCATGAGAATGACCTAAGTGGAGTTGTAGAGCATGGCTTTTTGTAGATGTCCAGATGAGCCAGCATGCAAAGGTGCAGCATGGGTGCCCGTTGAATGCATGATTTTCAGCATTGAACCATTGCGGGTGGCAATGTACGACACCGAACATAGAAGTTGGTTGTCAAACTTATGTACCAGTCTTGGATCCCCTCTTTGGGAAGATGAAGGTATGCGTCCTACAAGCTTACGACACCCTCTTTAATGATATCAGTTTCTCTCCAGAAAAGGGGTCAGCCGACAAGTGTGTCAAGGCTGATGTTAGCCATAGATGGAAGCCATCGGCATGTGGCTCATAGCTCAGCGAATAGGCCGTGGCAGCTAAGGTTACCGACCGATCACTGGCACCTCTCCTCAAGAAGCTGCACGCCCCACACATGCGCGAGCTTTGGACACAACTTGGCTTGTTAGTAGCGTCATCCCTTGAAGCCGTGAAGCCACCTTTGGTTCCGCCTTTGGTTTGTGGTAGTCGGCTTCATGTTGGCTTGATGGCGTTGTAGGCAGGCTTTGGTGATGAAGTCGATTGCGCTTGCCAATCGCCGAATGACCTAAACGCTAGGAGTCCCCTCTTATGCGACAACATAAATCGATCATCCTTTTGGCCCAAGTCATACTTGGGACATGGATCTCTGAAAAGCTTCGGATTTGGGGTTGGTGACTTGGGAAGCAACGCGACCTCATGGCTTCCTGGCTTTCTCAACGGTCCCAGATTTGAAGTTGGCGACTGGGGATCATTTGAGTTGCTCAAATTGATTGGACCCCCATTAGGGCGGTGAGGGATCATCTTTTGCCCCCAACGTCAGATCAATCAACTCTACATGAGTCGGAATTGGGAGTCGCTTGTAAAGGTGGACATTCATTCCTACAGCTGTTTAACAGTTTGCCATTCGTTCGTTCAGTCGGATGCATCCACGTTGTCATTGCTTCTTGAGTGTGCTGGGTTAGCTTGCTCCTGTTCTCATTTCGCACCTTTGCCTGGACAGTTCTTCAGTGAGCTGACTGGAAACCGTATGGATCGTCGATCGTGTATTTCTTAGACCCGTGCTTGCGCGCAGATTTGCCATTGGGCTCATGCATGTGCCTCATACCCTCATGTGATATGTCACATTGTTCAATGCATCGTGAGTCATGGCAGTTTTTAGCTCTAATTACGTAGTTTGAGTTGTGAGAAGGATAGCAATCCTTGTAGGCTGGCTTCCAAGCAACCAATCATGAAAGAAGGAGCCCTTTCAAAGGAATCACCCACATGGAAACCTGTCGCAGCCGTAGGTGAAGTCTTGATTATTTGTTCCTGACCCCCTACATGTACAGCATATAATATACATAATATGTATATTATGTATATCACACAGAAAGGAATGCAATGGTACTGGTAATGTTCACTAAAGTTTTCATGTCAAGCTTCAGGACCCCTGAAATGTTTGTTGTCCTATTGACTTATCGTCAACCAGAAAGGCAAAAAAGAGACGCCGAGGACGCCCTGCGCATCATCAACCTTCGGCAATGCCGGGCTGGCAGCGCTACTGTGGACATGTGCGTGGAGCGCCTTCGTCGAGAGCCAAATATCGTGGGACCGGAAGACCACTTGGGTGTGTCTTGAAATAGAATCACCAATATGAATTCTGTGATTCCTTTTGGTGTTCCTTTAAAGCCACTTGAAAAAGGCTATACCCCCCCCCTC
Source organism: Effrenium voratum (assembly GCA_963377175.1). Taxonomy (NCBI): domain Eukaryota; class Dinophyceae; order Suessiales; family Symbiodiniaceae; genus Effrenium; species Effrenium voratum. Next base: position 428,640 of record CAUJNA010001779.1, read on the forward strand.
TCCCCCCCCTTCCCCCGCAAAAAAGACACCCAGTTGGGAGACAAGTTCTTTGATTGCAGCTCTTCCGAGTAACTTTGCTTTTGGTGGGCTCATAAAGACCAACCTGTTTCGAGGGACGTCTTTGGGCGGGGTGGTTTGCAAATGGCCGTCTGCTGAGAGCTCAGCTTGGCGATCCCCCTTCGACCTTCGAACCGCCAACTGCAAGCGACCTGTAGATGTCCCAAACACTGCAAGTGAACCGACCGCAAATCATAGGAAATTGCACCATTCTCCACATTTCCCAAGGATCGACTGTAGAAATTCATGGGCTCATGGCATCTGGAAAACTCAGCAACGTGCTGCTTCCACCAAGCTCTTCCGACATTGCATTCTTTTTCTTGCGTCCACATGTTGAATCTTCATCTTCTGGCCTGAACAAATGCATCCTATTTTACAGATTCCAAAACATTGCTCCAACAAATTATCAAGTGTTCTCCACCATCTGACAGATTCAACAGGAGCAGATTTCTGCAATGTTGCAGCATTGCGTTCCACTCAAGCTTCAGTGCACGTGAGCTCCCCTTTCAATCTCATTAATCGCAATGGTGCCTTTCACTTCACCCATTTTGGCTGGTTCAGCGCCATTCTGATGCCCAAAGGGAACTCTGGGGAACCCCGCGACACGGGAAAGGACATCCACCCCTCTTTCCGAAAGGGTCTTTACAAGCCTTGACATTTCAGCCCCTACGGTTGGAATCTGTCGCGGACAGTCACTTGCACACGCTTAGTTGCACCCGTCAGTGTCTTGGTGCTTGTATGTTTTGGTCCTCATCTTGCCGGCCGAGGCTTTTAGCAGTGGCCATGAACTTGCGCCACGTGGTGCCTTGGCGTCGTAGCTTTCTGGAGTCGTTCACTGCATATTATGCGGCAAGCTCTTGATGCCATACAATTGGCCTGCATGCTTTCCCGAGATCTTGTCTCCGCAGCATGTGTTTCCTATCCAACGCTTAACACCTCATGAACAGCAGTCCATATTAACCGTCACATCGTTTGGTAAAGGGTATGGCATGTAACGCATCCCTTTCGGGCGCCGTCGCCTAGTTTTGGTCACACGCCTTTCCTTCAGGATTTGAGCGGCTTGCCCCTAGCGGTGAAGCTGCAGCTGCCCTTGTGCATGGGCGCCTCAGCGAGACGTGCAATGCCAGTTTAGCAGCGCCCAACACGCTTGGCAAGTTTAGCAGGTGGTGCTACAACCTGGTTGAATAGGGGATATCATTTTTCTAGAGCCAACAGTCACAGTGCGCTTCTCATTTGTCTTTACTCTTGGTGGCCGTGGAGGGCCGGCGCGAAGTACTATTGGCATGTGTTGTTGATTGCTTGCATGCCAATCCCTCCTCATGTCCTTTGGAGTTGTTTCATTTGCTTTCTTATTTTGTTTGATTTGCCGATTGCCCGAAAGGAAACCACAACACGACTGGCCTTGGCATGTTGGCTGGCTTGATGAATCTGGCGCCGAATCTTTGGTGGGGCTGCAAAAAAAACAGTTTGGTGCATTGAACTGTGGCTGGGAGGATCTGAGCTCCCTTAAAACAAGTCATAGAAGATACCAACCCAGAACACAATGCGATGGTTTTGAGGCGCACCCACAGGTGCTTGGGACGAGAGTATCTCAGCCCAAGGGATCTAATGGACGTCATTTGAACAAATATTCTTACGTTGAGAATCGTGTTTCTGAGGGTTGGGTTACAGAAGAATCTCAGGGAAGTCTCCTGTTTGACCAGGACTATGTCGCGAACAACTTCGCCCAATCGTTGGATTTTCAGTGGACCAGAACTGAGAATAGATCGTCCGCCCATAAACCGGAAGAGGTTGTTTCCCCTGGCGGTCACTTTCCGCGTCTTCACGTCCTCAGCACAGTTGGCCACAGACGTCACATGTCTCAATGCGGCCTGAGGGGCTAACCCCTCAAACCAGTCACCCCCAACCCCACCTACGTGGGTTGAACCTCGCAGTGTCTGTGATTTTCGGCTCCGTCCCGGCGCTCGGGGGGGGAGGTTTTCTGAGGTCTCGGCAGCCACCAGAGCCTCGAGACGGTCTCCTTGTCCAACGTGGGCTTGGGAGGCGGGGCGTAGATAGGCGAGACCAGTCTCGAGCCTTGGAACGTGGTTGGCCCGGTCTTACCCTTTTGCGTAGACGGGCGGTTTTTAAAAACCGAGAGCTCCTTTGCGTCGGGCCTTTGGGCCTTTCAGGAAACGAGCGACACGGAATAGTGGTCCCACGTGGTCCCTTTTTGTAATGCCATTTAGTGGGATCTCCATCAAGTCAGCATTTTGGGCGGTGCTTTCCCTTCTGTTGTTTCTCCCTTCATCAGGCAGCCCCGTTGCGAAACACTCCTCTCCGGTCCCCACCCGCACCGTATGCAATAGAAAGTACTAGCAATGTCCGGCCCGGGTAACCTCCTCTTTTCATGGGGTTGATCAGGCTTCCGTTGGGCCCCCAACTGACCATGACTCACTTTTCCCGCTTCGTGAGGAAAGTCCTCTTTCTTGGTTTCCCCGATAGTCCTCACCATCTCAGCGGGCTGTTGGTGGCATCCCAGAAAAATGGCATGCAGCTGGGATCCGAAACACCCCCGGACGAAAAGCTTTGCTTCTCTTTTGGCCTTGAGGTTCACGGGTGGGCCCTAAGGCCAAGAATAAGCCAGCTTTGCCAGTTGTGTGGTGGAACAAGCTGCAAAAATGACAGTTTGGTGTGAATGATGTGCGCCTTACAGAGCGCCAATTGCAGTATTAAGGCAGCCTGCAATGTATGTGACATTTTACTATCTGGTGGCAAAACAGGAATTGTTCAGACATTGATGCTGAACAGGCTCCGATGGAAGTGTCATCAGTTTTGCCAGATGATACACCTTTGGATGTTTTAATTCGAGACAAGGACGTGGAATGCGAGCAAGAAGCTTTGGGTGGCTGCAAACAGAGGTGGACATCTAGTGAGCTCTGTCATAAAATCAAGAGCTGTTCCGCCGAAAGAAGGACACATGGGCTGGAGTCAAAAAAAGCCCTCAGGCACTTGCGGAACTGCAGAGTGTGCAAGCCGCTGGGCAAGCCATCGCTTTGTCTCAGATGCCGGGCACCAGGATCCTTTTTTCAACCCTCGAGCAGTAAGGGTTCTCAAGGAGCTCATCAGGTGCCTGCTGCATCCCTCTTGACTCATCCCGCCATTTCCCACTTTCGCACTTTCCCCCTGACCCCTGGGCTTTGATTCTTCTTGCCGCGAGAGAGTCATAGTCATCGCTGGAAGCTTCTGGAGGTCGTACCATAAGGATGCCCAGCCGTACGGAGGGCGTTCCGAGCTCAAAGAGCCTATTTGGTGAAGCTGATTTGCCCTTTGTTCCTCTTGACTTGGGTGTGGCTCAAAAAAACGGTGCCAAAGAGGAACCCTGGTGAGTGGAAACATGGACCAACACCCGCGTAACCCCTCCTGTTTAATTTTGAGCCACAGCCACTTAGGCAAAATACCAGGACTGGCAATTCATGACATGGTAGTGACGCCTTAAGCAAACAGAAGACAACCACCCTCTTTGTCTGGGTCTCTTTTTCTTGAGCTCATCCGGGATATGGGTCGAACGGCAACCCCCGGTCTTGAGCGTGATGGTGCACGAAAATGGTCGCAGTATTGGAGGTCCGCACAATGTTCTGTTGGAGGTTGATGTCAAGTCCAAAGTTTGAAACATGCGGAGGGTCATCCTTTGTGGCGATGTATGTCGAGTGCGTCTTCTTGTGAAGTGAAGGGTCAGTGACCAACCCAGGCACACTCTTTTTTGGGTAGGAGACGCTTTGAAAGGAGCACCACAACTCCTCTCTGGGGGAAAGGAAGTGTGAGTATGTGTGTGTGTGTGTCTCTTGAAACTTTTCTTTGGGGTGGTTAACCAATTGCGAAAATCACATGTTTGTCATCCCGCATTTCAAAACATGCCCATAATCCATTCTTTGAGGATACCTTTTTTGGGGTGGTTAAAAACCAATGCGAGATTTTTTCTCCGTTTCAAGCCTCGAGTTGTTTCGAGCTGGCTGCCTGGCTGAGGGCGGCTGGTGGGCTCGGTGAGCGTGAGCTCCCTGGACCTCAGTTGGAACTGCTTCGACCAGGAGGACTTCCAGCAGATGGGCCGACAGCTGGCGCAGACCAAGCCGGGGCAAGGGCCTGAGACCAACTCTGCTGACTTGTTGGTTGGGGGACCCGACCCCCAGAACCACCCCCCCCCGGATGGTGGACGCGTGGGCTCTATCTTGCAACCTCCTTCTTTGAGGGTATTGGGTTTTTAGGGTTCTTGCAGTTGCAAAATAGACTAGGTGTCATGGCACACACCCCACGACCCCAGATGGAATGGAGGTGTTGTGTTGGGTTTCCGAAAGCAGCCCTAGGGGTACCCTCCAAGACAAATCCCCCCCATTTAGTTCAGAGGTTGAGGCTAAGGAAGATCATGGATGATTTGTGTTGGTTGTAACCGGGATGTTTGGGTCGGCACATATCATATTGTTTCACTCACTGTGCAACGTGTTGTTCGCTAATCTGATTTTGTGAAGAGAAGGCACAGCGGTATGATTCGTATATGAGGGCCGTCCTAAAACCCCAGTGTTCAGTTCTAATTATCGCCGAACGGGGGAATATCATATGATTCATATCTTGTTTGCACTTGCCAAAGGCGATTCCCCCGGATCGGGCCTTTTGGTTTTCACATGTTTTCACATGGCAACTGTGCTTAGTCCAGGTTCCAAAGGGGAAACCTTGCTGTGTTAGGATTCGCCGGGAATTGAGTTGGGATAAACAATTCGCAACGACGCATTGACATGCACAGCAGCATGAAACCATCATGCAGCAATGGTGTGTTGAGATCATGTTCGTCTTGGTGTTCCGACCCCAATTTCAAGGCGACGGAAGATGGCACGAGTGTCCCGGGATGCGGACGGGATCTCTAGAGATGCTTTCCCAAAGTGAATCGACCAGATCTGACCATTTCGGTACCCGCCAGGTCTGATCCACTATCACCGTGAGTGGCAGCCCAACCCTTTGTTTGCTTAAGCTTTTCGGTTCTGTAATTATTTGTTTTAGTTGCCTTTTTTCGGGGACATGGCCAGCCTTCAAGTTCTTTTTCAGGGGCAACTGGCCTTGGGCTCGCGTTGCGAGTCTCGTTTCACAACGCGAGTCACGAAGCGCATGGTCCGCCTGGCGCCAGGGGGTCGAAGTTGAAGAAGCTCTGCTTGGACAGCACCTCCACAGTGAATGCCAATAACAACGACAGCTCCATCGCCGAGCTTCTTGACGGGCGAGGGCATACCTCAGGCCTTGGCAAGTCCGAAGGCTCGGAAAACCTGAGCGAGTCCTTTCACGGGGGGTACTCCAAGGTCAGGCCGCCCTTCGGGACCGCCTGTATGGTTTCTCAATTAAGAAGACAGGGATCGGATTGGTCTTTTAAAGGATGAAACACCATTTTTGTTTGCGCTTTGCATGGCGATTTCGAAGGTGAGATTCCATCAGGCCCTCAGTAGGGTGATGTATCGACAGGCCGAGTGTAGCTTGAACTCTAAAGAGGGTGGTTTGTGAGCCAGGCTTCGGCAGCCGTTTTGAGACCGGGGACCGGAGATGGACCGCTGGAATCGGACATATGGTCAAGGTTGCGCTCCTATAGCCAACATCGACGGTGAGTCGACCCGTAAACTGATGGTTCATACTAGGAATTCAGATAGCAACGTATAATTAGTTCAGCCCTGGACTCAACATGTGTGGTCGAATCCGGTTCCAGGAGGCGGCAAAGCCCCAACCAGCGCAGAAGCGCCCTAGGCTGCTGGAGGCTTTGGCATACAACACCTCCCTGACGGAGCTGAGTATCGCGGCGAACCGATCCAACCTCAGAGCGAGAGTGTATGGGTGTGTCAGTGAAAGTTGGAAACGAACCACCGGGAAACTCGCCCAAAAAGAATTGTCGTTGGGAACCCCTCGGAAGGGCGCGCAGAAGAAGACTTCGCGGCTTTGGGTGTTGAACCCTTGCGTGGTCCAAGTGCCTCACCTGTCAATACAGTCGACTCACCTGCAAGAAGCCAACTGCATGGGGTTCCATGGGGTTCCATGGGGTTCCATGGGGTTCCATGGGGTTCCATGAGGAAACTTTCAGGCAAGGACCCTTTGGTAGTTTTGGAGCCAACCAGCGTACCGTTGAGTCGAAAATGGGAAGTATTTCTTTCCTGCGTGTGATCAGGTAGTCGCCTTTAGACTGACTTTCCATATTGGAGCCATTGGGGCTTGAAGAAGTGGTGTCCCCTTAGTTTCGGATTATTGGAGAAGTTGGGCCCCAAGAAGCCCGGCGCAATTACCAGACAGGTTCCATGTGAGTTGCTGGGATACCGGACCATTTTATGGGGAAAGTTTTCGACAAGCTCTTAAATGTGGGACTGGTGTGCTCGAGTGCCAAAACACCCAACTCCCATTTCAAGGGCTTGTTGCGGGTTTCCCGCTATCCTGGATACCGCACAGGATGGTTGAGTTTGGTGTACAGGGACACCCTGAACCTGAGTTCTCCTGTTGATATGGCCATGGTTCAAAACCAATGGTGCCATTTTGGGCTAGGTGCCCCACCCATTTTAGTCTATTTTAGTGGGGATTGGGATGTTCACTGGGAGTACAGGGTTTTGACCCATATGACGCGCCGGTCGGCGGGAACGGATTCCTAAGCCAGGAATCGACTTCAAGGCCGCGCTGGTCCTGGAGGACGCGCTGGGGTACCACGGGCAGATGAAGAACATCAACATCGCGCAGCCGCCCGGCCAGCGTGGCAGACCCCCACGCGAAAGCAAAGGGTTTTCTCACTTCCTGAGTTCATGAACTTTAAACTTTTTGGGAAGACCAGTTTATTTGTAGATACAAAGTTTGGACTTTTCTTGGGCCATCCACTCAGCCAGTGAGGAGCCCAACTCCAAGCCGCCCAAAAACGCAGAAAAAAAAAGCCGCCCATGTTGATGTTGGTGCTTTTCAAGGGTCTAGGTTACAAATTAAAGGGTTTTTTGCCAAGAGCCCAACTCCAAGATGCGCATACAGCAGAAAAAAGCCACCCATGTTCCTGTTGGTGTTTTTCAAGGGTCTAGGTTACAAATTACAGGGTTTTTTGCCAAGAGCCCAACTCCAAGATGCGCATACAGCAGAAAAAAGCCACCCATGTTCCTGTTGGTGTTTTTCAAGGGTCTAGGTTACAAATTAAAGGGTTTTTTGCCAAGAGCCCAACTCCAAGATGCGCATACAGCAGAAAAAACCCATGTTCCACCCAGGTGTTCCTGTTGGTGTTTTTCAAGGGTCTAGGTTACAAATTAAAGGGTTTTTTGCCAAGAGCCCAACTCCAAGATGCGCATACAGCAGAAAAAAGCCACCCATGTTCCTGTTGGTGTTTTTCAAGGGTCTAGGTTACAAATTAAAGGGTTTTTTGCCAAGAGCCCAACTCCAAGATGCGCATACAGCAGAAAAAAGCCACCCATGTTCCTGTTGGTGTTTTTCAAGGGTCTAGGTTACAAATTAAAGGGTTTTTTGCCAAGAGCCCAACTCCAAGATGCGCATACAGCAGAAAAAAGCCACCCATGTTCCTGTTGGTGTTTTTCAAGGGTCTAGGTTACAAATTAAAGGGTTTTTTGCCAAGAGCCCAACTCCAAGATGCGCATACAGCAGAAAAAAGCCACCCATGTTCCTGTTGGTGTTTTTCAAGGGTCTAGGTTACAAATTAAAGGGTTTTTTGCCAAGAGCCCAACTCCAAGATGCGCATACAGCAGAAAAAAGCCACCCATGTTCCTGTTGGTGTTTTTCAAGGGTCTAGGTTACAAATTAAAGGGTTTTTTGCCAAGAGCCCAACTCCAAGATGCGCATACAGCAGAAAAAAGCCACCCATGTTCCTGTTGGTGTTTTTCAAGGGTCTAGGTTACAAATTAAAGGGTTTTTTGCCCAGAGCCCAACCCAAGATGCGCATACAGCAGAAAAAAGCCACCCATGATCCTGTTGGTGTTTTTCAAGGACTAGGTTTACAATTAAGGGTTTTTGCCCAAGAGCCCCACTTCCAAGATGCGCAAACGCAGAAAAAAAGCCACCCATCGTACCGTTGGGTTATTTTTTCAAGGGTCTAGGTTACAAATTAAAGGGTTTTTTGCCAAGAGCCCAACTCCAAGATGCGCATACAGCAGAAAAAAGCCACCCATGTTCCTGTTGGTGTTTTTCAAGGGTCTAGGTGACAAATTAAAGGGTTTTTTGCCAAGAGCCCAACTCCAAGATGCGCATACAGCAGAAAAAAGCCACCCATGTTCCTGTTGGTGTTTTTCAAGGGTCTAGGTTACAAATTAAAGGGTTTTTTGCCAAGAGCCCAACTCCAAGATGCGCATACAGCAGAAAAAAGCCACCCCTGTTCCTGTTCCCATGTTCCTGTTGGAGATTTTCAAGGGTCTAGGTTACAAATTTAAAGGTTTTTTGCCAAGAGCCCAACACCAATATGCGCATACAGCGATGCTCAACCAGCAGAAAAAAAACCACCATGTTTTCCTGTTGGGTTTTCAAGGTCTAGGTTACAAATTAAAAGGATTTTTTGCCAAGAGCCCAACTCCAAGAATTGCGCAACAGCAGAAAAAAAACCACCCATCGTGTCCTATGGTGGTGTTTTTCAAGGGTCTAGGTTACAAATTAAAAGTTTTTTTGCCAAGAGCCCAACCCCAAGATGCGCATACAGCCAGAAAAAGCCCTCCATTTCCTGTTGGTGTTTTTCAAGGTTCTAGGTTACAAATTAAAGGTTTTTGCCAAGAGCAACGCCGAAGAATGTGCATATACAGCAGAAAAAAGCCACCCAAGTTCCTGTTGGTGTTTTTCAAGGGTCTAGGATACAAATTAAAGGGTTTTTTTTTGCCAAGATCCCAAACTCCAAGATGCGCATAAACAGCAGAAAAAAGCCCCCATGTTCCTGTTGGTGTTTTTTCATAGGGTCCTAGGTTACAAATAAAGGGTTTTTTTGTCCAAGAGCCCAACTCCAAGATGCGCATATCAGCAGAAAAAAGGCCACCCAAGTTCCTGTTGTGTTTTTCAAGGGTCTAGGTTACAAATTAAAGGGTTTTTTTGTCCAAAGAGCCCAACTCCAAGATGCGCCCCACAGCAGAAAAAAGACCACCCCATGTTTCCTGTTTGGTGTTTTTTCAAAGGGTCACACTAGTACAAATTGAAGGTTTTTTGCCAAGACCCCAACTCCAAGATGCGCCATACCAATAAAAGGCCCCAAAAAGAAAAAAGCCACCCATGTTCCTGTTGGTGTTTTTTTCAAGGGTCAAGGTTAAAATAAAAGGGTTTTTTGCCAAGAGCCAACTCCAAGATGCGCATACAGCAGAAAAAAAGCCACCCATGTTCCTGTTGGTGTTTTTCAAGGGTCTAGGTTACAAATTAAAGGGTTTTTTGCCAAGAGCCCAACTCCAAGATGCGCATACAGCAGAAAAAAGCCACCCATGTTCCTGTTGGTGTTTTTCAAGGGTCTAGGTTACAAATTAAAGGTTTTTTTGCCAAGAGCCCAACTCCAAGATGCGCATACAGCAGAAAAAAGCCACCCATGTTCCTGTTGGTGTTTTTCAAGGGTCTAGGTTACAAATTAAAGGTTTTTTGGCCAAACCCAACCCAAGCTGCGGCATAACAGTCAGAAAAAAAGCCACCCATGTTCCTGTTGGTGTTTTTTCAAGTCTAGGTTACAAATTAAAAGGGTTTTTGCCAAGAGGCAACCCAACTCCAAGATGCCATACAGCAGAAAAAAGCCACCATGTTTCCTGTGGATCGTTTTCAAGGGTTCTAGGTTTTTAGGTTACAAATTAAAGGTATTTTTGCCAAGAGCCCAACTCCAAGATGCGCATACAGCAGAAAAAAGCCACCCATGTTCCTGTTGGTGTTTTTCAAGGGTCTAGGTTACAAATTACAGGGTTTTTTGCCAAGAGCCCAACTCCAAGATGCGCATACAGCAGAAAAAAGCCACCCATGTTCCTGTTGGTGTTTTTCAAGGGTCTAGGTTACAAATTAAAAGGGTTTTTTGTGCCAAGACCCAAACTCCAAGAAGCGCATACAGCAGAAAAAAGCACCCATGTTTCTGTTGGTGTTTTTTTCAAGGGTCTAGTTACAAATTAAAGGGTTTTTTTGAACAAGAGCCCAACTCCAAGATGCCATACAGCAGAAAAAAGCCACCCATTTTCCTGTTGGTGTTTTTTCAAGGGTCTAAGTTTACAAATTAAAGGGTTTTTTGCCAAGAGCCAACTCCAAGATGGCGCATACAGCAGAAAAAAGCCACCCATGTTCCTGTTGGTGTTTTTCAAGGGACTAGGTTACAAAATAAAGGGTTTTTACAAATTAAAGGTTTTTATGCCAAGAGCCCAACTCCAAGAGCGCATACAGCAGAAAAAAGCCACCCATGTTCCTGTTGGTGTTTTTCAAGGGTCTAGGTTACAAATTAAAGGGTTTTTTGCCAAGAGCCCAACTCCAAGATGCGCATACAGCAGAAAAAAGCCACCCATGTTCCTGTTGGTGTTTTTCAAGGAAGTCAATTTGGTTGTATTCAGGGGTCACGCCATTACAATCAGGTGTTACACTGAAGGCAATCCAGGGCATCATGTGCCACGATTCCATGACCGAACGGGGCAATAAGTCTCACAATTTGACAGTTTATGAAGGGGGAGTAGCGGTTGAAGTGGATGATGCAGACCGCTGGCGCCCCGCGCTTGCTGCATCTCCTTTTGCTCGGTCAGCTTCGGTCCATCCAGCGCGATCCCCATTTGCCCGGCACTCATCAGGGAGTGGTGGGCAGACCCCAACTCTTACAGACACCTTGCGGTGCCCTGAGTAAACTTAAATCACACCAGGCGGATAACCGAATTGGCTTTCAGCACAAGATCTTGCTTCAGGTAATACAACGGCTTTCCTTAGTGTTTGAACCAGGGAAACACAAAGCAAGCGCAGGATTTCCATGCTGCACTTGATGCAGCCACGGTTCTGGGCGAAACTTCCTTGGTTCCCGTGCAAAACCACATTGAAAAGGCCAGCCCCTATTAAGTTTAATCCCTTCCCCCTAATGCCTAAGCGGGTCCCCCCACAAAACAGGTTTTAGCTCTCCGGCTCGAAAGTCGCAACTTTGTAGTACAACAAAGGAAACGTACTCCTGGAGCTCCGGCTCGAAAGTCGCAACTTTGTAGCGCAGCCGTAGTAAAGAAACATACTTCCGGAGCTCCGGCTCGAAAGTCGCAACTAGTACAACCGTAGTAAAGAAAACGTACTCCAAGAGCTCCGGCTGGTAAGTCGCAATTTTGTAGTAAAGAAAACGTATTGCCGGGGTTCCGGCTCGAAAGTCGCAACTTTGTAGTACAGCCGTAGTAGAGAAAACGTACTCCCGGAGCTCCGGCTCGAAAGTCGCAACTTTCTAGCACAGCCGTAGTAAGGGAAACGGACTCCCGGAGCTCCGGCTCGAAAGTCGCAACTTTGTAGCACAGCCGTAGTAAGGGAAACGGACTCCCGGAGCTCCGGCTCGAAAGTCGCAACTTTGTAGCACAAAACTTTGTAGCACAACCGTAGTACAGGAAGTAGCACACTCTAACATGGAAACCACGGACCCTAATACAAAAACCTTTCTCTTGGTTTCGTTTCAGGGATAGGCAGGCAGGCAGGGAGACCCTTAGACACTATTCTTAAACCCTCCAGCACAAGGCGGGATATTCCCTTTTGGTATTCGTTTTCAGGGAGGCAGGCCACGCAGAAAGACCCTTAATTTCTAAGGAACCAGACCAATACTAAAAACCCTCCAATCCTTAGGTCTTTGTTTTTGTACAGTTATGTTATGTTTCGTTTTTCACCAAACTACCCGAGCCTGTCTGGCCCGTTTTCTACGTATAAGCCATGAACCTGATTAAATATGGTTTGAAGTGAATTGAGGTGGCAAAACGGGCGGGTTCCCTTTTAGCACACGGGTGGGAAATACCTACTTTAGACTTGTTGCAGCATTGGCTTGTTCCTACAGTTTCCACTGATGGGATATTTAGTATTTAGGGATGTTTAGCTATTAGAAGAAGGGATTTTGTCAAGTTTGCAGCCAAGTAACACTAGACTCTTTGTGAAAGAACAACCCTCCAAATCATTCTTGAGAAGCGTCGCTGGCGTCCAATGCCTTGGCTCAGCCAAATGGAGTGGGTGGAAACTACTTGCTGGATTGGTTGGCAACCTTTCTGAGGGTACAAGGTTGAACGCCAGGCCTGCGATGTAAAGATTGAAGCCACCGAAGAAAATTTCATGGAGTTCAGGTTGCTGGGATACTGCCATTGGAAGAACATCTGGGCCACCTTCGGCTGGATGATGAAGTAGTCCACACCTGCGGGGATGAACTTTTTTGAGCTAATGTGAAAGGAACCTACACAGGCCTTCCGAGGATTCCCCTGCTTGTCCAGCAACAGGGGCACGGTTGCACTCATGAGAATTAATGGTGGCATCTGTTACGCCTGATTCCTCCAGCTCATGGAGCAATTCTCTCAAGCTGCAGACTTCAGCATCTTGGTTTGTCTTGCACCCCTCTGATGCCGGAATTTCCAGCACCACAGGCTCAGCATCAGACTTCCAAGCGCAGGTAGTCACACGATCCATCTCACCTGCAGATTATGCTGCAGACCAAAAAATCAAGTTGGGATTCCTTAATGTGCAGCAAGGCAACACGCACGCAATTGCACCTAAAACGGTTTCGCTTCTTTTTAGCCTCCCCGATTGCTATCAATGCTTCTGCATTGAACCCACCCGACAATCCAGCCACTGTCCAGCTAGACTTGGTGACAGTGCGCAGCGCACCACCTATCATCAGCTGAGCTTGTAGCTACAACCAAAACACAAAGGGCTTGTTTCTTTACAAGCCGAGGTTTTCCAGGCAAACAGGTGGCCCCCAACCAAATGGAATCGTTGGTTTCGGACCATTTTTGAACCAAGCTCAACCAGCATACATCCTGAAAACTGCAATCACTTGTTCGTTTAGAGCCCTGACGGGGCCACCGTTGATGTTGAACCGGGCGAAAAGAAACTAAGTGGGTCCTTTTTTATAATCAGTCCCCATGGGTCTCATCACGGGACTCATCACGAGTCTCAGTTTCTGACTTCAAAGTTTTCAGCCTGCGGCGGCTAATCTCAGAGGCGGTCATGTTTTTCAGCGAGTTGACGCGGTCAGGGTGCGAGCGCCACCTTAGCAAGGCGGAGCAGTTATTGTTTCGAATTTGAACATAGCAGTTTCCTTTGTTCCATTAGCCAAGTTTTGTCTAGGCACGAAGCACGGGCGGCAGTCAAGACTTGCATCTTTGTCCAATCAGGGTGGGACTCTTGTAAACGAAACTTCTCATCCTGGATGTGCTTGTGGTAATTGTCTCTCAGCCCAACACGACCTTTCGTTCCCTGGGCAATCGCAAGATCCAGCGCCAAGCTTTGACATGATGCAAGGTCACGCCTTAGTGGCCTTCTTGGACGTCTCGCCCTGCTTAGTGGCCTTCTTGGTGGTCTTCTCAGCACGGGTCACCTGTGACAAGAGTCGGTGCAAAGGGGGACGCATGCGTTTTCAGTGGTTCGATTTTGGGCCTTGCCTTGTCTTTCTCCTCTTGCTTTTCCTCCTCTTTGACTGCGGCTGGCTGCTTTTCTTGGTCCCCCCAAACCAATGTCTCACCCGACAGTTCCTCATCATCATGTGCATCGGGCTTTGTGGCTTTGGTCGCCGGCTTGCTTGTCTTTGATTTTGCCTTTGCTGTCGCCTTTGCTTTTCCACGTTTGGACTCTTTTTTGGGGACCTCCTCCTCATCTTCCTCCCCCTCCGAACTAGTGAGCACTTCCTCTGAATCCAAACCACAATCATCATCCTCCTCATCCTCCTCCACTTGCTGCCGCTTGCTGGGCCGAGGCTTTGCTGCGGAGCTTGCCGGGCGCTTCTTTGGACCAGCTTTGGAAGGACGGCCACGCCTCTTTGGTGCAGCCTTTGCTTTGCTGCTTGAGGATGCTGTACTGAAAGCTGCAACTCTGGCCAATTTGGCAGCTGAAGCCTGGTTCTTTTTGGAAGCCTCAATCTTGTGCTGCAGCTCGTCAACTTGCTTGGGTGTTAGCGGAGGGTTGTTGTTTTTGGAGTTTAGGCTTGATGTCATTGGTAACTCCGGGCTTCTAGCCTGCCAAGAGAATCAATATCTGTTACAGTAGCACCAATGTATTTCCCACCTCGCTCCCAGGACTTGACTGCTTGGACGCTGAGTTCGCCGAAGGAGACGCGTCTGCCTGGGCGGGCGTTGGGATTGTTGTTTGTAAATGACCTATTGTCAAATCTTAGGGCAGGGCTTTGCGAGGAGGTGGTGTCGTAGTTAGCTGCTGATCTTCTTGAGCAAATTTGCTGAAGTCCTTTGGTCAAACCAGCTTTCCTACGCAGAAGGACCGGCTAGTTATAAGCAAGATCGTCCTCCTCGAAGCCATGCTTCTCTAACAAGCTTTGCAATGCCGACATGTGGAAGTATGGGAGCCTATGCACGTCCTATCAAACCTTGAATGACAAAGATCTCAACGGACGGGCAATGTGACACACCAAGCACAAAATCCAGTTTGCAGAGACAACTCAAGTTCCTTTTTGCTGAACAAGTGAAAACGAGTGTGTGTGCTGCCAGCCTTGCTTCCCCTCCCGCTGCAGCTTGGCGATGCGGTCTGCTTTCTGGAACTTTGAAGGCCCGTGGGCAATTTGGTACTCACCCTTTGGCACGGCCACATCCACGTGAGCAGCCTGAAGTTAGTTAGCGAGGAGTTGGTACCGGTTTTTTTTTTTCGAAAGCCAACAGGACACCTTCAGAGTTCGGAGACAAGCAGCGAGGTACAACTTGAACTGTTGGCCTTCTGTCACGTCAGTGGTTTGGTTGTTCCGGGACTTGCTCTGAACCAGAATCAATGTTGTGCCAGCTGTTCGGCCACTCATCTTGCATTCAATGATGTACTGGTCCACAAGTTGGTCCAATGTGTCAGGTTCTCCTTCCCAAGACAAAGGCGTGTCCTGTGGCCGCTCGTCCTCCATAGGAACCGGCGCCGTCGTGGAGGTCGTCTGGATCCCAAACCTGGGCGTGCGATGGCGTTTGGCAAGAGGGTCATGCCCCCAAAAGTGTCCCAACAAATTGTCCCCCACAAAAGGGCCCCTCAAAAACAAGGCTTTTCTTAGATTGGGTCTGTTTTGGGTTCAGCAAAAAGGCTTCAACATCTGTCATTTCTTCCCCCGGCACGTTGAGCCCAGAAGCTGTTTGTCGAAGTCTTGAAGCAAATCCCTCCATTCCTGCCCATACACCACATCATCGATATACCTTTGTCGCACGTTTTGGGGAAGTGAAATCTTAAATCTAGACCAACCCCGCTTGTCCGGCAGGACCGTGAGCTCCACCAATTGCATTGGATATTTTGAGACATCCACTGCTGGATCTTCGGTCGGTTCTGGCATGTTCGGTTCGTAGGCCATCACGTCTTGACCCATACAGTGAGCGTTAACTTTCCACTCCTGCCAAGCAAAGAGAGGAGGGACAGAGAGAAAGAGACAAAGAGGGAAAGAGAGAAAGACAGAAAGAGAGAAGAAAGAAAGAGAGAAAGAAAGAAAGAAAGAAAGAAAGAAAGAAAGAAAGAAAGAAAGAAAGAAAGAAAGAAAGAAAAGAAAGAAAAGAAAGAAAAGAAAGAACAGAAAAGAAAAGAAAAGAAAAGAAAAGGAAACAAAATAAAAGAAGAGAAAAGAAAAGAAAGAAAAGGAAAGGAAAGAAACAAAAGAAAAGGACAGGAAAGAAAAAAAAAGAAGAGAAAAGAAAAGAAAGAAAAGGAAAGGAAAGAAACGAAAAGAAAAGGAAAGGAAAGAAAAGAAAAGAAAATAAGAAAAACGACAGACAGACAGAGAGAAAGAACACAATGATTGACGACAACCCTTCAATCCCTATCCAATCAACCGAAACAGCAAAATTGCAAAAGCCCAATATGCTACACCCTGTTTCAAGAATGAGGGGGCGGAAATGCAGTTGGTTGCGTCCTCAAGAAGCTGCAAGGCAATAGCCTTCTGACAGTACTCAACGATTGTCTGGCTCTTCGAAATGGAGAGCGTCTTCAATTTGATCTTTTGCCCTGGGTGGTCAGCGTCCCACTTCATGCAAGTCTTCTCCAACCATGTGTCGTACGGGGTCGTGTTGACGAGGGCCACCACATTCCCGGGAATTTGGGCTTTCGACAGCAACGCTTCGAGAATGGCTGCAGGCACGCTCTTGCCGGCAAGTAGTTGGGCAGCCTCTTGCACATCCGATAAGCTCCTGCTGCTGGAAAGTACATGTTAGCAAAACAATAAGACAACAAGGTCAATGAGGTTTCCGAGCCTGTTGCCCTCCGATGCGTGTGGCAACCCGTCTTTCTCTGAAGTGGGCACAATGTAGCTGGACTCCGGCTGCCATGGAAGAATATCCCGGCATCCCCTGACTGGTTACTAGATAACGATTGGTTTCAACATAGAATTGATCTATAGGGGATTTTATCTCAGATGGTTACAATAGCAACGTATTCTCATTTTGCGCTGAGCGGCTTGTCAGCCAAGAGCTGGCAATCTGCAAACACGTTCTCGTCCTTTGTTTGGAAATCCCGAATCAGCCAAGCGTAGAACTGCAATGGTACCTTTTTGGATGCCGGTGGGTTGCTCATGCGAATGATGATGAGCTCCGTGTGCAGGTTCCGGGCATCCATCTTGTCCTCGATTCGCCTCATTTCGGTTGCCATGAATTACCCTACTGGCTACTTGAACTTTGAACAGCAAACGTGGTCCCCTGATAGCCTTTTGGGGCTTGTTACAATTGCTTCCACAAGCTCAATCCCATAAGTTCAAGTTTCGAGGGTGAAAGTGACGAAGGTTTCTGTTGAAAGGCCGAGGTTCCTAATCTCTCCTCGCTGCCCGCTGGCCACTTTTTCGGAAACCAGGTGTGGGCAGAATGCGATGGCGCACGATCGCAGAGGCTGGGACTGCAACACCTGGCAAATGATGTCCGTGCTGAGGTTGAGGTCTGCGTTTGACAGCCGGCCAGACTTGGTGAAGTCGACCCAAACCACAAGAGCCGGGTCGGTGGATTCCCAAGCATCCATGAACTGTCAGGGGTTACTTTCCAAACCAAGGAGCCAACAACATTATTTTTTTTGAACCAACAGTAGTTTTTGTCAACGTGAACTAGTTTTAACGATTTCCAATCATCAGCACGGAAACTTGCCTTGCCGACTGCCGCTTCTAGCTCACCCGCTTTTCCATATCGGTGGGCCACACTGCTGGACATGAAGTTGCTGACAACGGAAGCCCCGATCGTGTTTTGATTCTTCATGTGCAGGACCTTTTGAATTCGCTGGGACCTTTGCGACTTCAAGTCACGTTGGTAGAGTTGGCCAAGAGCAGCGCAATCCCTTGCGAGTTTCATGGTGTCGGCTGTCCATGCTGCTTTCCGCGCATCAGAAGAAAGCTCCTTCAACTTGCCGTCCACCTTGCAAATTGCATCATCCTGTTGCTTCACAATGGGCATGTTCTCGGTCCATATCTGGGTGTGCTCAGGGTTGAGTTTTGGATCCCGGATGGCTAGAAGATCGTTGATCTCAGCATGAAAATCCCTTAGGGCAGGGCAGGAAATGCTTCGCAATTTCACCACTCTGACAAACAAGGTTACCCAAAAAAGGGTTTGGATGTGTGGGCGCTGTTGCTGAGGGGAACCAAAAAACACTACCGGCAAACGCGCCAGGCGCGCCCTTCAACGGCCCTTCTGGCGACGGTGTCGACAACTTTGCGATCAAAGGTGGGATCGCCGCTCGGCTGGGTGGCATCAAGCATGGCGGTGATGATGTGTCCAACCAAACACATCCTATCAGCCTCTTCGTTCCAATCTTGTTGGCTCAAACGAACGGAGCAGCTTTTGCCCGCCCTTTTCGAAGTCAGTTCATGTAGCAGCAAGATCCTGCACATGAACAAAACTTGCTTTCCTTCATCCATCGTCAGTATACTGTTCCATGTTGCCGAGTTGGCTTTGCCTGCTCCTTGAAGAAGCCATCGGGATTCCAGCAAGGTGTCCCGGGAGAAGGCTGGCAGGCACCCAAACAAATTGGTCAGGGATAACACCCTTTAAATTGGTCAAGGATAACCCTTTACCCCCCTACCCCACCGGCCTGACATTTCGAACTTGTGCTGGTGCAAGTGCCGCTCCAGCATGGTCCAGGCTTTGGGCGCGACACCGACCTGGGAGTTCAAGCGCAGGCAAGGCCAGGTCTGGATGGCTCTTTGTATGGAAAGGGTTGTGGTTTTGACAGCCAAGGAACATGAAACCCATAGAGCAAAGAAGCAGTTGTCTGATCGATTTGGTGACGGCTACTCATCGCGGCGATGCCATACGAATTGAACTCATCAACCCCGGCAAGGAAAGCTTTTCGGAGTCCGGCTTGGCCTCCTCCATAAAGGTTCGGGTCCTCCAAAGGCTTTGAACAAATACAAGGCGAATTGAAATAGAAAGTGCCAATGAATTAACCAAACGAAACATAAGGGTTCTCGATGTCAGGCAGGTTCAAAACCAACGGACCATGTGACATGTTGCTTCTTGCCCCAAAAGGTTAGTCCCTAGCCTTCGGCTAACGCAGGTCCTCAAGTGTTTTCTCTTTGGCTCTCCGGGCGAAAACCAGGCATTTCTGAAGAAGGTTTTTTCGTTGACGCTCTGCTTGTTGCTCATGAGTTTGCAATCTCCGCCATTCGCTGTGAGAATGGTGGTCATGTTGCATCAAGACAAGCTTCACCAGATTCACAGTCTTCAAGAACCTGGCTCAGAAGTCTCCAAAAGGGGGAGGGGGGTCGGGGGAGGGGGGTGGGGGTGGGGGGTTAGTAGTGGGGGCGGGGGCGATGGTTTTGATCGGGGCCCGGGGACGACGGTTTCGCCAAACCACCACCCCCCTTTCGCAGCACCAAAAAAATCAACCTCAATATTTTGCTGAAAAAGCTTCGGTTACCTAATATGGGTCACCCACTTCTTCCTTCAAACCAGAACCCCAAAAGGGCGACCGTCTCTGAGAACCATCACCCCCGCCCCCCGGCTCCCTCAAAGGAAATTCTCCTGCACTTACACAATCCGCGGCTCCCAAGAAGAAATAACCCCCAGCAAAAAGGAAACGCCTTTAGAAACAAAGCTAGCCTGAAGGTAAATTAACTTTGCCACCTTCCACAAGTTGTTGGGGGGGTGCCCTGAGAACGACGGTCCCGCCAAACCCCCACCCCCAGCAGTTCCAGGTTTTCAGAAGGCATAGGGCGACCCATATAACTAATGAGTGAAATATCCACTGCTACAAAGTTCATTTTCTTTTGCCCGGCCTGGCAAAGTCTTCCTTTTGAGCAGGTTCCATTGTGTCTTTCAAGCGCAGGTAGGTGAAGATCAGGCCAAACATGATTACACTCATGCGCCCGCATCCTTTTGTAGCCAAGAGAGAGGCAAAGGAAAGGGGCTTTCCATCCAAATCCAAAAGATCACCGGTCTTGCTTTCGGTTTCGAAAGGCTCCCTCCAGGATTCATACCCAGAGAAGTACACCCCCTCCGCCGTCAGAAGCCAATCCCGAAGAACAGGAAGGCCATCGCTTGGCAGATTGAACCAGAAGGAGAGCACTGGAGCCTCCTGGACCGCCCCAGCACCTGCCTCAACGATGGGCATCGGCAAGCGATTTTGGGACAACTTTAAATTGAAACCATTCTAACTCTTAATTTTGCAGAGGTGCTGTCAAGGTGAAGGAAGTTGGGTCTGTCACACTCGTAAACTCCTGAAGCCAACT
>CAUJNA010001779.1:448585-456085 GCA_963377175.1 Effrenium voratum
CAGCAGAAAAAAGCCACCCATGTTCCTGTTGGTGTTTTTCAAGGGTCTAGGTTACAAATTAAAGGGTTTTTTGCCAAGAGCCCAACTCCAAGATGCGCATACAGCAGAAAAAAGCCACCCATGTTCCTGTTGGTGTTTTTCAAGGGTCTTGGGTTGCTATTCCGATGTTCTCAAGGGAGATCACAGAAAGTGAATACAGAGCCCTCGGGTTAGGATCTGTTTCGTGCCGGCGGTTTTTTGGTGCGTTCCTTTGGTGTTCCCTGAAAGCATTTGGAGATATGGCCTGGTAAACGAGCTACGGGTTGCAAGCCTTCATTCAAGGCTTGCGCCTTTTTTTATTGCCCATCTCACTTCCATTGCCGCTGTAGGTAATCAGTCAGGAATCTTTAACCTGTTGATATGATGAGGGCGTCCCTTGGTCAATGACATAAATGGCAGCTCTGAGCATGAAAAGGACTTGAACCAGGGATAGTTCACGTACAAAAACCCTGCGTTTCAGTGGGTCCTTTCTGGGGGTAGGAAATGAAGCCATTGAAGCGTGCCCTGGCATCAGGCACATGTTACTAAGCTCGAGATTTGGCAATAGTCAAAAATATGGTGACGACTTTCAAAGGGGAACACAAGGAACCAACCATGTGGCTCCTTCGTATTGGAAAGCAGCCAAACGAAGCCGTTCATGCCATATTTGCGCCCCTAGCTGGCCCTAGCTGGGCCCGCAGCTGTTCCACGACACCCTGCAAGATCCTTCCCACTTGGTGCTCCCTTTGTAGCTGTGTCCCGATTTGTGAAGTTGACAAACGGCCCAGGTGGGCAATGTTCAACGCTTGTTTGGTCGATTCCCCATCCGAAAGCCAGCGCCATGGAAGGTTTCTCGAGAGAAAACCAGTCCCTCAATTTCCCCTTTTTGGACTCCAAAACATCGAAGCTTCTTTATGGGCAAGCAACATCATCCAAGTGTTGCTTTGCGGCATTCCGGGCTCAACGTCTAAAAAGACTCGGCGTCGAAATGCGCGGTCGCATTTCTTTCGGCGCCTCGCATGTTTTTTTCCCCCAGGAATCCTTTGGGATGCTTGGGCTTCCGCAGCCTCTTGCGGCTTATGGCCAGACAGTTCAACAACATCAGGCCGGGCCCGTTCTGCGCTTGGAAGCAGTTCCCCGTGCCAGCGCCAAGGGGAACCGTGTACAAAGGATTGTTTCAGGTGCCAGACAGGCATTCCGGAGAGGCAAATGGAAAAAGGCTTGTACCTGGCTTCTAGGTTGAACATTCCGTGAAACAGACTGACGGTTCCCTTGAAGGGAACGAGGCTACTCTGCATGTTCTTTCCCAGATTGAACCTGGCGGATGTGGATTCAGAAAGTTCCCATTGACTGGGAGCAACACTTGCCGTGGACAAGCAAGGGGTGAACTAGAGTCTGCTTCAAGATGTTGCACAAATGCTTGGCCCAATAATGCTTGTGTCAATGTTTGGTGTGCGTGTGTGTTTGTGACTGTTTTGTATATCATATTGAGGAATTATTGCTTAACTGCCCTGACTGCGGTGACTGCCCTGACTGCCTTGACTGAAAACATACTTGCGAAATGCAGCCCGCGAATGGCTTGACACGCTCAGTGTGCTTGAGTCAGATGTGGTGTGTGGCAGGCACTTCGACGCAGACGGCTGCTTCACAGGCGCCCCAGATGTTGATGAGGATTCTTCGGTGGCGCTGTGCCAGTCGTTCTCCTTCACGAATCCAGGCGTCGCTCCGGGACTTGGGGCTCCAACTAGGCTCAAACTGGGCAAAATGAAGCCATTCTGTGACCCCCTCAGGTCGACCGTCTCTTGGTCTCCATCTCCGGATTTCCACAACTGCGACAGCGATTTTGATCTCTTGAAATCTGGGTTGTTCAAAAGCAGTCATTGATCCTTCCCTTGGAATTTTAAACGGGGTCCCCTTCGCTACTTGGCAAACAGCTAGAGATGAAGGATTAGGATGGAAGGCCAAGCATTTTGAGCAGCTCAGGAAAATTGAACGTCCTTTGTGAGTGGTTCGTCTCAACTGCCATCTCAGCATTGCACGTTGGTCTGAGTTGGAGGCATTTCTTTCTCAGAGCAAAAGTTTTTTGCAGGGAAACTGCCTGGCACAACACACAAGTGAGTCTTGATCATGTCAAGGCCCACACACTCCAATGAGTTCCAAGACAGAGTGTCGCTTCCTTAGTCCAAGAAATGAATCAAGCTGACACCCTTCATCCTTTTTGTTGCGGGGACAGCCAGGTGGCCGCTACAAATTGGAGCTGGACCGACCCTACCACCGCGCCATGCTGCGGATGCTCTGCAAGACCACTGAGCGCTACAAGGCGCGGAAGGACCGAAAGGACCGCGGACCGCGGGCCTCGGCTCCGAAGGCCTCGACGATTTAGAGGCGCCTGAAAACGTCCTTTTTTTGAATCCACTTGATGTGGATTCAGTTTGAATCCACTTTTTTTGGAATCGGATGGTGTGAACTCTCACTCCCTGAGTTCCTGGACTTTAAACTTTTTGGGAAGACCATTTTAGTGGTAGATACAAAGTTTGGACTTTTTTTGGGCCATCCACTCAGCAAGTGAGTTTTTGCAGTTTGGTGCCTTTCAGTGAGTGTGTCAGTTGATTCCACTTGATCAGTCGATTGAGGTGCGCCTAAGCTGAGAAGGTGTCCTCAAACTCCCACTAAACGGGGCGAATACATCGAAGCCGTCCATATGTCATCTTTGTTGGAGCACAACTAAAATGGCGGACTCCCTCTTCGGATGGTTGTGAAGGCCACATTTGGCGCGCGATGTATATGTTCTGTAGTGTGTTTATCGGTGCGCGCTTCGTACACGCACAAACTCTTCTGCATGATTCATACAGGCCCTTAAGTAGCTTCTTATGTGTTGAAATGCAAAATGTCACAACGCATGCTGACAGAAGTAGACACGATAGACTGTCAGGGGAAGCCTTGATACCAAAGGGCTACTCTGTTTTATCTGAACGAATCATCCCAACTCGGGTGCCTTTTGGCCTTGGATCTGTAAAGGCCGATCCACCTATCCACTCCACGAAAGCATTCGACCAACGCGAACTCGCACGAGCCGGAAATCCAGGTGACGGTGGACAAGGGCATGTTCGACGTCAGCTACTCCTTGGGCCATATGTCACCCTTGACCAAGTCACTCGGCAATATGTCACTGTCAAGACCCGACGTGATGTGGCTTCAAACTAACCATGCAATCCCAACCTGCTTCGTATATCCTTAACAACTGGTTCGCCTGAATACAAACACAATTTACTTGCACTTTTCCGGGAGTGCTCTTTGTCTTACTGCCAGTCTCATGCTCCTACCCAAGTTTTAAGTCGCGCACAGAAATGTGGGACACAACACTGTACGCATAAAGGTGCACGCCGACAGCTTGTTTGCTCGATTGTTTGCGTGTGAAGCAAGCACATGAATTGATCTCGTTGCATGTGCGTTGGATTGGTGTGCAGGTGGAAGACATACATCCCAGCTAACATTCCTGTAGGAGCCCATCCCGATTATCCCTTCGGAGCTTTGAGTCAAACAGTCCTTGCCTTCACTTCTTGCCATGTGGGTGTGGCTCAAAATTAAACAGGGGGGGTTACGCGGGTTTTAGTCTTTGGTTCCATTTACCAGGGTTCAATTTTGGTACCGGTTTTTTGAGCCACAGCCATGTGTTTGCAGTTTTTCGCTGTCTATTTCTTGTCATGCTTCAGACACCTCAGGGTGGTGTTAAGAGCCGTGTTGTTGACATAGTCACCAGGGGCCAAACTTGGGAAAATGTGGATGCTTGCCACAATCCAATGTCATGCTTGGCGAAACCCATGCAGTCAGCCCTAGTGTCAATCCATACAGATACCCTTTGATTCCGTAAATGTTGCAAGGAGGACACGCTGCAATTTGCCATGTTGTGTGACTGGCTTACTTGCTGGTTTACTTGCAGTCGTTCAGAAAGCGACAACCCGCCCGACAACAACGATCCAGTTGCCCCCTTTCTGTTCGTTCTATTGAAAGAATCATGGATAGATCAACAATCCCTTCGCGGTTTTTAGGCACTGAATTCTTCCACCGGATGTTGGGGGCCACAAAGATGGAGCCCTGAATTCTCTTAGGCCTTGGCTACTTTCACCCAGTGGATCCCAGGCATTTCGCCACTACAACAGGCAACCAGCAGTTTTTTCATTTTGGTTTTTAAAGGGTGGCAAGCCCTTGGTTCCCTACTATTTTACTACATAGGTAGACGGAATCACGTGACAGGCACTCCACGGGCGTGTGGCAAGTGCCCTGCACGGGCGAACTGAACTTCACCTTCAGCGTGGAGAGCGAGCTCGAGGCCCCAAGTTGCATGCCATGTTGCCAGGTCCGTGGCTGCGCGGGGCCAACCTGGGGTGTGTCTTTTTTTTTTGGGGGACCCACCAAAATGAGGGCTTTCCCTTGGTTTTCCTTTAAGCCCATCGAAAAGGGGGATCCCAGAAAAAGACAGCGGGCAACACAAGTTCTCGATTGCAGCTTCAAAGCGATGAACACGCATATGGCTTCACCACAATGCTGACCTGTTGGCCTTTGCGCGCCTTTGGCCTTTGTCATTTTTGAGCCAAGGTTCCCAACGATCAACCCCTCATTTCCAGGTCCATTTGGGGTTCATGTTGGTTTCCCCAATGGACACCCAACGTTTCTAGATGGGAATCAAAGCACTCCAGGCGCTTGGCAAGGTTCTGGAATTTGTGTGCATGCCAGCTGACAACTTGTCGAGGAGAACATGAAAGGCATCGAAGACGACAACTTTATCGGCTTTCTGCAGAGCCTCGATCTGGTGCAGAACATGTCTTTGTTGAACTGCTTGTAAATTATTGCACTATTGGTTCTGAAGGAATTGTAGTTACTGTATTGCTTGTCAACATGGGGTTGCTTCTTAGGTAACCCATGGGTCCTGTGATCCCTTGAATAAAAAGTACACCTGAAAAAACAAGGACCAGACCATTCGACTTGTTTTTGACAAAAGCTCACTTAGGACGAGCTCACTTAGGTCCCTTGAGGATTCCTTCCTTCCGACTCGTGACTTTTGGCAGTTTCAGATATGATGCAATTTGCTGTTTGTTGGTTCCGGCAAGTGAAAGTACACCTCGAATCACAGGCCTTTTCGGGGGTGAGGGGGGTCATGTCTGCTCCCACGCCTTTCTCAATGAAATGTGCAATCATTGCGTCGATGAGGTGTTTATGGATTTTGAAGAACCACACGAACTAAGGCCCCACAAAGATTTGTTCCATGGCACCAGTAGGGCAGCATGCGTGGATGTGTATGGAGCCATGACTTGCGATCATGGACGTGAGTTGGACACGTGGGGATTTCAAAACACAGGTAATTGCAGGGGGTTTGTTCTTTGGGTGTCCCTTTGAACGCCACACGAGAAGTGAAAACGATGTTTGGAAGGCCCAATGTGTCAAAATAAGTGGGACCGACAGTGTTGTGTGAATTTCCCTTTGAAACGGTCACCAAGAGGGTCCCGAGCAAGGTGTGGCACACCCCCATCGCTGCAGTTCCTCCGCCACCCCCCCAAATCAAATGGGCTACGAAACCTTCGGGCGGATAAAGTTATTCTACCCCACTTCCCCGTCGGAAATTTCCGGGCACCGGACACCCTCTTGGAATGACATTTCTCACCTCTCAAGGGCGTCCCACTTCAGTCTGGCTGAGTACTGACAGGGACAATTCACTTGGGTAGCTGGAGTATCTTCTCGATGGATGCTTCAATTCACCTGCCAGCTTTACACCCCCACCGCCATGCATGCATGCATGCATGCATATGTATTTAATGTATTTCATATATATATATATATACATGGAAAAGTCTGGCTAAGATACGTGTTTTGGAGGTTTTACAGTTTGCCAATGTTTGGACCACTGATGCAGGGTTGCTCTGTTTCCGCATTCCCAGTGTTTGGTTGTTATCATCACTGCCATGGTCGCTCAACAGGTTCACAAGGATGTAGCCTCCAACTCCCTTTGCCGCTCTGTGAATTGGATCCTCCAAATTCCCCTAAACATCAGTTCTTGCCCCAAAATTCTGGTTGGCCATTCCTTTTTTTTCCATGGGTAGTGTTCAGGGTACCTTGTTTGCCCCTACGGGTTCGGCTCAGGAAGCACTTCGACCTCACCCGCTTCCACCCGGACTGGAACAAGGTGGTTCCGCTTTGCGCCAAGTGGGCGGAGCTCTCCGGGCGGCTCGGCCGAATCCGATTCGCTGAAGCGAAGCGGCCTAATTTCTGACCTTCCTTTGCACCTTGGTCCATGTTCAGTGGGCCCCAAAACCTTTTCTGTTTGGGTCCCTTGGACTACTTTCAGTGGGCCTCAAACCTTTTATGTCTGAATCCTTTGAGGAAATAAGATCTGACCTGATCTACGAAATGTACGCAGGTTTCCCATGTTGGGACGCGCAGCGGGTTTTTGGAGTGAGCGAGCGAGCGAGCGAGGCGGTCCTTGGACCAGGAGGTCTTTCTGCAGGCGCTGGCCAAAGACTTCAACATGACTGTGGCCTATGCAACTGGGCTAAACGAGAGCGAGCGAGCGGTTCTTCTGGTATCTTCCGGGTGGTTCAAGGGAAACAACCGGCCTCACCCCATTTATTTGAAGGGGGTTGTACGGTTGGAGCACGGAAACGAAAAGGCCAGGGATGATTTTCCACAAGTAGTCGTTTCTCGTAGCCTTGTGCCGTTCTGGGGAATATCTTTTAAACACCTATGTGACTAGGGATGCAAACCCAACAATGGGATGAAGGGACAAACAGAAAAACGCGGCCCTCGAACTCCCTCCTCCATGCTGCTTAAATCTGAGACTTGGATCATGGAAAGTGCGTGAAGGGTGCGGCGATAGTTTGCATCATGGCTTTGGGTGCCCCCCCCCCCCTCCCCCTCCCTTTTGCCAGGTTTTCCTGATGACTCTCATGTTCCAGCCTTCAGCCCTTGGCCCCCGACCGCCTCATATTGCCCAGAGGTAATTACACTGCATTGAGTCGATTTGTTGCAAACAAAATTGGGGGATCGGGGGCTGTAGAGTCTCCAAGAGAATGGTCTTGCCACTGGGAGCGCCTTGGACTGCATGCTTGAGTCCTTCATGAGGGAGGCTTTGTGATATCCCTGCGGGAGGATATGCTGCGAGGGTTAGAGGCATCCATCTGAACAATCAGATTTAGCCGCAAACAACGAGAAAACCACATGGTTGCGAGGGTTAGCTCGGTGATTTGGGACTACACAAATATATCTAACATTATTATTATATTATATATATATATGTATGGTACCCCCTCTGGAATACTCAGGTTTTCGTGCAGAACTCTGTAGCTTATATGGTCCCCCCCCTGAACTCAGGTGTTCGTTCAATCATTGACATTTTTGCTGTAAAAAATGCATGCGAAATGCAGTTGTCAGCTTCTAAAAATATTGCTCAACAATTCCACTCGCTTTTAAACCTAAATTATAGCATCAGTA
>CAUJNA010001779.1:461085-611085 GCA_963377175.1 Effrenium voratum
ACAACAGAGAAAAAGCGGTTGGAAAATGCATGTGTCCGATGTGGCAGTCCCCAATGTTAGATGTCTTGAAACGAGGCCTCAGGAGTTCTGAGGGCTGGGGGGGACGGGGTGCTTTGTAGGCTTGTCAGCTATGGACCTCCCCAAGACCTCGAAGAATCCACGGATTCCCTCAGACCGGTCTTTTTCTATGAGCAACTCTTCCTGTTGACGAAAAGTCGTTGCAAGCTCTTGCAAAGTCTAGAACAATGTAGGTGTCGGAGATAGAGTGTTTAAAAGGAGTAGAGGAAGCCACCCATTTGAGGGGCATCCAAGGTTTAAGTTGCAGGTCCCAGCCTTGCAAACATGCTTTTGCCACGGTGCAAGACCTGAGGATCAAGCAACAAACCATCATCATCTCCAGTCCCTTCATCCACTCTTCACACATTACACGATTGGGGCTGTCTTTTTTGGGGGGGCCCTTTTTGCCGTCTTAAAAGGAAGCCAAAGGTAAACCATCATTTTGGGTGGTCCCCGAAAGAAGACAGACCCAGTTGTTGTTTCCGGGTTGGGCCATTTGGAAACAAGCCCTGGAAAGCATGATCCGCTCACGTCTTGGGTGTTTTGACGCCTTTCTCCCAGGATCCTTTGGTGCCGTTGCCGTCCGCCTACTTTAAGACTTGGAGCGAATGCCAGAGGCGGGGACTGCGGTGTTTGGATTTTTTGGCGAATCACCGAGAGGATGAACAAGTTTGCCATGCCTGGGTGTCCTCTAACAAGCCCATTCGTCATGGTAAGCAGGCAAGAAGAAAGCCAGGCACCGTGCCGCTTGAGCCACTTGGGCGTATGCAGCTTGCTTTGGCAGCCGCCAATCCAGGCAAAGGTGCATTTTGTCCCGCAGTTGGGTGGTCACAAGGGCTTTTCCCGAGGTGTCTTTTCTACTCGCCACCCTTTCAATGCAACCGCGGCCTGGCAATGGTCAGTTCACGATGGGCTTTCGCAATTTATCCTCTGTAAAGGGCATCACTGACCGAAACAACCGTAGTCTGCAAAGGAGAGCATGAGCATGCAAACTGGGAGCCAACCGCCTCGCGCAGGGCCTGCGAGACCAACCCCACCTGCCAGTGGTTCTCCTTCAAAGAGGACAGCGCACCGACGCCGGGCGCCTGCTACTTCGCCTGTTTGAGTCTTGCAATCCACAAGCGCCAAGGTCCCAAAAGGTTTCAAGGTGCTGGCCAAATCCAGCCGCCGAGAGACGAAGATGTAGTTTTCACCTCGGGGACATGATGAAGGCTCCTATTTGCAAAAGCAACAACTTATTTTGGGTTAGTGCACTATTTTGATTCGTCTACAAGAGGTGAAGAAGGTAAACGACTAACAAGCTGTGCTGTCAGCAATGCGCAACATCCGTCACTTTCGTTACGCCTTGTTTAGTGGAGCTTCAAACAATTCAAAGCTGAATCGTTGGCACCCCTAGATTTCTTGGAGACTGTTTGACTTTCCATTGTTCACTTCTAACTGTTTGGTGCCTGTGGGAAGGTCCACTTCTCTTCCTTCAGGGGAAAGCTTTGGGATTGCTCCATTTGCAAGCACTTGGGACCCATTTCTTGCTGCTCTTCCCCTTTCCAGATCTGGAGGTTCCGTTGAAACTCGGGAACCATCAAGGTTGGACAGTGAGGGATCCAAACACGAAACATGGAAACCCCATGTCACCAGGTCTTCTGGCCCAGTTCTGACCTGAAATGCCTCAAGCGCCCAGGCTACTACTTCACCAAGACGGACGTGGCCACGGAGCCGGACGCCAAGGCCTTCTCCGGTCCCAAGGGCTGCCAGGCGCGGTCGATGCCTCGCCTCGCGGACGTGCTGCGCGGGTCTCGGGCGGTAAATTTCTCACACCCCTTTTCGTACCGCGCGCAAAAGAAACCGCCTGGTTGATTGTATTTGTTCTTCGGAAGTTTGGCTGATTGAACACCAGATGATTTTTACGTGTGTGTTTTGCTATCTGCCATTGGTGTGCAGTCCCTTTTGAGCCGATGGCAAGGATACTCCCTCCTCCCATTGACCGAATTCGCCACGACCCAAAGTTACGAGAGACTTGCGCCAACGCCTTCAGGACACCACCGTTCTGACCGACGCCGCGACCGCTGCGGCTGGCATGGCCTCCAACCTGCAGGACGCAGCCACCTACGAGCTTTTCCGAGAATCTGGGTCCTTAAATACATGTCCCCAATTTACCTGAAACATCTACGTGCCCAATGGTTCGCTTCTGGATGCCCAAAAAGCACGTGCTCGAGAAGGAGTGCAAAATTGAATCAGAGCCAAATCAGTGACTGAGGGGGGCAACGAACTTTGAGGCCAAGAAATGTGTATTTTGTGCACTACACGCTCTACACTTGTAGAACCACCGGCAGAGTGGACTGATAGTGAACTGCTTGCCAAGCTCCCCACCCAACCTGGGGGCAACATTTGTTTGTAAGCGGCGAGATGCCGCCACCCTGAAACAACAGGAGGATGCAATAAGGAGGCTGACCAGACAGTCAGACAACGTCGAGGCCTCTTGAGTGCAAATCCTATCATTCCAGGAGGGCGCCAACGGTGCTGCGGCCACGATGGCGGATGGCTTGAACGGTCTCCAGGAGCGGTTGAGGCCTTGGCTACGGAAGGCCTGCGGCGAGGCCAATTGAGCCAAATAGTTTGAGGCGGATGTCATTGGTAAGCATGAATTCCAGCACTGTCTTTGGTGTGGCACACTCCGTTGTAGCTCATGACGACTATTCAGCAGGTCGAAATCCCGTGGTTCAAGGACGGCGCGGCTGGCACTGCGGCTGACATGCAGAACGCCGTGGCTGGCCACTTGAACAGCCTTCAGGAGTGGGCCTTGGCTATAGGTGAGTCCAAGCGAGCCAAAGCTTCAGCGCCGCAACGTGGTATCTCTGTATATGCAGAGCCATCTATGTTCCCATTTGTTGGTTCTTCGGCGCCCAAGCAACACAATATCAAGAACGTAATTGAATCAGAATCATATCGATGGCTGTCGGCTTGGCAAGGGGGGCCAACAAACTTTGAGGCTGCCAATGAATGTGTGCTGATGCTGAGCTGCACTTGTAGAACTGCAGAACCGCCAACCGCCAAATTGTATGGACTGCATGCCACGCCTGTCCGCTTCATGGGCCTCTACATCCAACCGTACACTCGTTTGCAGACCAGGCATCGCCGCCCTTCAACGCTTTTTGGGTTGAGTTCCTTCTGCGAGGAGGGCGCCAACGGCGCTGCGGCCAGCATGGCGAATGGCTTGAACGGGCTCCAGGTGCGGTTGGGGCCATCGGCGAGGTCAGGGCCGAAATCAAAATGGCTTGGCCTGGAAGTTTGGAAGTAAGGAGGCCGTATTTCAAGGGTGGATGAGCAGTTTTCGACTTGATTCAGTAATGCTGAGTTTTGGTCACGATCAGTGGCAGGGATGGTCCCCTTAGCGAAAGCGGATTCTGTCGCTTTTGCCAAGGGGTCGAGATCCTGTGATTCCAGGAGGGGGCCAGTGGCACTGCGGCCAGCATGGCGGATTCCGTGAACGGCCACTTGAACAGCCTCCAGGCGCGATTGAGGCCTCAGGCGAGACCAAGTGAGCCCAAACTTGAGTCTGAGCGCCTCAACGTGGTATCTTTGCATTCACAGAATACCTGAAACATCTACGTACCCATTGTTTGGCTTTTGGGTGTCCAAACAACACGAGATCAAGAACGAGTTCAAGCAAGAATCAACCAGTGACCGCCCCTCTGGCAACTAAGGCCAAACAACTTTGAGGCTGCCAATGGATTCGTACCGCTTGTAGAGCTGCGGAACAGCCAACGTAGTCTTCTGGTCGCTTGCTTGTAGACAACTAGGTGACCAAGCGCCCTTCATAAAAACACAGGGGGGTTGGAAAAAGGGATTGAAACCCTCCAACCCAACAGGCCTTTGTCGGGGCTGCGGTCATCCTATTCTGGGTGGGAGCGGTATGGCGGATGCGGAGAATGGCAGCAGCGAAGACGTACCATGCGTGGGGTTCCCAACCAAGAAATTTGAAGCTTCCACTCGCTTCCCCGACACGTTGGCCCACCAACACTCTCTTGCGTTGCCAGTCCATGCTTGAGGGAGGGTGAGGGTGGACCCAATGGAGCCCACATTTCAGAGGCCCCGAATCCGATCTTTGAGCCCTTGAGCCTTCAAGTCCACGGCGGCCTCGGAGTGTCAGGACGGCGTGGCCGGGGCGGCTTCCAGTTTCAAGGAGGGCGCCGCCCATGCCTTCGACGTCACAGGCCGTTGCCTGCTGGGACTGGGAAGGTCGGAACTAACTTGCAATGGGGGTTCCAAAGTGAAGGGCATGACCTATGAGCCATAGCACACCTGTTTTTTTGCTTGGATTTGATAAATCAAACCTAGCAAAGGTATGAGCAACTGACAAATTGTTGGCAGTCTCTTGGTTGAATTCCCCTAAGGAAGCTCAGAAGTGGAAGGGCGAGTCCATCCTTGTTTCCCCCCAAAAACGGCGACCTCCAAACGTGTGTGGGGTTCCTTTGGGTGTCCAGAAGTAACAAAAGGTGACAGACCTTTTCGACGGTTTGCAAAACCCCTCGCAGGAGCTGCCGTTGACTTTAAGGCGTTAATGTACTTGCTGGTGCGATAGGGAATGACCGAAACCGAGTTTTGTGGAAAAAACCGTTTGGGGATTCCCTGAAAGGAAACCACATCGGGGATGGTTTTTTGTCGGAGTCCTTCCAACTCATTGCCTGGCTATCGAACCACCAAGTTTAAACCAGATTGGGTCGGTTTTGCCCATCACGGTCTTGGGTGTCTTCCGTCAAATGATGCGTGGGCATCATCAAACCATGGCACGGCCACGTGCTTGCACATGATCACTTGTTCATGAACGAGTTTGCGTCTGTTGCCAAAACACATCACGGTCAACTACAGGTCTAAGATCAAGTGGGGTCATTTGGACAAGCCTTGCAGGCACCAACCAGGACCACCCGGTAGCGGAGCACATGGGCATGGCAGCGAATGGGCTGATCCCTGCTGGCGTTTTCACGTCTGAGGCTGCGGGCGGAGGGCTGAGGGACCCTTGCTTGTCCTGTGCTTAGAACTGCATGCTAAAAGGGGCAGAATACCTGCTTGGTGGTTCATACCCATGGCTACAACCTGCTTGTTTTGGTTTCGAGTCCCCTAAGGGCTCATAACCATGGTTTTCTAGCCTCTTAATCCTGACCCTCAGGCCGCGACCCTGCGAATGGTGCATACGTCAAACGAGGGAATCTAGTCCTTTGCCACTTGCATTGGAGGCAGTTTGGCATACCAAGTCGCCAAGAGGAACCTGCGCTTCTTTCTACCTGCCGTCTAAACCGACAAGTATCGGCAGGCAATCATCTGAAAGGCCTGCCCCCTCCCCTGATTGTCGGTAAGGGTTGATGACAGTTCTCTTTTCAAAGCACAATTCAGACCTCTAAATAGTCTATATGGGTTGAACACCTAAGTGAATGGAGCAGCCAGCCAAATGGTCATCCAAGTGCATACAGCTCCCCCTCCCTTGAACACATACTGAACAAGCAAGCGGCACGGGCGGAAGCGCAATTTACGAGGGCGCGTTGTGAACAAAGGGAGCCCTTTGTTGGTTCGTGTTTAGCGAACAATCGTGGAGAAACTTTTCGGAAGACGAGATCAATGGTACGAGGCAGGGTACACCCTCTCCTGGCATGGCCAGCCAAGCATGTACCAGGGTTTTAGTGTTTCCACCCCAGGAAATTGATCTCGGCGCAGCCCTTGGGTTGAAATGGACCGCTGCCCAGACAATTGAGCCACATTGCGGGGCCCGGCATTGGGTGGTACCAAGGGAGCCCAACTGAAAGTGAGAAAGTAGTCACGGTAGTCACTGGCCGATTTCGGAGGCACAGAAAGGCGAAAAGTTTCCAATGATGAGCACATGAGCGAATGTTTGGGGGGAAGTCCTCTGCCATAAATGGGTGCGAGACGCCGTGGTTACATGGTCTTGGGCACTTGAATGCTTTTGCTGATTATGACTGACTGGGAGGGCAATCTTTTTTGGGGTGTACCAGTGTACCCCTGTTGTGTTTATTTGAAGGCAATTCAAAGGTAGTTGAACGCCCATTGCGGAGCCTCCTTTGAGCCGCCAGAGACTCAAATGGCACCAAACCCAGACTCGAGGACGGCAAGGGCAAGGCAATGGCTGCCGGCAGCAGTGCCGATGAGTGCCTGGGGCATCAACATTGGCCGTTTGGTTCTCTGGAAGGTTCATCACAGACCCCAAATGAGGCCAGTTCCTGCTTGGTGTGCTGAATCAAGAACCCTCAGAAACGCCACGCCCACACAGACCTGGTTGGCCCAGCGATGGGCTCTTCAACTGATTAAGGTTCTTTGCGAGGGATCCATAGGGATCCACAGCCATGACCCAGAGAAGGATTTGACCAGCCACGTGCTGAACCCCCTCCCAGTGGCGGGGTCAGCGGAGGGTTGAGCGGCAGCCCGCCGTGGACAGCCAGGCGGCCGAGGTGGAGTTTGGCGGTGCAGGTGCTAACTTGACATGGTTGGTCTACGGTTGGTTTGGTGGGGGGACTTGGGGAGGCAACCCAACAAAACCTGGGGGGCGCCCGGTTTTGTCATGCCATTTGGAACACACTTTCGACCAAGCCGAAGGAAGCTCGCTACTTGACTTGCGCCGGCTGTTCTGTTGCACCCGCGCCAAACCCCAGAAAATCCGCGGAAAACATGAATGAGAAGCTACACCACCCTGGTTTTTACCCTAGCTTCCTACCATACACTGGGTCTCCGGTTGAGTCGTTGCACATGGTGCATGCACGGCTGCCGGCTCCCAGTCACACGGCGCTCTACGCCATTGTGGGCGGCGGCGTCGGCGCAGCGCTCATCGGCGCGGGTGCCTTTGCCATGATGGGCTTCAAAGGCACCAGCCCGGAGAAGCGCAAGGCGAAGCGGGGCTTGTCCAACGTCGCGGCAGGCGGGTGGCGCGGGCCCAATGCAGGATGCAGCTCACTGGTAGCATGCGCGATGAGTGGGAGAAAGCCATAGTGGTCCATGTTTGCAATGAGGGCATGTGGGGCATGTCGGCGGGTTTTCGATTTCCTGATAAAGAAGAGTCACATGGTCCGTCGCTCATATCCCTTGGGGCAAACGCTCGAAGCGGAGTTTGGGGCCTTGCCGTTCCGAGCGCAAGATCCCAATCCAACGGCCTGTCCAAAGCGCCAGGCAGCCAGGCGAGGCAGGTCGACGTCGAGGCGCGCAACTGGTCCGTGGACGAGGTTTCTACTGGTTCTTGCTCTTCTTCTTTGTGTTCTTCTTTCGTCTTCTTCACCATCACCTCCAACCACCCACCACCCACCACCCACCACCCACCACCACCGTCACCATCACTCAACACGGTCTCGGTTATGTAGAATGACCCATGTTTCCTTCATTCAAACCGCTACATCTTCTTTAGGCGTGCTGGACGTCGGCTTCTCATTGACTCATGGCCTGAGCTCGGCAGGCGGCAGCTGCCAGCTTGCAGCGCGCCGCCCCAGCGATGGCTCCTCAGGCCATGGCGGCCCCGGCCATGGCTGCGCCGTGCCAGTACCCGACGGAGCCCACGTCGCCGGGATGCAAGACATGGCGGGTTGCGATAGAGACGGGAGTTGGTCTGCGACACCCAAAAGGAAGATCTGGAGGAACATGTCTGAGGAGTCCTTATGGTGTGAATTGTGGTAGACACCAGAATATGTGGGTTGCCTGTTACTCGTAGGTCGCTTTTTGGTTCGTTACTCCATTAATTAACATTAACCATAATGTTAGACAAAACATCCCTAATCAAAATGCAACACCGTTTAAACAACTCAACACTAGCCAGATTCCTGCCCGAAACAAGCTCCAAGCCACGTCTTGCAGCCAGCGCGAAGCAAACGCCGGCGCCAAGCAGAGAACCTTGAACGCCTCACTGACACCGTCTTCATGCAGCCGAATACCAAACAAACGGGTGACTGGCGGATGTTGGACACTGTGGAGTGGTTCTATCAGCCTCTCGCGTCGCATAGTGCCGAATCGTGAAGCTCAGGGCCTACGCGCCCATGGCCTACCAGGCTGAAGGCTATCAGATGTACCAGCCGCAGGCCTACCAGGCGGCCTACCAGCCACAAGGCTATCAGATGGCCTACCAGCCGGCAGCGTACCAGCAGCCCATGACCTACCAGGCTGCGCCTGCTTATCAGCCCGTGACCTACCAGCAGTAAGCATCTGCCGCCTTGGATGCCTTGCTGTTGACCTATTGACTTATAGAGGAGATTGAGCCTTTGCCTTTGGGAAACCCTCCGATAAGTTTGAATAGACATGCGCTGGGCTTACGTCTCAGACATCATTTCAGACATGGAGCTTCATTTTTGGATCTAAGAGCTTGGATTCGAAGCATTCCGGCTCTCGGTACTTGTATCGTCTGTAGAACGACCCTGCTGCACAAATTCAACCAGGGACTGTAGAACTAACGCCATGCCAGCAAGCTATAGTTGAACCTTGGACAAACGATTGCTAGGAATCCAATGGGCTTACCTGTTTGTTGTGCAGCGCCAACCCCGCGCTTGAAGCTGCTTCTTGCGAATCGGCTCAGATTGCCTGGGAACCTTCAGGAAGATAGCCGAGGGCGTGAAGCCAAACCTCTTGAGCGCAAAATGTGTGTGCGTGGTTTCCCACTGATTATGGGGAGCTCGCATTGAGATACTGCAATGAAGGTGTCCTTCCAAATGTACAGTATCTCTTAGCTCAGGGTTGGTTGAGGATAAAGAGGAAACCAGCCCCGCAACACCTCCGAAGCATCAATCCAAATTACCGAACAAGTGAAGGCTGAACAAGTACGGTGGCCTTATTCCAGGGCTAAACTCTAAGCTTGGGCAAGTTGCGAGTGCATTGTCCTTATGCTCTCATAGATGGAGGATTTTTTTTTGGCGTATGGGGTCCAGTTGAGCCATCTTGCCCCGCTTCAGAGAGTCTGTTGGGCCCAAAATGTGTTTTCATTTTCTTGGGAATACCCATTCCTTGTCAGGTCAAGTTGTCCTCAAGGATCCTCTGCACTGTGCTGAGTGTCTGACCGCCGCCAGCGAGAGTTTCGATTTGATCTGCAGAGTTGAAAGATTCGAATCCTGAAGTCCAGTCCGAACTCGAACGCCATGGCGCTCCGAGCTCTCCTGTTGACCCCGGCCCTGGCAGCCGGCAGCTGCTTGGAGATGGGCACCATCTCCAAGGCGCGCGCTTTTCTGTCCAGGAACCCCGTCCCATTTCGGGCCATATTGTGGTTGCAAGGGGTGCGTCACAGCTCAGAATCTAATATTTACTAACAAACAAGCGAGTGGTCGGAAAAGCATGTGTCCGATGTGGGGTGAAGAGCAAACTTGTTGAAATGAAATGAGTTCTCAGAAGGTCTGATCGCCGTGGGGGAGTGGGAGGGCTGTAGCCTCGAGCCTGGGATGGAGTTTTGGGAGTGACCCGCAGGTTTGTCATGAAGCCAATGATGTTCATAGGGAAATCGGACACTTTTCAGTGGTTGCGAGCTGCAAAAAAGGGCAAGGTTTCGCGGCTCCAGAAATAACAAGTTGCTCCAAGTCGAAGCCTGGGAGCCATCATGAGCCATCCCCCAGTCCTTTGAGGAATCGATGACGGGAATCGCTCGGGCTGCTTGACTCTCTCTCCCTTGATGGCTCAGAAGTTGACGGCCTTGTCAACAAGAGTCGGTCGTCAAAGTCCTGAACCAAAAAGCGGTGAGATACTTTTCCGAAAAGCTACTCTTGAAGTGCAGAGGTGAACCTTCAGGTGGGTTCATCGTCCACAACAGCTAGGCTTGTTACTGAGCACCCGCTTCTCGACCGGGCACAGAAACAAGGCGTGTTTGAGGCAAGCTACGCACGCACGCACGCACGCACGCACGCACGCACGCACGCACGCACGCACGCACGCAAGCACAGGCAAGGTTCCATGGCCAGCTTTGCCGCACACGTGCCTGACAAGGATCGTTATCATTATTTTCAACCATCACTCTCGAGAAGCATTCCCATGACCATAGCTCTAAGAAGCGATTTGAGCCCGCTGCTTGGGTGGGCTGATGGCTTTCAGGATCCTTTGGTGCCGTTGCCGTCCGCGTACTTTAAGACGTGGAGCGAATGCCAGAGGACTGCCGAATGCTTGGATTGCAACTTGGGAAACGCCCTTCCCGGGAAAGAAGTTAGTCGGCGCCTCAAGGCCACGTTGAAGTTTTTTGAAGCTGTGGCACCCCTGAAGTGGCGGCTGGGTCAGTTTTCCGCCCGCGTTGGCAGCGGTTCACTGGAGCATGAGTTTGGTCGAGAGGGCTGAAAGTTTGACAATTCTAATCTGTAGATTCTTCTGCTGGTGCAGTGAGGGCTTCTGGCATTGGCTGTTTTTCCTTAGCAAACATTGAGCGCCTAGGCAAAAGGCTAGTGTCCCCCTTCTGACGCAACATGATCTTTGCGGGAAGTTGCGGTCACACTGATACACCTGAACCTGGGTTTGTGACATTCGCTGAAAAACCAGGCACTTTTAATGCGCTTGCGGGCACAGCGCCATGACTGGTTTCCTGCAACAAGCCCTTTCGCAATGGCAACCAGGCAAGAAAGACATGCACCATTCCAGTTTTGAACTCCTTCAACATATTGAGCTCGCTTTGCCAGCCGCCGAGGCATCTCAGCAAGAACAAGTCAAAAAATGGACAGTCTAAGATCAATCTTGTGTTGCACACCCTGACAAGATCAGGACCAGCCACAAGATACTGCTCAGGATGTGTTATGCAACACCGCCAAGCTGCTGGGGGGGGGGGGTCCGCTTGTTAAAAATGAACATAATAGGTTTAAAAAACATCTAACACGAGTCAAAGCCGGCACCAGAACCTTTACTTTACCCTCTTTTCATCAATCGTGGAAGCCAGCTCGGCATGTTTTCCCAAAAGGAAGGTGATCCTCCAATAGCTTTATGTCAGCCTCAATGATAAATGGTTGGATGAGGAAGCGTTACAGACCCAGCACCAAACCAAGACCGTTTGCCCCGAGGCCGTCCATGTTGGAATGGGATCCTGTCAGACGCAGGAGCCAACAAACGAGCCGGAGCAAGGCATACCTCCAAAGGGAAATCTACGCTTCTCAGAGACACTAATACTGCGGGCAAGCGCCCATTTTGTCCCGCACTCGCTTGGTCACAAGGGCTCTTCCCGAGGTGCCATTGATCAACTTCAGCCGTAGCAATGATCATGTCACGACGGGTAAAGGGAATCCATTTTTTTGCAACGGGCATCACCGCCTCTCGCAGGGCCTGCGAGACCAACCCCACCTGCCAGTGGTTCTCCTTCAAAGAGGACAGCGCCCCGACGCCGGGCGCCTGCTACTTCGCCGATTTGAGTCTGGCAATCCACGAGCGCCAAGGTCCCAACAGGTTTCAAGGTGCTGGCCAAATCCAGCTGCCTCGCAAAGGTGTTTTTTCGGGCCCCGTGGTAAAGGTTCATTGCAAAAAAGCCTAAGCAACACCATACTTTAGGCTGGGGCATGACTTTGTTTCATCCAGAAGAGGTGAAGCCACCAAGCAATCCGCAGCATCCTTTCCTCGGGATGCGCCCTGTCTAAGTCACTCAAATACCCACGGTTGTACGGTTTCAAAGGGATCCAACCAGAAGCATGGCAACATGTTTCTTTCCTTGTCCCCTTTGGGTTTCCTTCATTTTTCCCTGACCAGCGGGGGTTCTTCTGGCCCAGTTCTGAGCTGAAATGCCTCAAGCGCCCAGGCTATTACTTCACCAAGACGGACGTGGCCACGGAGCCGGACGCCAAGGCCTTCTCCGGTCCCAAGGGCTGCCAGGCGCGGTCGATGCATCGATGATGCGGCCGTACCAAAATACGAAGCGCGTCTCTTCGGCGCCCGTGGCTCCTGAGGTACTGGGGTCTACCTTTTTAGGTTGGCTTTTTTGAGTTTGCAACTTTCATGAGTTTGGCGGTAAGATGTGAACAGACGCCGTCCGAATCCGCGGCGATCCAAAGATGGGAACTTGGGAACTTGGACTTGAGCGACGCTTTCAGGACACCACCGTGCTGACCGATGCCGCGACCGCTGCGGCTGGCATGGCCTCCAACCTGCAGGAGACTTTCGATGCAGATTTATGATAGCCATCCCAAGGAACGGGAGAAGCGTGTGAGTGAGGCTTTTGCAACAGGTATGGGGCTTGAGCAAGACCAACTAGTGCCTGTTCGCTTTATTCATGGGCTTCCGACCCACCTTTCTCCAAAGCGGGAGAGCAACACTTGTTTGTAAGCAGCCAGATACCGCCCTTGAAAACGCCACACCCCCTCTGACAAGGTCGAGGCCTCTGCAGTGTAAATTCCATGATTCCAGGAGGGCGCCGCCGGCACTGCGGCCGACATGCAGAACACCGTGAATGGCCAGTTGAACAGCATCCAGGAGCGGCTCAGGCGGCTATAGGTGAGACCCAGTGAGCCCAAACTTCAGCGCAGCAACGTGGTATCTGTGTCTTTTCGTGGTACCCTCTATGTATCCGTTGTGTGGTTTTGCGGTGCCCAAAGAACATGAGTTCAACGCTGCATCAGAAACAGGAAGTTGTTTTTCGTGTATCTTGAATAAGTGCAGAACCGCCAGACACCGTCGCCCCTTCAAAGGAAATCACAAAGGAGGTTTGGCCCAATGCCCCAAAGGGGTTTGCGTCCAGGAGGGTGCCAACGGCGCTGCGGCTACCGTGGCGGATGGCTTGAACGGGCTCCAGGTGCGGTTGAGGCCTCGCCTTGAGCGAGGTCAGTTGAGTCTGCCCGAACATAGGGCTGAATGCCAGTTTTCGGCCTGTTTCAGTGATGCTGAGTGCTGTCGCTTTTGACAAATATTCAGGAGGGGGCCAGTGGCACTGCGGCCAGCATGGCGGATACCGTGAACGGCCACTTGAACAGCCTCCAGGAGCGATTGAGGCCTCAGGCTGTAACCGTAAACTTAAGTGAGGCCAAGTGAGCCCAAACTTGAGCGCCGCAATGTGGTATCTTTGCACCCACAGAATTCCTCAAACATCTACGTACCCATGTCAGGCTTTTGGGTACATGACCTCAAGTTTGCTTTCAAAACTGAAGCAGAACCAGATCAGTGACTGCCGTTTTGGCAACAGAGGCCAACGAATGTGTGCTTCTAGGGGTAGCTGCCCCATTCTTTCCAGGGATCCGAATCTTTCTGGAAAACCACCAAACACCCTGGAAAAATGGCTGGTTTTTGAAAAGAACGATGGCTCAAAATAATGGGGAATCAACCGCTCGAGTACTGCTGACCTGCACTTGTGGAACTGCAGAGCCAACGGCATAGTCTTCTGGACTGCGAGCAATGCCTGGTCTCCTTCCTGGAACTTCCCGAGCCGGGGCGGAGCAACACTTGGATTGATTGAAACAAACTAAATCGTGGCCTTTAGCTTCAATTTGCGAGGCTGAGAGTAAAGAACAAAGAACACATGCAACACTGCAACCCGATAGCCTGTTTAAAAGCGATAGCACGAAACCGGTCAGTCAAAGCAGTGAAAGGATTCTGTACAGCCTCACTCCCTTCAAACAGTATGAAGGGCTTGTGACGCGATTCCAGGAGGGTGCGAGCGGTGCTGCGTCCAGCATGGCAGATACCGTGAATGGCCACGTGAACAGCCTCAAGGAGCGGGTGTAGCGAGCGAGGAATCGTTTGACCTTACGTCCTGGCCATGTTCACGTCACACCCGGTTGCTGTGGCTGTGACAGACGGCCGTGATGAAGACCTTGCTGCGTCATTCAGGGTTTTATGTGGGCGAGGGCGCACCGCCTTCCATCACACAAGTATCACACATCTAGAAATATGATATACTGTGAGGTGTACATATACAATATATACATAGTACCCCCCCCCCCCCATGAACTGCCTCTATTGCTTTGCCTCAAAAGCATGCAAAACCACCGTGTTTTGTGAGAAGAACAACATTTAGAGCAAAACGGATTCCGTTTTGAATTTGAGTACTCTAATTGTGGAAGGTTCTGCAAAACCCTCAGTTTTCGCAATTGTCCAGCAATTGTATGCAACAACCACCGTGTTTAGCATCTTGTGTAGTTTAAGTGGAGACAATGAAGACCAAAATCGATAAAGATCATCCAGGCCCAAGAAACAGAACCAACAAGCCAAAACTCTGAGAGTGTTGGTTTTGCCAAAAGTTTTGTTTGGTTCTCTCGAGGGTTTGCTTTGCTTTTTTGGTTTTCCCTGTGTACAAGGCCTTGTGCCTTCGCATCCGGGCAAGCCCGCATCAGCACCTCCAGCCCGTTTTTCACCAACGGGGCGTCAGGACGGCGTGGCTGGGGCGGCTGCCAGTTTCAAGGAAGGCGCCGCCCACGCCTTCGACGTCACAGGCGCGTGCGCTCCCCGAAGAAGGATGGGCGTGCAAAGGCCGAGCCAACGTCTCTTCTTTGAAGCGCCTGCAAACAAGAAAGTTAATCAGTGTG
The DNA here is from genome assembly GCA_963377175.1 of Effrenium voratum. Taxonomy (NCBI): domain Eukaryota; class Dinophyceae; order Suessiales; family Symbiodiniaceae; genus Effrenium; species Effrenium voratum. The sequence continues at coordinate 475,581 of CAUJNA010001779.1, forward strand.
AAGAGGATACGAGGATCCGATTGAATTTCAGAGTGCTGCCAGCACATGGCAAAAGAGTGAATGAAACAGAGGCAAGGTGCAATGCACATATGCGGAATAAAATATGTATACCCGGACCCTCCGAAAGTACTGAAATTTCCGTACATGTCCGAACAAATCGTGCATGCTTATGTTTTAGGAAGTTTGACGGAAATCGCCTTTAGCAGGCTGTGAGCGTTTGGCACTTTAATTGCAGTTGGCAATTTGTATGGCCCGTCAAGCTTAATTCCGCTTCAGGTCTTACGTCTCCATTTGCTGTGGGACAACGCGTGACAGCTTCCTCGCCGCTTTTGCAAGTTTGCAGTTAAATGCAGAACCGGAAATGCACGGAAAGTGGCGGGAAATGTACGGAAATCGGCGGGAATGGTACGGAAATCTGCGGAAAAGTATGGAAATCAGCGGAACATTTGCCTAGGGCCTAGGGAAATGCGCACCTTTTGTCCTTGGTGAATTGAACACATTCAACTGGGTTTTTCGGCTCATGAGCATGACAAGCTCTAGTGCCAGGACCGGAGCTGAACGTGAGATTCTTGCAGAAAAAAGTAGTTGAATGCTCCCATTGGCTTTTATTTTAGCTTGCAGGAACATCCAGTTTTTGCTCACATGTATGGATTTCACAGATTTCTGCGGACATTCGCAAAAAAGCGCCCTTGGTTGGTCCAGGTATATGGGTATAGACGTCTCTGTCCACCATAGAAGGCTCTGCACGAGATGTCTTGATAGCATTTGCCCAAACGGTCCACCACAAGATCTGATTTCTGCGAAGGTATTCGACAGGAACTCTTGGTGCAAGTCTTTTGGGAGATCTCAGTGGACGCTTCTCCACAAGATTTGTGTGCCAGACCTGCAAACAACAAGGTCCTCCAGGTCAAAACATGTTCTTGCAGAAGATGCCTCGAGTCTATGTTTTGCAAGGTCGTGTACAACATTTCTCTGAGATAATCCTCACGGACATTCCTGTGAAGGATCCTTAGAGGATCTGTGCAAGCGATCTTTGATCTGCATGTTTGCACGTGTAGAGTCTCGTTCGGGGATCCTTGCAAGATCTTTGTACAAGATCCTTTTGCAGGCTCTCAGGATCCCTCCGCTCAATTACCTTGCCTGCAGCAACAGAAGGTGTATCAAACGGTGGTGGAGGCTTGACCTAGCCTGCCCCTCATTAGGCTTCGACGTCGGCCTGTGGCGCACTTTGCTATGAGTTGTTTCCACTTGTGTGTTGCCTCTCTTTATCGCAGACCTGGAAGGGTTGTTCTCACATCCATTGTTTTTCCAAGCCAAGGAACAGGAAGGTCTGAGACCAACCAAGGGGTCATTTGGACAAGCCTTGCAGGCACCAACCAGGACCACCCGGTAGCGGAGCACATGGGCATGGCAGCGAATGGGCTGATCCCTGCTGGCGTTTTCACGTCTGAGGCTGCGGGCGGAGGGCTGAGGGACCCTTGCTTGTCCTGTGCTTAAAGGGGCATGCTAAAAGGGGCAGAATACTTGGTTGGTTGGATGGGGGAGTGGAAGGCTGAGGGCGAGTGGAAGGCTGAGGGAAAATCAGCTTCGCGTCCGACCAGGCTGTTTTGTTGCTTGAAGGGGCAGGGCGTTTAGATGCATGGTGATGGTGGTGGTCAATAATCAAGCCTGCTTACTATGGTTGTGAGAGCCCTAAGTCGTGTGTTATGACTTCTGACCCTTCTTGCTAAGTACAATCTGACAAAAACTTTACTGAAGCAGATGAAATCAATGTACACATAGGGTTTGGGGTTTACCCTCTCCTGGTATGACCAGCCAGGCATGTGGAAAGGTTTCAGTGTTGCCCCCACCCTTCAGCGTTACTCCCGGATTTCATCACAGGAAGGTCTTATAAGTGAACGTTTGGGAACCGTCCCCAAACCACTAGGATTCAATATATGAGCCACTTCTAAACCCCCTGCTTTGATAGTAGCATCTGTAGGAAATATTGTCTTGCACGTGTAACGCCGCGAAAGGGTTCGCGGAACAGGGTTTTTCGCGAAAGGGCCCGTCACGCGAAAGCGAGCTTCGGACTTCATCAAAGCCTCTCGCACATAAAGGAACCTCTCATGCCACGAAAGCCTGCACGAAAGGGTTTAAAGCCAGGTTTAGGTTTACACCCTTCATGTTAAAGGTTCTTGGAGAGGGAAGGTCCAAAGCCCATTTCAGAGCCTCCCTCTAAGCCGCCTAGACTCAAATGAAAGCAACACAGACTCGAGGACGGCGGCAAGGGCAAGGCATTGGCTGCCGGCAGCAGTGCCGATGAGCGCCTGGGGCATCTTTAGCCTTCGTTCAACATATGCACATATCCACATATCGAAGGCTCTAGGGACCTGCTTCCAGTTATCTTTCAAAGTCTGCCCAGGGAAAACAACATTTGAAGAAGCACACCCCGGTCGTCGCCCTGGTTTCCTACCAATATTGGTAACTAGAAGTCTCGGATCAGTCGCTGCACGTGGTGCATGCACGGCTTCTGGCTCTGAGTCACACGGCGCTCTATGCCATTTTGGGCGGCGGCGTGGGCGCAGCGCTCATCGGCGCGGGTGCCTTTGCTATGACCGGTGGCAAGGGGACCAGCCCGGAGAAGCGCAAGGTGAAGCGTGGCTTGTCCAACGCCGCGGCAGGCGGGTTCTGAGAGCCTGAATGCAGGATGCAGCTCACTGCGTAAAGAGACATGTTATACGGTTGGAATTCCTGAGAAATTGGACACACTACTTACTTCAGACTTCTTGAATCAGCCGCTTGTTGGCGTTTGTGCATCATCGGGGGTTCCATCTTTGACAACGCTGCTGCTTACATGTCTGTTGGATTTCAGAAACAAATGTTCTACTGTGTTGAAAACTAGTTGTAAATTTATGGGGCTGTTGTGTACCGATGGAGTTTGCAGGTTGTGCCCATTCTGCATGTCGGACCGTTGTCTGACCGAAGCGCTCCATTCAGTGTTACTGCCTCGGAAAATCACGCAACACACATTGAACACATGCTGCGTTCGCGTTCCATGCGGTTTAAAAATGGCACTTAATTTTTGGGCACCGGGATGCATTGCGGTCCATGGGGCAGGTTCTTGACCACAGAATTGCGGTGACTTCTGCGGTTATTTGTACTTTGAGATATGGCCATGGCCATGGGTCAAAACCCCATACCACCAGTGAACATCCCAATCCCCACTAAAGTAGGTTCTATAATGGGTGGTGCACCTACCCCAAAATGGTACGATTGGTTTTGAACCATGGCCATATCATCCCAGCAACACTTCCTCTGCAGAGAGCTCTACTGTATTTGTGGAGATGTGACAATTGACTTGCGAGTGGATTGCGCAATGAGTGGGAGACCAACCAATTTGAGGGAAGGATGGTCAGGCAGCGTTCCTTTGCGGGAAGGGCATGGGACCAAGAGGGCCACGCCTAAATGAGCCATGAGTCACATTGCCCCTTTCTAATTCAATCCATATGTCCATTCAATCCATATGGTCCGTTGCTGTATTTCCATATCTTTTATATGGCCATATGTTTTGGTATGTCCAATGCGATCAAATGCTCAAAGCCCTCGGTGTCGGGGGCCTTTCCAAAGCGGCAGGCTCGAGCCAGGCGAGGCAGGTCGACGTTGAGGCGCGAAACTGGTCCGAGGCCGCCGATGCCAGTCTTTCTTCTTCTTCTTCTTCTTTTGCTTCTTTCTCTCTGTGCTTTTCTTTAAGCTTGAATCATCATCATCATCATCATCATCATCATCATCATCATCATCATCATCATCATCGCTTTGTAGTTTCCTTCTTGAACCCTTTGAGTAGGGTTTTGACGATATCGTCTTTTGCCACTTTATTTCGTTATTTTGCCTGAGGTTGCTTTCTGATGCCAGGTTGGAAGCCTGAGGCCCAGGTTTAGAAACTGAGGCTTAACGCTGCCACCAAACCGCCAACCCAAACCAATCAGACACAAGCCAAATCGGCTTCAAACCAATACATCTTCTTTGGGTGTCTTGGACGTCGGCTTCTCATTGACTCATGGCCTGAGCTCGGCAGGCGGCAGCTGCCAGCTTGCAGCGCGCCGCCCCAGCGATGGCTCCCATGGCTCCTCAGGTGGCGGCCCCGGCCATGGCTGCGCCGTGCCAGTACCCCACGGAGCCCACGTCGCCGGGATGCAAGAAACGGCTGGCTGCGATAGCGACGGTTTTTCGGAATCACCTGTGCTTGTGCTTGCTTCAACACCGGAATATGCCCGAGGGGGACAACAAGGGCCTTCGAGCCGAATCTAAGGCCCAACAAGGCGAAGGTTGACATCTCACAACTGCGGGTTGCACGCTTCCTTTCGTGGGGATCCCTTGGATCCTTTTTTGGGGGCTGTTGAGTCACTTTTTGATGAGGTCCTTTGCCATGGCCCATTTGGACGCCCGAACAAAGGTGAACGCATCCCATGCACTAGTTTTCAAAAATTAAGTCAGAGTTTCGGTCCGTTTCCCTTCACCGAATCATGAGGCCAGTTGCGCAAGTGAGAACAACCAAAGACAACACGCGGTCAGGCCGTCAGGTTGTCGAAGGTACGCGGACCGGGCCAATCAGTTGTTTGTTGTGTGGACACAAGCAAAATAAGTGGCACGGGGACATCCAACGCATTTCTCGGGGTGATGTCAAGACCCAAGGTTACCAGGTGTTCATTTGGGTGCGGCTCAAAATTAAGCAGGAGGGGTACGCAGGTTTTGGTCCATGTTTCCACTTACCAGGGTTCCATTTTGGTACCGTTTTTTTGAGCCACAGCCATTTGGACAAGTCCATATTCACAAGGGTCCCGTGGCTTTCCACAGAAAAAGGCTCCCTACCACGATTCACAGGCTGAAATATTGTGGGGCAGCTTGTACCTGGATCTAAAGTGTTCTGACTTCGGAATTTGAAGCAAGGGGACCCGACTTGTCCATGGAAACCTCGGCCTTGTGAACCTGCATCGATGGAGTTCATTCACTGGAAACCCCGAAACTAAGCAAGTTGCTTGTTTTGGTAGCTGGACTTCCCCTCATGACCAAGGAGCAGGTAATTAAAAAGAATGAGGGAGGAGCCTTCAGATACGTCTTGTTGTTTCAAGAAGCCATACAAGCGGTCCAACCATTTGGATGAGCTTGTGTCTAAAATAGTGTTGAGGCAGCTCTTCTCCCGGCCTCGTTGGGCTGTGCGTCAGTCAAAATCGTAAATGCCGCGGGTGCCAAACGCCTGCACACTAGCTGCACGCCAAATAGGCGGGTCAGTGGCGAATGTCGGACGTTCTGCAGGAGTGGTCCTATAATCCGATATCTAGTCAGCCTCTCGCGTCGCATAGTGCCGAATCGTGAAGCCCAGGGCCTACGCGCCCATGGCCTACCAGGCTGAAGGCTATCAGATGTACCAGCCGCAGGCCTACCAGGCCTACCAGCCACAAGGCTATCAGATGGCCTACCAGCCGGCAGCGTATCAGCAGCCCATGACCTACCAGGCTGCGCCTGCTTATCAGCCCGTGACCTACCAGCAGTAAGCATCTGCCGCCTTGGATGCCTTGCTGTTGACCTATTGACTTATAGAGGAGATTGCGCAGATTGCGCCTTTGCATTTGGGAAAATCTCCGATAAGTTTGAATAGACATGTGCTGGGCGAACGGCTCAGACATAGAGTGTCATTTTTGGATCTGAGAGCTCGGATTCGAAGCATTCCGGCTCTCGGTGTCGACTACAGAACCACCCTGCTGCACAAATTGAACCAGGACAGCCGACTAAACCCAGTCGACAGCAAACAAGTTCAACCTTGCAGAAATGATTGCCAGGATCTCCTTTTTGTGCAGCGCCGGCTTTTCTTGTTTGTGCAGCGCCAACCCCCCGCTTGAAGCTGCTCTTGCGAATCGTCTGAAATTTGCCCGGGAACCTTCCAGGAAGAAAGCCGAGGGCGCGAAGCGAAGCCTCTTGAGCGCAAAACAAGTTGCGTATTTGTCTTTGGTTCCCGCAATTGGTTCGCAGACACCAGCATGAAGATACTTTCTCAATCTTTCCTTACGGATCTAAGTCTTAAGTCTTGGTGAATATCATAAGTTGTGCAGACTGGTAGGGGGCCCTCTTGCTCTTGTTGAGGGTAAATGGTGAGGCCACTCTCGCAACACCTCCCGAGCATTAGACTGAACAAGTACGATTATCTTATTGGCCAGTGGGAACCCATGTCCTCGTCGCTGCTAAACTCTAAGCTTTGGCATGTTGCGAGTCCAATGTCGTGGACGGGGGGGGGGGGGGAGAAATAGGTTGTGGCCTCCTCAAACATGGGTCACCTATTTCGGCCAGCCCATTCCTTCAAAGCTGGAGGTGTAGTCAAGGAAGCCTCTGCGCCGCAGATCAGATCTCAGATCGAAGTGACGCCTTCAAGCCTTTCGAAAGCCATGGCGCTGCGAGTGCTTCTGTTGACCCCGGCCCTGGCTGCAAGCAGCTGCTTGGAGGTGGGCATGCTCTCCAAGGAGCAAGGGGGACCCCGAAGTTCGGGCTTGATGGCAGAACTGGATGCAAATCAGTGCTTAAGTGTGAGCAAAAAGGCAATGCTGGGTACAAACAAGAGTTTGGTATCTTTGACATGTCCATGGAGTGTGGCTGGGTCGCCTCATGCGACACAAACACCAAATTGTGGTGTCTTAAGTCAGGCCTTTGACCAATTCTCTGCATTTCCTTCCCTTTCCCCCCCCGCCTGCCCCCATGTTTTCCACAAAGCCTTCTCTTGCAGGTGGCTTCCAAAGCCAGGACTTCGGGCGGTTTCAGTGGCCCCCCGAATCCGAAGCGCCGGTTTCTGGCGGAGCCTCCCAGCTCGCGTTCGTTCGGGGGTTCGAGCTCCCAGCGCCGTAATGTTAGAAAGCGATGAATGAAACGGGAGTGAATACAAAATAAACAATCTCAAAGTTATTCACTCTCCTGAAAAGCAAAAAGGGTAGGTATTACAGAAAAAAAATGCTTCTTAGGTCCCAAACCGAAAGATACCCCTGGCATTTGGATTGTCAAACCTGCTGTCCATCCCCTCCACAAGGTCAACGGGTCAACGGATCCCGATGCCGCGACTCGAATCCCCGGCATATTTTTCTCCGCGGATGTCAGGACCCTTCAGCGCCACTGCCTGCGCTGTACTTCAAGACCGTGAACGAGTGCGCGAAGAGCCCCGGCTCCAAAAAAGTCACCTTCGAAGGTGTCAGCTCCTTTTTGAGAAGCCCAAATGTAACGCAAGCAACCAATGATTGGGAGTATATATCGTGCAATCAAGATGCCAGCTGGTTTGATGACATGTCCTGCATCTTCTCTCAAACTTGGGTGGTGTGGTTTGCAGGAGCTGCGAGAGCAACCTCCTTTGCCAGTGGTATTCCTTCAAGGCAGACAGCTACCCCACGAATGGCGCCTGCTACATCTTCAACAAGCCAGATGTGGCCAAAGAGGCCGACCCCAAAGCCATCTCTGGGGCCAAGGGATGCAAGGCGCGATCGGAGTTGAAGCCGGAGAGAGCGAGAGAAAGAGAGAGACAGAGAGACAGAGAGAGAGAGAGAGAGGGAGAGGGAAAGGGATAGAGAGAGAGAGAGAGCGAACGAGAGGTGGAGGGGTTGGGGGGAGCGAGAGAAAGAGAGAAAGAGAGAAAGATAGAGACAGAGAGAGAGAGAGAGAGCGTGTGTGTATGCCGGAAGAAAAGTGGCAGTGCAAGCAGGGTATCCGGCAAGTTCGACTTCGCAATGCTTGTTGAGTAGCTTGACTTTTGGCAGATCGCTTGTTCAATCCATTGAAGCCTCGAACCACATCGAAGCCTAACAGTTATAGCCTCAAAAGAAGCTCCCATCGTTGCATATTGAGGAGTCTATCCACAGGCTGTGGGGGAATTCCAACGAGCGCACAGTGTACCGTGTCCGAAATCCATTTGTTTTAATTGTCCTCTCGTACTGTTTTCATGTTCCATTTTACGAGATCGAGTTTGCCATCAGAGTCGTGTTTTTTTGCCCTGGCTTGTCCGAAACCAAGGGTTTGCTTGTTGTCTTAGTGAAGTGGCTGGAGACAACATAATGATTTTAGGGGTTGATTCCCCATTCTTTTAAACCATCGTTCTTTCAAAAACCAGCTGTTTTCTCTGGGGTTCTGATGGTTGTCTGAAAAGAAAGATCCCTGGAAAGAATAGTTGGAAGTGTCCCCTATACATTTGCCCAGCATTGAACCAGCAGCGGCGATATCCATCGAATCCCACTGCGACTTGGGCCGTGCCTTCAGCTCGACACCGTCCTCACCGATGCGGCCACTGCTGCTGCAGGCGTCGCTTCCAACTTGCAGGACGATGTGTGAGTTGGATGAGATCCGTTCGCACCACCTAAGAAACGTGTGGAAAGATGATTTCCCTATAAATACCAACCAACAATGGTTTCCCGTGGATTCAAAGTGGTGCAGGACTTCGTTTGTCCACAGTGTCTCCCCGTTGAAGTCGAGGGGTGCACCCGTTTTGTACCAACGGTCTGGTGAGCCGGCGAGCATGTTCAGATTGCCTCTTTTTTATTGCGACGGGTGATATGTACTGGTATTTGCGCAGGTCTTAGGTCTGTTGCCTTTTGCAATCCTGCTTGTGGGAAGTGGGAAGCAGGCAAAATCGCGTTCGCTGAACCGAGCAAAGCACAGCTTGCTTGACTGCCGGATCCCAGCCCAAGCTTTCCTCAACCAACAAGGGAGTGACCAATCCTCAGGAGGGTGCCAACGGTGCTGCGGCCGACGTGGCGAATGCCGTGAACGGCCAGTTGAATGGCATCCAGGAGCGGTTGAGGCAGTGCATAGAGGTCTTGCTTCTCCAGATGAGACTGCAGAGACTGCGGGTGAGCCAAACAAATAGTTGGACTTTGTTCAAGCAGGTCCGAACAAGATCACTGGCTGCCTTTGCGAAGGCCCACCGAACTTTGAGGCTGCCAAGTTGTACTGAGTGCAGAACAGCTGCAGGTTCACCGAAGTTGCCAGTGCTACTTCAACCATCGGGAAACTGTTGGAGTGGGGTGGGCGAACAAAGGGAGTGTGCATCCCTAACGTTGCTGCAATGTCAGGAGGGCGCCAATGGTGCTGCGGCCACCGTGGCGGATGGCTTGAACGGCATCCAGGAGTGAGCAACTGAACGCCTTGACCAAGAGAGACACAACTTATTCACAGGGACGATCGGAGACAGGGTCATGTTCCAACATGCATGGCATCCGTAGCTCATTAGCTTTGATAGTGTTTTTTCTGGGTTTGGGGCACGTTCCTTGATTCCGTGTTTGGCTTTTGACTCCAGTGACAGCGTTCCCTTGCTATTTTGAAGTTCTGGCTGCAACTATGTTCAGCGCCGCAATGTCGTGTCTTTGCGTTTGTGTACCGCCTGAACAGCCTACGCATTCATCGACTGGTTTTCTGGTGCCAAATAAACGCGTTCAAGAACGATACCGAAACTCGTTGAGAACGAGACCCGTGATTGTTTGGGGTGGCCACCGAAGTTTGAGGCTGCCGATGTGCACGCTACATCTTGCAGTTTTTAACTGGAGCTGCTCAAGTGTACTTTGTTGCTGCAATGCTGAATAATTTTGCACCTTCATGCTTGATACAACAATTATTGGAGTGAGCAGTTGCGATTGTTGAGCCAGAGTTGCCACAGTCTATACGTATATAGTTTGTTTATATTCGATCTGGAGCCGCCAACGCGTACTTCGTGCACTCCTGTGAAGAGCAGTGGCGATAGATCACCCTCATTCGCAACAGACACTCTGCTAGTTAAAACAGGCAGCGCCCAAGCAAATTGCGTTTATGGCGTAATTACCTAAATATGAAACCGCCTGCAAGTAGCGCTCAATGGCATGTCAGCTCGTCCTGTTGGAGCCATGGCGAACAACAACTATCTTGCTGACCTACACGAGTGAAGTTTTCCTGGTTGTAAGGCCTCATTCAGGGCTTGTGGGAAACGATTGGCTGGGAGCCTGAAAGTGTTGAGGGTTTCAACTCGTCGTACGATTTCAGGAGGGCGCCAGCGGCGCTGCGGCCGACATGCAGAACGCCGTGACTGGCCAAGTGAATTCCGTGACTGGCGCCGCGGCCGACGCGCAGAACGCCATGACTGGCGCTGCGACTGACGCGCAGAACGCCGTGACTGGCCAGGTGAATGCCGTGACTGGCGCCGCGGCCGACGCGCAGAACGCCATGACTGGCGCTGCAGCTGACGCGCAGAACGCGGTGACTGGCCAGGTGAATGCCGTGACTGGCGCTGCGGCCGACGCGCAGACCGCCATGACTGGCGCTGCAGCTGACGCGCAGAACGCGGTGACTGGCCAGGTGAATGCCGTGACTGGCGCTGCGGCTGACGCGCAGAACGCCGTGACTGGCCAGATGAACGCCGTGAGTGGCGCTGCGGCCGACGCGCAGAACGCCATGACTGGCGCTGCGACTGACGCGCAGAACGCCCTGACTGGCCACTTGAATGGCCTCCAGGAGCGGTTGAGCTAAGGGCAAGTTCCAGTGATACCCATGCAGTACATGTTCCGGTACCCAGGTTTTGTTGTGAGTCAAGTGGCAGGGGTGGGTGGTGGTGCACATGGTTTGTATGAAGTGGCATTATTTCAGGAGGGCGCCAGCAGCGCTGCGGCCGACATGCAGAACGCCGTGACTGGCCACTTGAATGGCCTCCAGGAGCGGTTGAGGCCTTGACGCAAGGTCTCACCCCAAGTGCTCGGAGGCAAGGGGTACCGTGTGGCTTGTGGTTTTCGGCATTTTTCAGCGATGCGGAGTTTGAGTTGTCACGAGCAAGCTCCCTTCTGAAAGTTTCCTTAAATAAATGGGCGCATATTTTTCCCAAAAACAAAACTTACCCGAAAGGTATGCCAGAACCTCATGAGGGGGCAACCATGGGAGAGAAGAGCTTGGTGAGGGGTGAGCTGTCATGATTCCAGGATGGCGCCAACGGCGCTATGAACTCCATCTCCAACGCGTTTTCGTCCGCAGGTGCGGATGGGCATTCAGTTGCTCCTTTTTCCCTGAAGGGGTGCAAAGTTTCGGGGATCTCCTTTAATCCCTTGGCCACTGGGCATGACCTTCCGTGCCAAACATGTTTCTTAGCGGGCCATCTGAGCAATGAAAGCTCCAGGCGCTCACCTCACGGGCACGGCCAACAAGGCGGCCGACCAGGTCGGCGCCACTTTCAAGGGCGAAGGGGCGGACGGCAAGGCCATGGCCGCCGGCAGCCAGAGCCAGCCCCTCGCTTTCCAGACGGGGCGAACAGTTTTGTAGCGAGATAAAGTGAACCGTATTCGCTGGCGTTTGTGTGGCCGTGCTGTCCCAAATTGTTAGATCATGTTAGACTGCAGATTCGCTCACGCTTGCTATGCCCTTGCCCCTTAGAAATGCGAGGTCAATGCATGTGTCCATGCTCTCAATGCACCCTGGATGCCCGACGGCGGAAGATCGAATACCCTCACAATGCCTTCCTTTACTTGAGAAGATTCATCCTACCAAAAATCACACGACACTTCCTTGTACTTGCACGGACTGCAGCCCAACGCATGCCGAGGGACAACACGGCGCTGTATGCCATCGTGGGCGGCGGCGTGGGGGCAGCGCTCATTGCCGCGGGAGCCTTCGCCATGATGGGCGACGGCTCGGAGAAGAAGCCCAAGAAGAAGCGCAGCGTGCCCAAAGGCGGGGCACACAGAAGTCTGTGGCGTGTCTTCCGGGTAGCTCTGGGAAGCCACCTTGGTGAAGAATTCAGGATTAAGAAGAGCCGGCCGGGCACGCATACTGCCGGTTGCCAAATTTGGGCATGAGTTGAGGGTGCGTCGTCTTTGGGTTGTTGCGAGCTTCAAGTCTTGGATCGGTTCTCGCGCTTGTGCTGCTTGCGGCAAGGAGGCAGGTTGGGAGATGAACAGCGCCCAAAACCTGCTCTTGGCCAATGAACCACATTGACTTATGAACCAATAAAGTCAAGAGGTTTCGGGTTCGCCGGATATCTTGCCCATGCAGATCAACATTTGACTAGCAACCCTCGCTACAACCAAGCTGTTACAGGCCTAAATCTATTGGGGTGCACTTGGAAGTGGATTGCAATCACGTCTTCTAGCCGCCCAACGAGCACCCAGGCAGCTTCTACGATGCTCCCAAGTGTAATTGAAAGTTGTGCAGGGTTTAGTTGAAGGTTGCTGCGGCGCAGCGAGCGGTTGCAGGTGTTGTAGAAGCAGGGTGCTGTTGCGGTACTGTGGAGAAGGGGGGGGGCCGTTGCAAAGTGCTGTGGCTGGGTGCCGTTCAAGGAAGCTTGCTGCTGGTGATGCGAGGAAGGGTGTTAGTGCAGCGATGGCGTCTTGTACTTACATTTGTTCTCAGTCAGGTTCATCGCCCTCTTTTTGAGTCCCAATGCCAAATACAGTTCGCGCTATGTGGGGGTTACTCTGGTGAATCGTTTTTGGCAAGTGACCAATCCGCCTGGGAATCTCACGTCTCACGAGGCGAGGCCCGAGAGGTCAACGTTGACGCTGAGGCGCGCTATCGACGGGCGACATGGGACGTTGTGATTGGTCCCTCCATCCCCATGATGCCAGGGCCCCCTCAAAACGAGGAGTGCGTGAGGGGGAATGATAGCTGCACTAGTGGTGTTGCAAGACTGATGTCCTTTTAGTGCCAAGTTAATTACTGACTTGAAACAGGACAATAGTCATTGGGGTTTGAAGAACGTTTCCTTCTGAGAGCGCCGCCTAAGCTTTGGCGGTGCCGTTAAAAGCAGCATACTCGGCGCTTGTGTCAGGCCGTGTTGCTTGTGTGAAGCCGCTCTGATCGACCGTTGCATGCAGCTGCGGCAATAAGCGCTCTTTTGGTGCAGATGCGGGAAGAAGCGTGGTCAAGGACCATTTCATCACACTATGTGTCTCTGTTGGGCAGTGTTCAGGAAACCAGCCTCGGGCATAAGCGCGAACGGTAGCTGCGGAGCTTGGCGTGTGCTGATGTCCTACTTGCCTTCGGTTGAATCGCAAGTTTCTCGTCAGCGCCTGGGTCGGGGGGGGGGGGCGCAGGGCTGTGCGCGAGGTCGCAGGGCTCGCACCAGAGGGTTGGAAGATCCGTTTCTGTTCTTATCTTTCTTGGGCGTCTTGGGCCAATGTTTTTGGACTTGGCTGAAGCAGCTGCCTTCAATGAGTCTTGCTCAACAATGTGAAGTGGTGAATGTTGCAAACAATCAAAGCTGAGTCCAAGTCTTTGGACACTCCTCGGAGTCCGTAGGCGGCCCTTTCTGCGGCCAGCTCCGGCCTGCAGATGGCGGCACCGACCTACTCTGTGCCGGCGCCGCAGCCCACGAGCCCCGGCCATCACCCCCGAAAACTAATTGCAATTTAGGGGGGGGGGGCATTTTGTGTTGTTGTTTTGGGGGGGGGGGAACGGCGGCGGGAAATTGCAACAAGCTATGTACTTGTACAAGGGTACCCATCCCCCGTGTGTTGCAGTTTTGTTTCCCTGCTGCAGCTGCAATAGACAGGGGACAGCTGACCTGTTTGCAGCAGGTGCTTTGCTTGAAGAGTTTGCCTTCCCGCAAGAGAATTTTGCCTCCGGATAACATCCAAGCTTGTTTTGCCAAGTTTGAGGTCGGTTCCCGGGGGGGGGGTATGCGGTTTTTCGGGGTGCCTGCGTGAGAGCTGGACATTCCAAAAAAGGAACCCTCTTAAGACCCCTGATCCTGGGCCAAGCCTGAACTCGGGGTACTTTGAATGCGTTCCAATCCGTGGCGCGCGAAGTTGTGTTTGGGCCTTTTGGAGGTCCACTCATTGGGATGGCCGATGACCCCAATCCTTGCCGTGGTTGTTCCTTGTTGATTTGTGGATGGCTGAGGACCTACCAGCAGCCGGCCTACCAGCCAATGACCTACCAGCCGGGCAGCTACCAGCAGATGGCCATGCCCGCGGCGCAGCCCATGACGCTGGGTCAACACCTGGCAACATGTTTGAGATATCTGGGCCGACCTCCAAAACACGTCTTGTTTTGAACGGGACACTTCACCCAGCTTTACCTGGCGCAGTTTCAGCTGTAAAGGTAGTGGATCCGAGGCAGTTGATAGTTGCAAGGTGTTTTCCCTGCTAAAACACACATGCAGAAACTTGGCTTACGAAAGCAAGAGAGGTGGGCTAAGAAGGCTTTTCTCAGGGATCCCCCAATTTTGTCCACGCGATCAGCATACCACCAAGGACCTACCAGGCTGCGCCCTCTTACCAGGCTGCGCCCGCCTACCAGGCTGCTCCCGCCTACCAGCCAGCCTCCATGGCTGCCTCTGCCTATCAGGCCGTGCCGACCTACCAGGTGCAGTGAGTGAGCCACAAGCTCCCAAACTGGCCTACGTTACAGCGCCGTTCCATACGGCGCCAAGTCCGAAGTCTTGCTCCCGTGTACAATGAATGTGTAAGGGTATTTATTTACATTTACATATTAGTCTTCGCATGAATTGCCACAGCTTGGAGCTTGTGTTGGGGTAAGCAGCGGACCAGGCCTTTATTTGTTCTAGCTTCCTTTGCAGCGAGAGCTCAATTGGTGTCGAAGTACACTAGCTCTCGGGATCGAACTGCGTGCTGACTATCTCCTGGTGTTTTGCGGCCGATTTGGATCGCCTTGGAACCTCCTGATCAGGGAGCCCGTCGAGGACCGCGCGCGAAGCATTTCGAGCGACAGCATGTGTGTAGAGCAACAAGAACACATGAGTCATCACACTTTGGCAGCGTTCGTTGAATGGCTGAATGATTTGTTTGTGTTGGCGCCAATTCCCAATCCTTTTCTGGATGACATCAACCCATGCTCTGCTCGCGCACGGTGCTGGAAGCGATCCTGCCAGACTGTCCGGAGAGGTGACAAGCATGCTCACTGAAAGTACTATACGTGGCTGAGAAGCTCGTCTCTTGCCATTCGAGTTTCGTGTGAGCAGCTGCGCATTGCGGTAAGGAATGCTTAGTTGACTGTGCAGGCTAGCATTCAATTGACCACTTGTGCGTCAATTCCGCAGTTTTCCGATTCAGATCGAGCCCATCCCCCGCCTTCGTGAACATGGCGATGCGAGTACTCCTGTTGGCCCCAGCTCTGGCTGCGGGATTTTGCCTGGAGAAGGGCATGCTCTCCAAGGCAGGGCTGACACGCGCGCAGAGGAAAGGGAAGGGTCCTCTTGGGGATTAAACCATGTTGTGGTTGGCTCGCACATGCGCCGGGTTCGCCCAGTGGCAGACACGTGCCAAGGGGTTCCTTTGGCGGCTGCATTTCTTCATGCCATTGAAGCCAGCCCGAGGCAAGCGTCAAGCAATCTGAACCCTAACCCAAGATAGCACAAGCACCCAAAACCTAAGTTGGCTTACAAGCCTTCGTAACTCTCACTGGCCAGGTTGGTACGATCGACCGTCCATGGCTGACTTGAGAAGGGTTTGGGGGCGCCGAGTGCCGGCGGCCCGTGTCAGGACCCTTCAGCGCCACTGCCCGCGCTGTACTTCAAGACCCTGAAAGAGTGCGCGAAGAGCCCCGGCTTACCACTTCAGTTTAAAGGCGTCAGCTCTTTTTTTGAGGATGGTGTCGGCCCCTTATTCTAGGCAATTCGCAAAATGGGAAGGCAATGGAACCAGTGCCAGAACTGACTAGTCACGGACAATCTGAGGGGTCCGTGGAAAGAGCTCTTCTTAGCGACATGTTCAGCGCTTCATTACTCACAGTGAACCCTTTGTAGCCCCGAATTTCGGAGTGAGTGACTCAAACATTTCAATGTGCCGAGTGGTTGAAGTTTGCAACAGACTTGGTGCCGAGGGCTCCGTCGGCCAACCGCCAGGTAACCAAGATGCCAGCTGGTTTGATTCCGGGACAATACGTCTTGGATGGATATCTCTCAACGTCTGTCGGTGGTTCGGTTTGCTACAGGAACTGCGCGCTCAGCCCCACCTGCCAGTGGTTTTCCTACAAGGAGGACAGCTACCCCACGAGCGGCGCCTGCTACATCTTCACCAAGGGGGATGTGGCCAAAGAGGCCGACCCCAAAGCCTACTCCGGCGGTAAGGCATGCGAGGAGCGATCTGAACGGATCTGAATCCGAGCCGAAGAGTGCTTGTTCTGGATAATGTGTGTCTTTCCCGAACAATTGACGACAAACGATTGCATTTGGTTGGTCTCCTTCTGCTTCCTCTACTGGGATAGGGTCGTACTTACGCTGGAGTTATAAGTGACTTAGCACTTAGCTTGGACTTATAAGTAACTTATCTTGAACTTAGAAAAGAGGTTTTTCTAAGTCCGCTAAGTTCATTCTAAGTTCATTGAGTTTGCAAACACATGCGTTTTGAAGCATGGCAGTGATGAAGCATTACGCGCTGGAAATCACACATTTTCGTGTGACTCAACGCAGCAGGGCAGGCGCGCGCGCGCATGCAGTTTACGCTGTTTGTTCGCGCTGCTTCGCACGCTTGGCTCGATGGAGCCGGAGCATTTTTTGCACTGATTGACTCGGTTTAATTTTGTTGTGCGATAATCGTTTCTATATAGTGTCTCCGCTGGCGGCCGGTCCGCCTTCATATAGTCGCATGGGGTGGTTTCTCCGCCGGCGGCCGGTCCGCCCATTTTGCTTTTCTCGTTTGATGATATATCATTGTAGCGGTGGTTCCGCTGGCGGCCGGTCCGCCAAGCTTTTTTTGCCACGTTCATTTTCATTTCGAGATGGCACTTGAAGCGGTTGTCCGCTGGCGGCTGGTCCGCCCAGGAATTGTTCGGCGTGATTTTTATTTCGAGATGGCACTTGAAGCGGTGGTCTGATGGCACCTTGCGATTTTTTGCATGTTTGGATTGTGAGTGCGCGGATGAAAGGCTGCAAGACTCAATCAAGGCTCCAGAATCCAGACTGCTGACTGCAAACTCCACACTCCAGACTGCAGACTCCAGACTGCAGACTCCAAACTGACTCCAGACTCCAGAGACTGCAGACTCCAGACTGCAGACTCCAGGCTGCAGACTCCAGACTGCAGACTCCAGACTGCAGACTCCAAACTGCAGACTCCGGACTGCGAACTCCAAACTCCAGACTGCAGACTCCAGACTGCAGACTTCAGACTGCAAACTCCAGACTCCAGACTGCAGACTCCAGACTGCAAACTCCAGGCTCCAGAGTGCAAACTCCAGACTCCAAACTGCAGACTCCAGACTGCAGACTCCAGACTGCAGACTGCAGACTCCAGACTGCAGACTTCAGACTGCAAACTCCAGACTCCAGACTGCAGACTCCAGACTGCAAACTCCAGGCTCCAGAGTGCAAACTCCAGACTCCAAACTGCAGACTCCAGACTGCAGACTCCAGACTGCAGACTGCAGACTCCAGACTGCAGACTCCAGACTGCAGACTCCAGACTCCAGACTGCAGACTCCAGGCTGCAGACTCCAGACTGCAGACTCCAGACTGCAGACTCCAGACTGCAGACTCCTGACTCCAGAATCCAGACTCCTGACTCCAGAATTCACAGTCCAGACCCCAGAATCCAGCATCCAGACAGCCCCGCCCCAAAGCCCGGAAAGGCCGGTGCAGTTTTTTCGAACTTAACAAAACTTAACTTAACTTAACCTGGGCGGGTCGTGTGGAGCCGTGGAGTCCCTATTGTAACTCAATCAACTTAACTGCCAAACTTTCCCCGTGAGGCCCAGTTGCGTCACCACGACTTAACATAACTTAACTTGGCCCCGTGGCCGAATTCCACCACAAAATGATCAGGATCCTGGAGCCAGGAGTCATTGTGTCTGGAATCTGGAATCTCGAGTCTGCAGTCTGGATTCTGGAGTTGGCAGTCTGGACTCTGCAGTCTGGAGTCTGCAGTCTGGAGTCTGCAGTCTGGAGTTTGCAGTCTGGAGTCTGGAGTTTGCAGTCTGGAGTCTGCAGTTTGGAGTCTGCAGTCTGGAGTCTGCAGTCTGGAGTGTGGAGTTTGCAGTCAGCAGTCTGGATTCTGGAGCCTTGATTGAGTCTTGCAGCCTTTCACCCGCGCACTCACAATCCAAACATGCAAAAAATCGCAAGGTGCCATCAGACCACCGCTTCAAGTGCCATCTCGAAATAAAAATCACGCCGAACAATTCCTGGGCGGACCAGCCGCCAGCGGACAACCGCTTCAAGTGCCATCTCGAAATGAAAATGAACGTGGCAAAAAAAGCTTGGCGGACCGGCCGCCAGCGGAACCACCGCTACAATGATATATCATCAAACGAGAAAAGCAAAATGGGCGGACCGGCCGCCGGCGGAGAAACCACCCCATGCGACTATATGAAGGCGGACCGGCCGCCAGCGGAGACACCGCTATAGAAACGATTATTGGACAACAAAATTAAACCGAGTCAATCAGTGCAAAAAATGCTCCGGCTCCATCGAGCCAAGCGTGCGAAGCAGCGCGAACAAACAGCGTAAACTGCATGCGCGATGGCTCACTGCGCGGTCCTGCCGCGATGGCTCACTGCGCGGTCCTGCCGCGATGGTCGCTGCGCGGTCCTGCCGCGATGGTCGTTGCGCGGTCCTGCCGCGATGGTCGCTGCGCGGTCCTGCCGCGATGGTCGCTGCGCGGTCCTGCCGCGATGGTCGCTGCGCGGTCCTGCCGCGATGGCTCGCTGCGCGGTCCTGCCGCGATGGCTCACTGCGCGGTCCTGCCGCGATGGTCGCTGCGCGGTCCTGCCGCGATGTGTTTTCCAAACATGGAAGCGGCCCCGCCGCCGCTACGCCGTGTTCCGCCCTGCGCGGTCTAGCCGGGAGCGACCGTACGTCTCGAAACATGATGCGCGCGCGCGTAGTCCGGTGTCAGGCTTTCTCTCTCGTTCAGCGATGTGGTCCGCAACATGTCACGGGTAGCGCACGCGTGCTTTTTCGCACGCAGGCAGACACGTAGACTCAGCGAGGTAGACGCGTTTGGGACATTGCTTCGCAAGCGCTGAATGACCGAAGGCTGTTTTCCTCAATATGGTGCTAAAAAGCTAAGTCCCAGCTAAGTTCATTCTAAGTCCCGGCACCCGGAACTTAGCTCGAACTTATAAGTGGGCCTATCTAAGTTAAACATAGACAAGTAACTTATAACTATCCTCGGACTTAGCAAACTTATAAGTCCACTTGTCCCACGTTATAAGTCCACTTGTAGTAACTTATAACTCAAGTTATAAGTACGACCCTATCCCAGTAGGACACCCCGCCCATCTTGATTGAAGAAGAGCGTTGGCAGTGAATGGAGGATATCAGGAATGTTTGACTTTTGTATCAATTTGAGAGGCTTTACTTTTGGAAGATGGCTCGTTGAAACGATTCAATTCGCGCACCTGACAGTCGTAGCCCCAGAAAAGAAGGGCCCACCTTTGCATGCCATGAACTGTTTTTGTTTTTCACTGGCTTGTCCAAAACCAACTGTTTATTTGTTGTTTTCGTGAAGAGGTGGGAGGTCAAAGTAAGTGCTGGATCTTCCAAGAGCTCAATTCAATTGAACCAGCAGTGGCAGGTAAATATCCTTTGACTCCCAGTCCGACTTGGGCGGTGGCATGTGAACAGGACGGCACCACCATCCTCACCGATGCCACCGATGCTGCTGCAGGCGTCGCTTCCAACTTGCAGGACTTGGCGTGAGTCAGTGGTCGTATCTCCCAATTGAAAGTGAGGGGTGCTCCCGCCAAACCAATGTCTCAAACCTGTCCTGTAATTGTCAGGAGGGCGCCAACGGTGCTGCAGCCGACATGGCGAATGCTGTGAACGGACAGTTGAATGGCATCCAGGAGCGTTGCGGCAATGCATAGAGGTCTCGCCTCGCCACATCATACTTTTGAGCCAAATAGTTTGACCTTGATTGAAGGAGGTTTGTTCAGCTCAATCGCTTTGATGCCTTGCTTGCCTTTGTGCATGGTCTATGGATTCCAAGTGTGAGCAGTTGTCAGACGCAAATATGCTCTATGGCAACCCTCCTCCCACGTCGCAACTGTCTCAGCCAGGGTTGTTCAACATGTGCCCCGCCACGGCCAGAAGCCAAAAGAAGGTTGTTCAACGTATGTAAGCAAGGGCTTAGCCCGACCTGCCTTCCCCGTCTCCCCCCCCCCACCCCATCCGACCAAGGCCTCATTTATCTTATTCTGGGGTTGAGTTCCTTCTGCGAGGAGGGCGCCAACGGCGCTGCGGCCACTGTAGCGGACGGCTTGAACGGGCTCCAGGAGCGTTGATTGCCTCAGGCCAAGCTTGAGAAGCCGCAGAACCATGAAGGTCAATAGCGCTGATGATGTTCAACTGATGCCAAGTTTGGCTTTGACTCGAGTGGTGGGAGATGCCTTTTCATGGATCTCCGATGTGGTGTGACAACCCATGGCATTACTGCCACGACAGGTAAACGCCAATTGCACCGATATTTCTAGGTGGTGGTTCTTTGTGAGCGTTTTCGTTCATTTGTCTTTTGCTGCTTGTCGAAGAGAACAAGGTTGCAGCCTTTTTGCTCTAGCGAGCGACATTTGTCTACGTGGACAGCACCCTTCTGTTGCCCGCCTCTGTGCCCTTGGCCGCCATGTCTACCATGTTGCTAGTGCCGCAGCGTGCTAGTTTCACGCAGCTGGCTCTTGGGCCATCTTTGGTCTGGATCTGGCGATTGCGTTGGTGATCTCTTCTGCTGCGCTCTCGACACAGCAACTGCAGTTTTGCGGCTCATTTTGCCATCTGGTTGTCAGTGATGTTCCTGGCGTGGATGTCAAGCGCGGATGGCGCCCACACTCGGTTGGTGTTGTGTGATGTCGGTGCTGCGTTTTGCAGGGCCGCTGTTGCGCAACGAGGTGAAAGTTCAAGCGTTACTCCGCTGCCCGTTCTGGAAGCAGCAGAGCAGTCGAGCTGGACCTGCCAACGCTTGCTTCGTGCACTCCATTTGTGAGAAGCAGGTCGCGAGTTCTTCAGCTGCTGTAGAGTTGTAACCGTGTACCTGGGGCATCTGCAAAACCTTGCAGCGCCGGAAAACGGGATCAATCCCATTCGCAACACACACACACACACACACTCTTCCAGTTGAAGCCAGCGGAACAGGAAGCCCAAGCATGGCTGATGAAACTAGTATAGTGATCATCTATTAGTCCCCTCTCAGTGCATCTCTGCGGTGAGGCAAGTCATTTCCACTTCGCCTGCGTTTCCTTGACGACGGTTGCTTTCTCCACCGCCCATCTCAAGAGTATTCCGCTAAAAGGTGACATGTTTCGTGGCTCCCGTCCGACTCAAGCCCCGCCCTTTCAACCTTTTTTTCCTACCCGAAAGCCAGGGTAGGGCAGCGCTGCTTTGACGACCTAGCTTGCAAACCCTGAAACCTGCCGCCAACTAAGCTAACCCATCAGGAGTGGTTGAACGAAGGGCAAGTTCCATTGATACCCATGTTATTACAGTACTCAGGTTTTGATATGACTCAAGTGGCAGGGGTGGTGGTGCAAATGGTTTCTATGAAGTCGTCATTTCAGGAGGGCGCCACCGGCGCTGCGGCCGACATGCAGAACGCCGTGAATGGCCAGGTGAATAGCCTCCAGGCGTGGAAGCCCCAAGACGATCTTTTTGGACCTGGCTGATTGGAGGGGGCCCAGGCTCAACCATGGCATCTGCGGCTTTTTGTTTGTTTTGGACGTTTTCTGCTCACCCATGCGGAGTTTTAGTTCGGGAGCCGTCACCACATGCTGCAGATGTATAGCAGCGCCTGTTTATGGCAAATGAGAACCAAGCAAAATGCGCCTCCTTTCATATTCTTTTGGGTGAAGACAGGGGCTCGTGATATTTCCAAGGTGTCCAGAACTTCATGAGGGGCCAGCCATGGGGGAAGAGCTTTGTGCGGGGTGAGATGCCTTGATTCCAGGAGGGCGCCAACGGCGCTATGAACTCCATCTCCAACACGTTTTCGTCAGCAGGTGCGGATGGGCATGACAGCTCAAACCCCGGCGGGCAGCTCAAACCCCCGGCATGACAGGTCCGGCGGCTTCCCCTTCCGTTTCTCCTTTTTCGTTAAGGGCTGCAAAGTTCAGGGTGTCAATCATTGCTAGCCCACTGGACATGAAGGCTCATGTTTTCAAGCATCCAGAAGGCGCTCCTTTCTCCAGGCGATCACCTCACGGAGACGGCCAACCAGGCGGCAGACCAGGTCGGAGCCACTTTCAAGGGCGAAGGGGCCAGTGGCAAGGCCATGGCCGCCGGCAGCCAGGGTGGGCAGCTCGCCTTCTTATCAAACGGTTGCTTCTTGGTTCTTGGTTCGTGATGTTTTCCCGATATATTATACATATATGTTTAAATAATATATATATATATATATATGTCTGATGTGTGCCCTATTCTGTTCATTTCTGTGTTTGCACTTATCCGGTTTAGTTGCGAACAGTTGTTTGGCGACATACCGGCGTCCCAACTCAAAGTGCATTGCATTAGTTTGTATTTTTTTGGCGGAGCTGCAATTGTGGACCAAGCTCGCTCATCCTCGGCGCCTGTTGTTGAAGTTGGCCCATGGAAATTATGCGTGGTAAGCGCGTGTGTAACTCTCATTCTCTCAGTGCACCCGGGATGCCGCGACGTCTGAACAATTTTCCATGCCTTCCGTGTTTGATAATATGTTGCCTCATGTTAACACGACACGTGCTTGCAATTGCACGGTCCGCGGCCAACGCCCAAGGGAGAACACGACGTCGTATGCGATGATTGGCGGCGGCTTGGCAGCAGCTCTCGCTGCCGCGGGCGCTTTCGTCATGATGGAGAGCGAGGGCTCGGGGAAGAAGCCGAAGAAGACGCGCAGCGTGCCCAAAGGCGGGGCGCGGGGCGCGGGGCGCGGGGCGTGTTTTGCAGCGGACAGTAAGACAAAAATATACACAATAGCGGCCTGGCGCAATGCTGGTTGCTGAACTTAGTGGGGCATGAGAGGGTGTGTCGTCTTTGGGTTGCTGCGAGCGTCAGGTCTTGAATCCGTTCTCTCGCCTGTTTGCAGCTTGCGGCAGGCGGATAGGTTGATCGGCAATTCAGTGAACAGCGCTCAACACTCGCTGTTGGCCAATGGACCTGGCAGGAATTTGAGAATGAGCCATCAAAGTCAATAGTTTTCGGGTTCGCCTTGCTAGTGTGGTCTCGAGCATCGATATTTGGCCCAATCAATAAATTGATTAGCAACTCTGGCTACACCCAGGCTGGTTCAGAGGTTTAGAAGTAGGTTGCAATTATAGCCCTTGACTAAGTTCACCCAATTATACACCTGCCAGCAGCCTGCAGCGGCACACAGTACTTTGCAACAGCAATGCGGCAGCATCCACAGCACCTTGCGCAACAGCTCACTACTACTATTTTTCCTGCAACCGCACCCTACGCAACCTTCTGCAATAGCACTGTGCAGCGGCCTCCTGTGCAACAGCATCTGGCAACAGCTTCTTGCCCAACTCTCAGTCGCACTTGGGAGCGTCGCGGGTTATGCAAGGGCTGTTGTGCGCAGGGTGCTGGTGCTGCAAAGAAGGGTGATAGAAGGGTGTTAGTTTAGCGTCAGCGCTCCCAAATGTGTGTCCACTTGCCTTGCATTTTTTCCCAGTCAGGTTCGCCCACTTTGTGACTCCGAATGCCAAATACAGTTCTCGCTGGGGTGTGCGCTGGTGTGCCGTTTTGGGCGAGTGTTCGATCCGCCCGGGAAACTCACGACTCACGAGGCGCGGCCAAGACTGCCGATGTCGTTGACGCTGAGGCGTGCATTCGACGGGGGGCCGTGGGACGTGATTGCACCCCATCTCCATCTCCATTGGGCTTCAAAACGAGGAGTTCGTCAGGAATGATTGCTGCACCAGTGTTGCAAGACTGCATTCCCTGTTAGCGCTAGGCTAATTCCTCGCTTGAGATGGGAATCTAGTCATTGGGACGGCTTGCCCGTTTGCCCGTTTGCCCAGTGGTACTCTTAAAAGCAACATACTCGGCTTGTCTGAAGCCGCCAGACCAGCTGTCCACACGCAGATATTGAGTTATTGAACGCATTTTGTGTAGATGCGGAAAGAAGCATGGTCGTGTGAATTTGTCCCAGCTGTCCAGCTCTGGCCAGCCAGCCCCCCCTTGCAAGTTCCACCCACAGAGCAGGGCCTTGAATGTAGGCCCGAGTGTACGCCTGGATGTTATCACAATGTCATCATACTTGTTCAGTGTCACCTTGCGGTGTGCGGTGCTTGCGACAGCCAGCTTTGGGCATAAGCGCGAACGGCAGCTGCGGAGCTTGGCGTGTGCTGATTTCCCACTTGTCTTCGGCTTTTCCGAGAGTTGCAAGTTTGTTTGTAGTCCAGCGCCTGCAGTGGGGTTGGGCGGAGTGCTTTTGGACTTGGCTGAAGCAGCTGCCTTCATTGGGTCTTGCTCATCAATGTGAAGTGGCGAATGGTGCAAACAATCAAAGCTGAGTCCAAGTCTTCGGGCACTTCTCCGAGTCGGTCCGTAGGCAGCCCTTTCTGCGGCCAGCTCCGGCCTGCAGATGGCGGCACCGACCTACTCCGTGCCGGCGCCGCAGCCCATGCGCCCCGGCCAAGCGAAGTCGTTTTGCTGCTGACCCAAACAAGTCCGTTATATTCCATGTGTCCTGGCAGTGTTTCACCCAGGATGATTTGTCGAGCGCTGAGGACCTACCAGCAGCCGGCCTACCAGCCGATGACCTACCAGCCGGCCAGCTACCAGCCGGCCAGCTACCTGCAGACGGCCATGCCCGCGGCGCAGCCCATGACACTGGGTCAACACCTGGCAACATGTTTGAGATATGTTGGGCCGACCTGTAAAAAACGTGCTTTTTTGAACGGGACACTTCACCTAGCTTTACCTGGCGTAAGAGTACGATGGGGTTCCTGGTGAGTTGCTCATAGGATGCTGTTGCCCTGGTGAAGCCTGGAGTTAGAGGTGCTCAAATTTGGGCGGGAAGTCAACTGTCAATTTGTCTGCAAGTGTCATCAGCATACACAGGACCTACCAGGCTGCTCCCGCCTACCAGCCAGCCTCCATGGCGGCCTCTGCCTACCAGGCCGTGCCGACCTACCAGGTCCAGTGAGTGAGCCACAAGCTCCATGCGGCGCCGAGCCCGAAGTCTTGCTCCCGTTAACAACAAGAATATGAAACAATTATGTATATATATATATATACATAGAAGGTGAAGTCTTCGCATGAGTTGCCACAGCTTAGAGTTTT
Organism: Effrenium voratum; assembly: GCA_963377175.1. Lineage (NCBI taxonomy): Eukaryota > Dinophyceae > Suessiales > Symbiodiniaceae > Effrenium > Effrenium voratum. The sequence goes on from CAUJNA010001779.1 coordinate 500,746, forward strand.
GTGCTGGGGTAAGCAGCGGACCAGGCCTTTATTTGTTCTAGCTTCCCTTGCACCGAGAGCTCAATTGGTATCGAAGTACACCAGCTCTCGGGATTGAACTGCTTGCTGACAGTCTCCTTGTGTCTTTGTTGGCCGACTTGGATCGCCCCGAAACCTCCTAGTCAGGGAGCCCGCCGAGCACTGAGCATTATGTTTTTTCCAGTGATAACATGTGTAGAGCAAAAAAACACATAAGTCCTTACACCAGCCGAATGGCTGAACGATTTGTTTGTTAGCGCCAAGTCAGGCTCTTTTCTGGATGATACCAACCCATGGCCATGCTTTGCTCGTGCATGGTGCTGGAAGCGATCCTGCCGGACTGTCCAGAGAAATGACAATCACTAAGTACGATAGACGCCTGAAAAGCTGGTCTTTTGCCTCGTGTGAGCAGTTGCGGATTGAGGTTGTGCGCCGCAGTTTTCAGCTTCAGATCGAGCCCATCCCCCGCCTTTTTGACCATGGCGATGCGAGTGCTCCTGTTGGCCCCGGCCCTGGCTGCGGGATTCTGCCTGGAGAAGGGCATGCTCTCCAAGGCAGGGCTGACATGCCAGTAGAGTGAAGGGAAGGGTCAATGTTGGGAGGACTTTAAAGGCAGCACGACCCGCAATCCGCCAAAGGCCCGGTGTTTTTGTTGACTCGCAAATGCGCCGGGTTCGCCCAGTTGCAGATGCGTGCCAAGGGGTTCTTTGGCGCCTGCATTTCGTTTTTACGGCATTGAAGCCAGCCCGAGGCCAGCGTCAAGCAATCTGGAACCGAAGATAGCAAAACCGCCCAAAACCTAAGTTGGCTTACAAGCATTTGTAACTCTCACTAGCCAGGTTGGTGCGATCGAACGTCCACTGCTCACTTGAGAAGGGACCCACTTGACAAGGGTTTTGGGGCGCCGGGTGCCGGCGGCCCGTGTCAGGACCCTTCAGCGCCACTGCCCGCGCTGTACTTCAAGACCCTGAAAGAGTGCGCGAAGAGCCCCGGCTGCCAAAGTGACTCAACCACCTGGATTCAATGCGAAGCAAGGCCCCTTTTTCCACGCGGCTCGCAAAAATGGGTAGCCAATGGAACAAGTGCCAGACGAGGCAGGAATGAACAGGCAAGGGGCGGTCTGAGGAGTCCATGGAGAAGCCAAAGCACTTCTCAGGGAGCCTTTGGCCACCAAGTGCTTTGAAGGTTTGCTGCCGCCACGATGGCCTGCAATGCTTGGGATTTCAACATGTTGTAACCAACATGCCAGCTGGTTTGATGATGACGGGACAATACGCCCTGGAAAATATGTACATAATTGAAAGTCTGTCGGTGGTTCGGTTTGCTACAGGAACTGCGCGCTCAGCCCCACCTGCCAGTGGTTTTCCTACAAGGAGGACAGCTACCCCACGAGCGGCGCCTGCTACATCTTCACCAAGGGGGATGTGGCCAAAGAGGCCGACCCCAAAGCCTACTCCGGTGGTAAGGCATGCGAGGAGCGATCTGAATCCGAGCCGAAGAGTGCTTGTTCTGGATAATGCATGTGTTTCCAGAACACTTAACCTGGATCCTTCTGCTTCCTCTTCTTAGCCAAAATAGGCTCCCATGGTTAGGATACCCCCGCCTCTTGATTGAAGATGGCAGATGGCTCGTTCATTTCATTCAATTCTCGAACCCTGCCAGTCGTAGCCCCTCAAAAGAAGGGCCCAACATGCCATGAGCTGTTTTTGTTAACTGGCTTGTACAAAACCAACCTGTTGCTTGTTGCCTTGGTGAAGAGGTGGCTGGAGCCAACATACATATTGAATCTTCCAGAATCTGTCCTATTTTCATGTTCAGTGGAACCATATGCCCAGCATTGAACCATCAGGGGCAGGTTGATGTCCATTGAATCCCAATCCGATTTGGGCCGTGACCTGCCTTCAGCGCTAGGACGGCACCACCATCCTCACCGATGCCGCGGATGCTGCCGCAGGCGTGGCTTCCAACTTGCAGGACGGCTTGTGGGAAGTGGGGCGCAGGCAAAAACGCGTTCGCTGAGCCGAGCAAAGCGTAGCTTGGTTGACTGCCTGCGTGCAGGGTATGTTCTCAGTCACAGGCTCCCAGCCCAAGCTTCCCTCAACAAAGTCAAAGCTTGCCGCCGCCGTTATGCGCTGGGCAACCTCTTAAGACGATGATTGGTGGCTGCACTCCCGTTGTTCGGCCCACCCACGCAGTCGCACTTGGGGAAGAAGGACAGAGCCTGCTTGTAAGCCAAGCTCTCAACCAGTGCTGTACTTTTCAGGAGGGCGCCAATGGTGCTGCGGCCGACGTGGCGAATGCTGTGAACGGCCAGTTGAATGGCATCCAGGAGCGGTTGAGGCCACACATAGAGGTCTCCCCTCGCCGAGGTAGACGGCGGGTGAGCCAAATAGTTTGACCTTGATTGGAGGGGTTCGTTCATCTATGTTCATCTCAATAGCTTTGATGCCTCGCTTGCCTGTGCACATGTTCTATGGATGCTGAGTGTGAGCAACTTTGAGGCCAATATAAGTTGGGAGGGTTGGGAGCCCAGGCTCCAGAAAGTCCGATGTCGCGTGACTGAACTGATGTCGTTGCAGCTGACTGGGCAGAGTTGCCCATGTTTGTCGCAGCTGGACCACGCCCCCTCTGAGAGCCAAAAGAGATTTTCCCAAAGGCAAATGAGTTCAACGTGTTTAAACAAGGGATTGGGGCGACGCCTCCCGCCCAAGGCCTCATTTGTCTCATTTCAAGATATATTTCAAGGGGGATGGAGCTTGGGGTTGAGTTCACTTGACATCAAGGAGGGCGCCAACGGAGCTGCGGCCACCGTGGCGGATGGCTTGAACGGCATTCAGGAGCGAGTAAGCCTGTAAGCAGCGGCAACTGCCCAACCTCTTTCACAGGGATCGGAGATAGAGGGGCATGTTTGAACTTGAGATATTTGCCCACATGGTGTTGTTTTTCTTGGTTTGAAGTTCTGGCGATGTTCTGGCAGCCAAAGGTTGTGTCCTTGCACCAGTAACGAGATTGAACGCGTTCAAACGAAAAATCAAAGCTCGTTGAGAAGGAAACCTGCGATGAGGTGGCCACCGAACCTTTGGCGCAAAATTTGCCAAGGGATGTTAGGACTGAACAACTTTCTGCCAACGAATGGGTTTTCCGCATTAAACCACCAAAAGTTAAACTTTAGCAGGGGAGCAGAAAGCAACCGAGGAAGTTTGAGGCTGCCAAAGTGCACGCTGCGCACAGCCCGTGAGCGGGCATGCTGCATTTTCGTGAGCCGGAGCTGTGGGGCTCGGAAATTCGGAAAGGAGGCAACTTTGGCTGCCGTGATTTTGGCATTTGCTAAGACGCTCCCTGCATGGCCCGGCCTTCCGACGGTCGGCACTGGGTGTTGTCAGGGGTTGGAGCGGCTTGCTCCGCAGACCCGCCACCGACCCCCTGCACAGGGCGGGGACATCGCAGGGGACCTACTTCAGAGCGCGCAAGTTGACCTGTGCTTCGCTTACAGCGCCCGTATTCATGTGCGAAGTTCGAGATGCCAAGGTTTATGTCTTATACTTACTACAATTGTAATAATGAACAGTTTCAATTCTGGAGCCAGAGTTGCCACGGTGTAGTTTGTTTATTTCACTCGCGTGCAGCACTGCAGCAAATTACAGGAGCCGCCAACGCGTACTTCGCGCACTCCACTTGTGAAGAGAAGTCGCGAGTTCTCGAGCTAGAGCTGCAATCACATACTCAAGCTATGGTCAAAGCCCTCCAGCGCTGGAAAGCGCGATCACCCACATTCTCAAGATACACTCTAGTCGAAACTAGCAAAACAGGGAGCCCACCCAAGCAAATTGCATCCAGGCTGCCCGTCAATCCGTCCCTTCAAAGTGGATCTCAGTGTTCTTAGCCCGGCAGGTCCCCGTGAAGCGTCGCAGATCAATTCATATCGTCGCAGCTCAGTATGAATTGAACAGTGCCCCACCGGCCGGCGAGGCAAATCTCACTTGCGCCCGTGCTTTCTTGGTTGTTTCCACCTGTCCTAGATCTGTTGCTTGTCAGTGCCAAACAACATGTGAGAGATCATGCTTCGCTCGCCCAACAGCGAAGTGTTCCATGCGTCGCTTTACATGGGTCAGAGCAGGGCCACATTTTGAACTTTCAACAAGTTCTCCCCACAAGGCGCAAGGGGCCCCAACGAAGGCCTCATTCGGGAAAGTGGGCCAGCCGGAGAGGACGGCGCCAGCGGCGCTGCGGCCGACGCGCAGAACGCCGTGACTGGCGCTGCGACTGATGCGCAGAACGCCCTGACTGGCCACTTGAATGGCCTCCAGGAGCGGTTGAGGCCTTGACGCAAGGTCTCGCCCCAAGCGCTCGGAGGCAAGGGGTACCGTGTGGCTTGGGGGTTTCGGCATTGTTCAGCGATGCCGAGCTTGACTCATTAAGAGCAAGCTCCCTTCTGAATTATTCCTTGAATACATGGGCTGGTATTTGTTCAATGATTTTCCCGGACCCAAAAGGTGTGCCAGAACCCATGGGAGACAAGCTTTGTGCGGGGTGAGATGCCGTGATTCCAGGACGGCGCCAACGGTGCTGTGAACTCCATCTCCAACGCATTTTCGTCAGCAGGCGCGGATGGACATGACAGCTCAAGACCCGGTCCGGCGCCCCCCCCTCCCCCCCGTTTCTCCGTTTTCGTACAGGGGTGCAAAGTTTCAGAGTAGGATTTCCGGGGTGCCCAAGAATCGATGACGATGCGCGACGACGCTTGACGATGCTTGATGATGCTTGAAGATGCGTGACGACGCTTGACAACGCGTAAAGGCTGGTCCACGGTGAGTCTGGTTGGGGGCTCTACCAGAATGTTTTGCTTGCTTGCTTGCTTGCTTGCTTGCTTGCTTGCTTGCTTGCTTGCTTGCTTGCTTGCTTGCTTGCTTGCTTGCTTGCTTGCTTTGCTTGCTTTGCTTTGCTTTGCTTTGCTTTGCTTTGCTTTGCTTTGCTTTGCTTTGCTTGCTTGCTTGCTTGCTTCCTTGTGCTCTCCGGTAACGCTTCAGTGCTCCTCCAAAGAGAATCACTAGAGGAGAGAGGAGCATTCGCTCAGCACTGGAGGAGCAGAGGAGGATGGGCGACCTCCAGGGCGGAACCAGCCCAAAAACGTAGGAAATCGGAAGGCTCCGCATGGCCCTTGCAGGTGATCACATGTGACAAACGAAAGTTCGGCCCTCTTTTGCTGAGGCACGAAAGCTTCCGTGCCCTGCAGAGCAGGAGCATTGGAGAAGCTCTCGTTGAGCACTAGCAGAGCATCAGAGGGAACACTACAGGAGCACCACAGGAGCACCGAAGGAGACCTATACAGAGCGCAAGAGGAGCACTAGAGGATCACTAGAGGAGCTTTTGACGAGCACCAGAGGAAGCACTCGGGTGCAAAGTTTCAGGGCCACTGGTGCATGACAGCTCATGTTGCTCCAGGTGATCACCTCACGGAGTCGGCCAACCAAGCGGCAGACCACATCGGTGCCACTTTCAAGGGCGAAGGGGCCAGTGGCAAGGCCATGGCTGCCGGCAGCCAGGGTGGGCACCTCGTTGTAGAGACGGGGTGAAGGTTGCATTTTTGTGCATTTCTTGTATGTTCTCGCCTTTTACATATTTACTCTTCGTGTTGTTTCTGTTCATTTCCGGCTTTTGAGTGTTTGGCTGTTTGGGCCGGTTTTGTTCGGAACAGTTGTTTGGTGACATACCGCAGGGGCCTAACCCAACGTGAACTGCACTTTTGTTTTTTTTGATTTCTTCTGTGCTATCCCTAATTGCAGACCAGGTTTGCTCATCTTGGGAACATCTCTTGCAATTGCGCGAACTGCAGCCCAACGCATGCCGAGGGACAACACGGCGCTGTATGCCATCGTGGGCGGCGGCGTGGGGGCAGCGCTCATTGCCGCGGGAGCCTTCGCCATGATGGGCGACGGCTCGGAGAAGAAGCCGAAGAAGAAGCGCAGCGTGCCCAAAGGCGGGGCACACAGCAGTCTGCGGCGCGTTTCGCATAAAGCGGGTGGCAACCTTGGAGTCAAACAAACAGATAAACAGTAGAGTTGTCGCGCGCTTGCCGAACTTAGTCGGCCATTCGAGTCAATAGTTTTCGGGGAGTCCCCTTGCCCGTGTCTCGAGAATTGATATCTGACCCAGTCAATATCCGACTGGCAACCCTGGCTACTGTTTAGAAGTGGGGTGCAACCATGGCTGCTAGCCCATAACCAAGCTCACAACGAACATCCGAGCAGAACCCTTCATGGTACCGCATGCGACTGAGAGTTGAGCAAGACAGCAGGACGCCGTCGCCGGACGCTGTTGTGCCGGGTTGGTGCTGCAAAGCAGGGCGTTACTGCAGCGTCAGTGCCCTGCCTGTTTCCATTTATGTTGTACCTACAGTTCTCAGTCAGGGTTGTGAATAACTCCCAATTCCAATGACACTTGTTGCTACGTGGAGTCTACACTGGTGTATCGTTTCGGGCATGAGGCGAGGCCCGCGAAGTCAACATTGACGCTGAGGCGCGCCGGGAGACATTGACATGCATGCGAAAAGGCGGGTCAACTGAACACGCCGTGTATGCCAAGAGCACATGGGGTGACTGGTGGCCCTTGCGGCCTTTTCTTGCTTGCATCCATATGGGTGTGGGTCAAAATTAAACCACCAGGGGACCACAGGGTTTAGTCATTGTTTCCATTTCCCAGGGTGCCATTTTGGGTACCTACTTTTGACCCATAGCCATATGAATATGTATCGGACAAGTTTCTCAAATGGTCGAGCAACTCCGGGGGCCCGGAGTTTCTTAGCATGAGCAGTTGGCAACCTTATGCGTTGCTTGCGCTGTAGATATTATCCGTGCAATTGGCTGTGGGTCAAAACCAATGGTACCATTTTGGGGTATGCAACCACCCATTTTAGTCTATTTTAGAGTGGGGATTAGGATGTTCACGGGATTTTGACCCATGGCCGCACTTCTGGGAGCGCTTCTTAAGCTTCGGTGGTGTTCTTAAAAGTGCAACATACTCGGCTTGTCTGAAGTCGCCAGACCAACTTTCCGCATGTAGATATTGTGTGTCTAGATTCATTTTCACGCATATGCGGAACTATGCGGAAAGCAGCATGTTGTGACCATGTCGTCATAGCTTTTCAGAGTCACCTTGTGTCGTGCGGAGTTGGGAACAGCCAGCTTTGGGCATAGTTAGAACAGCGGGAGCTTGGCGCGGGCTCTTGCCTTCGGCTGAATCGCAAGTTGCTAGGGCCCGCGCCAGAGGGCTGGAAGACTGGCACGAGGGCTGGAAGAGTTGTTTGTGTTCTTAGTTTTCTTGGGCCAATGTTTTTGGACTTGGCTGAAACAGCTGCCTTCAATGAGTCTTGCTCAGCAATATGAAGTGGCGAACGTCGCAAACACTCGAAGCTGGGTCCAAGTCTTGGGGCACTCCGAGTCGGTCCGTAGGCCGCCCTTTCTGCAGCCAGCTCCGGCCTGCAGATGGCGGCACCGAGCTACTCCGTGCCGGCACCGCAGCCCATGCGCCCCGGCCAAGCGAAGTCGTTTTGCTGCTGACCCAAACAAGTCCGTTATATTCCATGTGTCCTGGCAGTGTTTCACCCAGGATGATTTGTCGAGCGCTGAGGACCTACCAGCAGCCGGCCTACCAGCCGATGACCTACCAGCCGGCCAGCTACCAGCCGGCCAGCTACCAGCAGACGGCCATGCCCGCGGCGCAGCCCATGACGCTGGGTCAACACCTGGCAACATGTTTGACATATGTTGGGCCGACCTCCGAAACGCGTGCTTTTTTTGAACGGGACACTTCACCTAGCTTTACCTGGCGTAGTTGCCGTAAGAGTACGATGGGGTTCCTGGTGAGTTGTTCATAGGATGCTGTTGCCCTGGTGATGTCATTTTCGTGCTCAATTTAGGGTGGGAAGTCAAACTGCAATCTGTTTGCAAGTGGCATCCAAACTGTGGAAAAGTTTCACGTCCACAGCGGTCAGCATGCCCAGGACCTACCAGGCTGCTCCCGCCTACCAGCCAGCCTCCATGGCGGCCTCTGCCTACCAGGCGGTGCCGACCTACCAGGTCCAGTGAGTGAGCCACGAGCTCGAGCCCAACTGGCCTTTGTTTTCCATACGCCGAGTCCGAAGTCTTGCTCCGTTTCACGTATCATGTACGTATATGATATGAATATGGTACATGAAGAGTATATATATATATATATATATGTCATTGCGAATTTTGCCATGAAATCTGATCTCAAGTCTTGGCATGACTTGCCCAATCTTAGAGTTCTGTGTTGGGGCAAGCAGCGGACAAGGCCTTTACTGATTCTAGCTTAGCTTCCCTTGCACTGAGAGCTTGGTAATCGAAGTACACCGGCTCTCGAACTATGTGCTGACTATCTCCTGGTCTTTTTGTGGCCGACTTGGATCGCATCGAAACCTCCTGAGTAGGGAGCCTACTGAGCACTGAGCGCGAAGCTTCGTGTAATCTTCGAACGATAGCACTTGCATAGCAGCATGACACATGAGGCTATAGACACCGGACATCGTCAATCAGACTATTTGTGTTGATACCTGTCGTTTGGCAATGGCAGTTTCGTGTCCGGACAGCATATTAGGTGTGTTTCATGAGGAGGGAACAATGACCGCCAGGGAATGCTATGGTTCTTGGATCATAACGTGTTCCAGAGAAGCAGGGTTTGAGGAAGCAACTTTCTGCCGTTCTGATAGCCAGGCTAAAACTGGAAGCTACATGGATCAGTGACTTCTTTGTTAATTAGCGCGAAGTCCGAATGCATTTCTGGATGATACCAACCCATGCACTGCTCGCGCACAGCTCTGAAAGCGATCCTGGCGGACTGTCCAGAGAGGCAACAAGCACAGTCTCTGAAAGTACCTTAGATGCCTGAAAAGCTGGTCCGAGCGGCAGTCCTTGTGACAGCGATTACTCGTTACCGTCCAAGCCAGGTTGAGCGCTTGGCTTGCAGTTTTCAGATTTAGAGCGAGCCCATCCCCCGCCCTTTTCGAGCAAAACCATGGCGCTCCGAGCGCTCCTGTTGGCCCCGGCCCTGGCTGCGGGCACCTGCCTGGAGAGCGGCATGCTCTCCAAGGCCAGGGGCTGACACCTGCGAAAACGCCACAACCGCGTGCATTTGCAAAGGCCCCGTTTTTTGGGGGACAAGCCATGTTCACCCAGTGGCCGCATGTCAAGGAGTCGTCAAGATGCCCATTCTGGCATTGAAGCTGAGCCATGGCCCACAAGCAAGCTGTAGCCAAAGATCGTGCGACCACCCAGAACCTCAGTTGGCCATGTCAGGGTTCTTCACTCCTAGCCTTTGTAACTCTCACCAAACGTCAGCTCCTTTGACAAGGGCCCCACTTGAGACATTCTTTGGCCGCCAAGAAATGCGTTCCGCACACGAGGGACAACCCAGCCATGTCAGGATCCTTCAGCGCCGTTGCCTGCGCTGTACTTCAAGACCGTGAACGAGTGCGCGAAGAGCCCCGGCTGTCCAAGTGGCTCAATCGATTCAAATGTATTAGATCAGTCAGATCCTTGTCGAGGATTGTGTTCGGCCCCGTTTAATGCACTGTTTGAAAAAATGGGCAGCCACTGGAACAGGTGCCAAACGACACACGAATGAACAGGCAGGGATAAGTCTAAGGTTGAACTCATGGAAAAGCCAAAGCTCTGCTCAGGGACCTTTTTCAGCACTTGATGCTCACAATGGAGCCCCTTTGTCGCAGCCCCGAGTTGCAGAGATTGACTCGCAGATTGCAATGGATGGGCCGAGTGGTCCTCTCTCAAGCTTTTTAGGTGATGGGTTTGCTACAGGAGCTGCGAGACCAACCCCCTCTGCCAGTGGTTTTCCTTCAAGGAGGACAGCTACCCCACGAACGGCGCCTGCTACATCTTCACCAAGACGGATGTGGCCAAAGAGGCCGACCCCAAAGCCTTCTCCGGGGCCAAGGGATGCAAGGCGCGATCGGAGTTCGAGCCGAAGAGGGTTTCTTCTTGAGGAAATATGTGTTGCCAGAATCAAGTGGCCCCTTCTGCTTCCCCTTCAAATAGCCAGGAGTTAGGCCCGGGTTCCCATTTGTTTGGATTGAAGAAGGACGTTGGCGCTGAAAGCAGTGTTTGACTTTCGCATCCGTTGAGAGGCTCACTTTCGGCGAATGGCTCTTCAATCCATTGGAACGACAGTCAAAGACCCTAGAAAGGGTCCGCACCAATGCGAGAGGGGTCCGCCACAATATCCCTTTTTTCTGTTTTGCTTTTTTTGCTGGCTCCATTTGTTGTCTTAGTGAAGTGGCTGAGTGTTGAGCCGTGTTTTTTGGCCCACGTTCAATCGTATGGCCCCAAGCAGGTTCTCCTTGGGACCCAGTCCGATTTGGGCTGTGCCTTCTTCAGCTCCACAGGATCTCACCGTCCTCACTGATGCCGCCAATGCTGCCGCGGGCGTGGCTTCCAACTTGCAGGACGAACGTGTGAGTCAGGGGTCTCCCCCATAAAAGCGACGGCTGTACCAATCAGCACAGGAATATGCAGGGAGGGAGATGTTGAATCTCAACCTGTCCTATGAATTTAGGAGGGTGCCAACGGTGCTGCGGCCGACGTGGCGGGTGCCATGAATGGCCAGTTGAACAGCCTTCAACAGCAGTTGCAGCAGCGCAGACGTCTCGCCTCACTACTGGGTGAGACGTTGACTTTGATCAGTGATAGCAGCTACATGATGCCCTGCCTGTGCTGTTGATGCTGAGTTGTTATGATTGAGATGAGCAGCAGTCAAAAACACCACAACAAATGTGGTGTATGTATATGTATATATATATATATGCTGACCCCCCCCCCCCATGATCCACATTTGGCATTGTTGCATTGTGTGGTCTCAGCTGTGGCTCCTGATCTGCTCATCAAGAATGATGCGCGTTTTTGACCCAAGTTTCTAGGATCAGAATCTGATCCTGGAATAGGTGGTCAAAAACAAGCATTTTACCTGTGGTTTTCCAGTGTTTTTGCTGGTTTCTGGTTTTTGCGACATCACTGATCAGCCAGCCAGCTGGGGAATCTGCACCAGCTTGCATTGCTCTCAGGGCACGATGCCGCAGCCTTTACCGCCAGTTGCTTGGGTTGATGACTTGGTGCTTCTTGTTGAGTCTGAGAGTGATGAGAGCCTCATTGAACAGCTTGGGCAGCTTGTTTGTATTGTTGATCAAGCCGCTGCTGAAGCTGGCCTGGAGCTCAACATGTCCAGTGGCAAAACTGAAGCAATTCTCAATTTCTCTGGAAGCGGGGCTGCCAAGTCGCGAAGAACCGTTCTCATTGATCAGTGTGCGCAGATTACGGTTGTTGGTCCAGAGGGGGCTGAGACCAAACTGCGTGTTGCGCCCGAGTACAAACACCTTGGGCAAATACTTACGCCCGACGCCGGCGTTGGGCCTGAAATCCGCAGGAGGATTGCACTTGCCAACTGTGCACTTTCACAGCTTCGTAAAAGCATTTTCCGCAACAAAGGTCTCTCACTCGGAGCGAGGATTACCATTCTTGAGTCAACTGTGTTGAGTAGATTGTTCTTCGGTTCCCAATCATGGCACAAACCAGGAACGCGCGCCAGCAGAGCGCTTGAGGGTTTCTACATGAAAGCCCTGCGCAGTGCATCCCAGGGCCTGCTGCTGAGCATTTCAGCAACACCCAGGTGCTGAGTTTTGCCGGCTTGCCTTCCGTTGAGTGGCAGCTTAGGAAACGTAGGTTGCTGCACCTCTCGCACTTGGTTTTGAGGGCTCCTCATTTTGTCCTTCAACTCCTTCTCAATGAGGACAAAAAGACCCATCAGTCGTGGTTAAACCTTGTTGCGCAGGATATTACTTGCATGACTGCCTTGGTAGGGTGCTCGCTTAGTGGACTTGAGGCAGGGTTCACTTGGGAAAGGTTGTTCGGCGCCAGCAACCAAAAAAAATGGAACTTGGCGGTTCGTAATGCTGTTGAGGCTTCAGTTACCCGCAGGCACTTGGTCAACGACTTGCAAAACTGGAGCAAACGAATCCAGAGGCAGCTTCAAGATATTGGGGCTGTTGCGAATTCCTCAAGCCGGGATAGTGCCACCTGCAATGCTGTGGATCATGTGTGCGTAGAGTGCGGGGCTTCGTTTGGCACTCCTCAAGCTCTTTCTGGTCACAAATGGGGCAGGCATAAGTCATACTCTGAAGTAAGGAGGTACACTTACGCTACTCATTGCGCCGTATGCTTAAAGGAGTTTCACACCTCCCATCGCATGCATGTGCACCTGCGCTACAGTGCTACCTGCCTTAAGTTTTGCCAGCAAAACTTACCCCCTCTTTGTGAAGCCGACTTCATCAATGTATCATTGGGGGAGCAATACCGAGGTCACAGGAGAATTCCGTATGTCAGGTTGCAGGGTCCGTTCCTTGGCAGTGTTGAAGAGTGGCAAGACTCAAATCTGATAGGTCCCCGTGAAGACACGTGTGGCAATGAGGCCCCAGGGCTGCCTTCAGTTGTGCCATACAAAAAGAAGGTTGCCCCCAAGCCTACCGAAGCTGATGAGCATGTGCTGGTTCTTGATCGCCTTTATGAAGCTGATTGCCAAGTGCACTTTGACTTTCGGCAAGCCTGTGTCAACGCCTCCACTGTTGCCCTGACACTGGTTGGAGGCAGAAGAACGTATTATGCGCTTGACTTGTTTGCGGGCCCAGGCAACTTCCGGCAGCATGTTGAAGAACTTTGCCAAGCGCTTCCCTTTGACATTTGTGTGCTTCCTGTGAATTTTGCCCATGGCCACAAACTTGGAGACCTCGGTTCCCCGAAAACAGTTGATTGCCTCATCCGTCTTTGCAAACAGGGACTTGTCTTAGCGGTTAAGGGTAGGCCACCTTGCAAGACCTGGAGGTCAGCTCAATCAGCAAAACCGTTTCGATCCAGCAGACAGCCGTGGTCGATTCCTCTCCTCCGACACAAGGAATATTGCCACTTGCGCGCGGACAGTGTGCTTCTGCAGGCATGTGTTGCAATTCTGCTTGCCACTTACGCTTCGGGTGGCGCCTTCTTGCTTGAACACCTTGGAGAGCCTAAGAACCTCTACTCGGCTAGTATTTGGAAACTTCCGCAAATTAATTGGGTCCGGGCCCTCCCCAACATTGTCTTTGACAACATCTGGCTCAGAGAAGGGGGCCATGTGTCATCACGCGGGCTCCTCCTTGGTAATGTCCCGCACTGGTGCAAAATCCGAGATGTGCGCATTGGCAAACTTCGTGCTTGCCCCTCCACGCTTTGCTACGCTTTTGCTGAGTGCTGTCGAGAGGTTGCCCTTGTTGTTGATGGAAGGCAGCAAGGCAGTCAGGCACCTGACCCTGCCGCTGTGCGCCTTTTAGGGGAGTACCGAAGCTTGTGCCTGTCTGAGGAGACCGGTCATGACTTCGATCCGAATTAATGCAAGGCTGCGTCCAGACATGGACTCTTTGCCGCACAGGAAACAGGAAACAGGAAACAAGAGGTAAAGCGTGGATCTTGGGGGGGGGGTGACCATATATATATATATATATATACATATATATATATATATATATAAGTATGCCATGCAGGCCTGGAAAAGCCGATTTCAGGTGACAACTCGCGTCGTTGCAGCTACTCAATTTTCCAGCGTGGGGGCCGGCGCCGTGAATTCCATAGTCTCGACACTTGATTCTCCAACTTCTGATCTGTTTTGTGTTTTGCGCTGCTGGTAAGTGCAAGCCACACGCAAAAATGAAAGCACATGCCACGGGACAGCACGAAGTAGCGTGGTTGCCTGCTGGCAAGGTTCGTTTGCTTCAATCGTCAGAGGCTTCCTCCCAGAAGCTTTGCCCAGAGCTGTTCAAACTAGACCTTGGCCCGGACGCCAAAGGAGTCTCAAAGAAAAGCCGAGGTCAAGGCGATTCCAAGGCGAAGGCGAGAAACCCGGTGTCGCCCTTCAGGAGGGCGCGAACGGCGCTGCGGCCACTGTGGCGGATGGCTTGAACGGGATGCAGGAGCGGGTGAGGCCGGTGAGGCCAACGTTGGGCACAGGTGATTGGCGTGATCCAGTCGGCTTCTGGCTCAAAAGCGCGGGGGGCGGAGGGGGTGGTGGTCCTTTCAATGCGAATGCGCATGCCGTAGCTCACGACGAGTATGCGGGTCGAAATCCTTTGATTCCAGGAGGGAGCTGCCAACACCGCGGCCGACATGCAGAACGCCGTGACTGGCCAATTGAACGGCCTCCAGGAGCGGTTGAGGCCTAGACTGGAGGCCTCTCCCTGGCTGAGATTGAGGTAATTGAGCTAATTGCATTTTCTGTTTTCTGGTTGTCGTTTTTGCACTCATGTTCGATCATTTGCTGTTTGCCTGCCTTTTTTTCGCGCGCCATCTTAGAAACACGGCGAACTGCAATTGGATCTGTCGAGAGTGGTCGCTTCAATGAATATCTCACAACCATTTCTCGCTTGAACAGCAAGACCTTGCCCCGATCGCAAACAAAGGCTCGTTACGAAGGTGGGACCGTGTCTAGGGAGTGTCCATGAAGTTCGGGTTGTTGACAACACGCACTACTGTATGCCTCACAAGGGGTTGGCCCCGGCCTTGCGGGAAACTGTTGGGGTGGGAGCTTGGAGGTGCAAATCCCTAACCTTGCTGCGATTTCAGGAGGGCGCCAATGGCGCTGCGGCCTCTGTGGCGGATGGCTTGAACGGCATCCAGGAGTGGGCAACTGAAGGTATTGCTTTTGATTTAACACATTCAAATCTTTCACAGGGATAACTGGCAGTCGGGGAGATGTTTGCAGCATCAGCTCATTGGTTTACCGCAGGAGCAGTCGCGAGCTGTGTACTTGAGGGAGTTGCAAGATTCGGGCAGGATATTCGGAGTCTCTCGTGCCATGGCCGGGAATCTAGAGGGAATCAGATCTACCCGTGCTACGAGTGAGGATGGCGCCACCAGCGCTGCGGCCGACATGCAGAATGCCGTGACTGGCCACTTGAATGGCCTCCAGGAGCGGATACCGTCTCGGGTAACCGAAGTTTCCTCCTGAAGGAGTGTATGCCAGGTTTCGTCCACCCACATTTCTGATGTGAGAAGTTCGAGTTGCGCAGGTATTGTCTGGTTTGCACTTCTTTCCATCACACGTTTTAGATTCGCAGGCGTTTTGTTGGAACCAAGGGGAACCAGGTCAAGTCGTTGAATCCGACTCGGCTTTTTTGATTGCACGTGGCACCCTGAATTCAGGGAAGCCCACTACACGATCTGAGACAAATGCTGCATTTTCCAGCACTCTGAGGCCCTTCCGGGCCTTTCCCAACAATCAGAACATGTCGTTGCCTGGAAGAATCATGCTTTCTCGCTTAACAATTTCCTTAGCTTCCTGCTTCATGTCAAGGCCTGCTCCGAGCATTTTTTTGCACGCGATGCCAGTTGTTCCTAACTGGCCAAGCTCGAGAAGTAGAGAGCCAGTTGATGAGATATACTTGGCAAGACACGAAAAACTCGAACGCCTGAAAAGCATATCTGGCTCCATTGACACACTGGGGCAATGCATGTTCAATTCCAGGCTATGGGAAAGCAGAATGCAGCTTGACAGACAGGTAGTCACCCCTACCGCAAATCCCACTCTGCACGCTGCCAACCTGGCAAGTGCTTTTTCCCGCTTCCTCCGTGTTTAAACAACTTCACCCTGCCCACCTCGCTGGGGTCCTGAAAGGAGGGGGTTTGCCCATGGCGAAAACCTGGAGGTATTGAGGGTCTCAACCCATCTTATGACTTCAGGAGGGCGCCACAGACGCTGAAAAGACAGGCGAGTGGTGTAGATGGTTTCTGCAAAGGATCTCTTTAAAAGGTGAGGTGAATCCAAGCCAATTCCATGGAGGCTGCCAGTCCACGTCGCAACTTCTTATGAACGCAGAACTCAATCTTCCAACGCCCCACCGGCCGGCGAGGCAAATTCCAATTTGCGCTGTTGTTTCCTTGATCGCTGTTTTCTCCGCTGTTGTTTTGTCGAAACAAGCATGTGCTAAGCGGAAACCAGGCAAAAGATCATGTTTTTGAACCACTCACCCACCCGCACACACACACAAACACACAAACACACAAACACACACACAAACCCACAAACCCACAAACCCACAAACCCACAAACCCACAAACCCACAAACCCACAAACCCACACACAGACACACAGACACACACAGACGCGCAGACACACAGACACACAGACACACAGACACACAGACACACAGACGCACAGACGCACAGACGCACAGACGCACAGACGCACAGATGCACAGACGCATAGACGCACAGACGCACAGACGCACAGACGCGCAGACGCACAGACGCAGAGACGCACAGACGCACAGAAACACAGAAACACAGACGCACAGACGCACAGACGCACAGACGCACAGACGCACAGACGCACCAACGCGCCAACGCACCAACACACCAACGCACCAACACACCAACACACAATCACACAAACACACACACACAAACACAAACACACACAACCACACACAACCACACACACAACCACACACAACCACACAACCACACAAGCACACCCGCACACCCGCACACCCGCACACCCGCACACCCGCACACCCGCACACCCGCACACCCGCACACCCGCACACCCGCACACGCGCACACGCACACACGCACACAAGCACACAAGCACACAAGCAGACAAGCACACACACGCAGACAAGCACACAAGCACAGAAGCAGACAAGCACACAAGCACACAAGCACACAAGCACACAAGCACACAAGCACACAAGCCCACAAGCCCACAAGCCCACAAGCCCACAAGCCCACAAGCCCAGAAGCCCACAAGCACACAAGCACACAAGCGCACAAGCACACAAGCCCACAAGCCCACAAGCCCACAAGCCCACAAGCCCACCAACGCACAAACGCACAGACACACAACCGCACAAACGCACAAGCGCACAAACGCACAAACGCACAAACGCACAGACACACAAAGGCACAAAGGCACAAAGGCACAAAGGCACAAAGGCACAAAGGCACAAAGGCACAAAGGCACAAAGGCACAAAGGCACAAACACAAACAAACACAAACAAACACAAACAAACACAAACAAACACAAACAACACACAAACACACACACACACACACACACACACACACACACACACACACACACACACACACACACACACACACACACACACACACACACACCCACACGCACACGCACACGCACACGCACACGCACACGCGCAAACCACAGCGCACGGCGCACAGCGCACAGCGCACACACACACACCACACACACACACACACACAAACGGACATCAGTTTGGTTGACTTCCTGCGTGCACAACACACTTCCTTCGGAAAGGGCTCATAGTTGGCCCAAAGGTCCCCGAATGCCGGCAGAATCTGAGAGGGGAGCCATGGGAAGAGCTTTCGGCCCAGGCTTTGCCCTTCGTGAAGTGTGCAAGGCCCACTGCCCCCAACCGATCCCAACAACATCTTCCCCCCACAGCCGGGGTAATTAGCCGAAGACTTCTTGAAGCTATCAACAACTTCACCTTTGCCCAATCCGGCTTCGGCGCTGAAAGGAGGGGGAGGGCCCCACCCTTTTTCAACGATGCACAACGTTGGTGCCCTTGGTGAGCTTGGAAGTGATTCTCGTTTTTCCAGGAGGGCGCCACCGGCGCTGCGGCCGACATGCAGAACGCCGTGAATGGCCACTTGAATGGCCTCCAGGACTGGCTAGGCCTTGACGCATGAATGCCTCGCCCCGAGTGAGACCACGGGAGCTAAAGGCAGCATCTGTGGTGTTCGGCATTTTTTTGCGATGAGTTTGAGTTACCACGAGCAAGCTCCCTTCGGACAGTTTCCGTGAAGATGGGCGAGAATCGCGTGAGGGGGCCATTGGGAGAGACCTTGGTGCGGGCGGGGGTGATGCCATGATAGGACGGCGCCAACGGCGCTATGAATTCCATCTCCAACGCATTTTCGTCAGCAGGCGTGGACGGGCATGACAGCTCAAACTTCGGCGGGCAGCGCTGTTTCACGTTGTTAACAGCCACGGCGGGTGGTAATTACTGGGGCCCAGGGTCCTGGAATTTTGCGGCCATTGGACATGAAAGCCAAAGCTTCTGCCAATGTGTGTTTAGGCTGGATCTCAAATCAATGGGGTCTGCGCAAGTTTCTAGATCCAAAGGCTATGACCCAGCGAGCAACAAGATGCAGGATACTTCCCTCTTGGCGCCGCGCGCGGCCCCAGAATCGCTTCCGTGGAGTGGTCTACCAAACATACTGTGGATGGTTGCGAAATCCATTTCGCAAACCACCCGGGAATCAGTCGATTCCCTTGTAAAACCCAACCAACAATGGTTTGCTATGGTTTCAAAGTGGTGCGAAATTGATTTCGCAACCATCCACAGTATCTACCAGCAACATTTGGTTCGGATTGACTGGATTGGAGGGCGACCTACAGAGAAGTAACTTCTCTGCGGTTCGAGCAGTCCCTCCACTGTCGGGTCAACGGCGCTGCTCCGCAAACGTCATAGCAGGCCTCACCGCCAGCTTCTGGGCCGAGTTGCACGATGGCGAGGAGGAACAAAAACAAGCAACAGAAAAGGAAAGGAACAAGCCGCGGATCATATGTAGATCTCCGACGAGAACTTACTTTCTTCCACACTCAAGCAACACCATTAACTTAGATTGCTGTTGCTGCGCAGTGCGCATTCTCAACCTCAAGGCTGTCGCCTTTTGTTTGCAATGGCTGCGGGCATGGATCGCTGCACGATGCGGTCGTTGGCCGCGCGCTGCCCTTTGTATCTTGCAAACAGCACGTGTCCTGCAAAACCAATCTAGGTCCTGGTCCGAACGCAGCCTATCGTCGTCCACAAAGGCGCCCATCGTTTTGCACGAACCGCTCGATCCTGCAAAAGAAGTTTGCCCTGAACACATTTGGATTTCTGCGGGCTTCGCCCTTCGTTCTGCAAAATCAATTCATTGGCCCAAATTTGGCGGGTTTGTCCGAGCGCCATCCATTGTTTCTCCCAAACAGCCCTCACGCTATATGGGATCCGGTCACTTCAAAGCATTCATTGCAGCCGCTCGTAGTGCTAACCTTCCGCCTGTTGCTTTGGAACTGAGACTTGAGAAGCAAGAGAGGCTTTCCAGATAGGCATTCCCCACCTGGACCTGGCTTGAAGCGTAGCTTCAAGTCAAAACCAAGGAAATGATGCTTTCAGTGCAGGGTTGCCCCATTTCCCTTTTTGGGAACCTCCAAGACTCCAAAAGTGGCAGTTTCAATGGAAACCACCAGTAAAGTGCAATTGTGCATGCAGGCGCTCACCTCACGGGGACGGCCAACAAGGCGGCCGACCAGGTCGGCGCCACTTTCAAGGGCGAGGGGGCCGACGGCAAGGCCATGGCCGCCGGCAGCCAGAGCCAGCCGCTCGCCTTTCCAGTTTCTTGCTTCGTTCTGTGTGTTTTGAGTTCTGAGCATCCCCCGAACAGTGCCTTTATTGAAGATGGTCCAGACACAAGCGAACTGCAGAGTGTCCGGAAAACCAATGTTTGTATTGCCAGTGGCTGAGTAGTTGTTTACTTCTAAATTGATAGCATAGGAAACTCGGTTGCAAGGCTCTTCCAACGGGTCAGGTTCAAAGATTCCTCCTGATTAACCACTCAAGTGGGATGTGAATGCAACAGATACAAATAGAAGTGACGAACATTCGCTTGCACTTTTGCACAGACTCCTGGTTGTAGAGCAGGTTGTGGCGAACTTGCCCCTCTTAGAAATGCGTGTTCAATGCATGTGTAACTCCCATGCTCTCAGCGCACTCTGGATGCCCTGACGCTTGAAAATTAATTACCCTCGCCATTCCTTCCTTTCTTTAGTAGCATGTCGCCTCATGTTCACATCGACCATTTCTTGGAATTGCACGGACTGTGGCCCACCGCATGCCGAGGGACAACACGGCGCTGTATGCGGTCGTGGGCGGCGGTGTGGGGGCAGCGCTCATTGCCGCGGGAGCCTTCGCCATGATGGGCGACGGCTCGGAGAAGAAGCCGAAGAAGAAGCGCAGCGTGCCCAAAGGCGGGGCACACAGAAGTCGGCGGCGTGTGTCGTGAAGGTAGCTCCGGGAAGCCACCTGGAAGTCAGACAACACAGGAACACGGGCATGAGTGCAAGATACATGATTTTTGTGTCAGTGTCAAGTGTCGGTATGGTGGAATATCAGCGGTCTCGAGCGTGAATATTTTGCTCAGTCAACACACTTGCTCGCAACCTTGCCTGCAAGTGCCTCGTTACTGGCATAAGTCCAGATGGACATAGACGTGGGTTGTCTCTACGGCTGCTGACCCGTTGCAACCTTCAAGAAATGAGCATCCAAGCCCAAACCACTGCGCCCGAAGTCCGACAGAGTTGTGCCGGAGGCACTGGCAAATGCGCAGGGGTGCAGTTGAAGGATGCTAGCGCGTAGGGCGTTGCTGGCTGCTGCTTGCGTAAAGTATCGTAAAGTGCTCTTGGTGGGTGTTGTACGCAGGCCGCCATTGCAGGATGCTCGCAGATGCGGCCGAGAGTTGCGCATGGCGTTGTTGCAATGGCTCTTGAGGGCACTGCGCACTGTTGTAGGGTGTCTTTGGAGGGTGCTGCAAAAGTGGGGTAACCGGGGGTATTCTTGCAGAAAGAGCTTCACCCTCAAGGTCCTATCAGCGCGCGTGTACTTACATTGCAGTCGTTGTCAATTTGTGCAATCGAATCCAACTCTTTCTTGTCGATCTATTTACGTTGACACCTTTTGTATGAATTTGACGCATCCGGACGTGAAGGGCGAAGCCAAGCATCCGGCCGCCTCAGGCGAGACAAAGAGTGCCCGGGAGCTCCAGGCCCCAAGGCCGGCCTTTGATGCGGAGGCGCGTTTTGTGGATTGGAGTGGGCTAGGTTGAGCTGGGAAGCCCTAAACAAAAATGAGTTAAGTGGCCCCGGAACCTTATGGAACCCTCCGGCACCTTGTGTGAGTAGTTGACTCAGATGAGGCCCGACGTGTTTAACACGGGGTTACACACTTGTTGTTAAATTCCAGGTCCACTGAGACTTGCCCGTGTTTCCACTTCTGGCAATGATGGTGCATCTGTGAGCACATGGCAAGGCCCGCGGAAGATCAAAGGCTACGCAGTCCCTTTCATGGGATGTCTCCTTTCAGCTAAATGAACCACCATTTTCCCCATGGAATGAGCGACCTTCAGGGTCTCTTTGAGATGTAGAAAAATGGGGTCTCAAGTCTCAAGTTGGTACGTTGGGAATGTCATGGTGTAATGAAGCCGTTTGAAGAATGCAGAAAGGTCGTTCCAGCTTGACCACGAGAATCCTGAATTCCAAAGATGCCGAAGGCGATTGACACGATTTCAAAGTGTTCGGACACTCCTACGCCCAAGTCGTTCTGTAGGCCCCTGCCCCTTCTGCGGCTGGCTCCGGCCTGCAGATGGCGGCGCCAACGTACTCCGTGCCAGCGCCGCAGCCCATGAGCCCTGGCCAAGCAAAGTTTCCCTCAATTGGGTCGGGCCACGGTACCGTTGTTGAAGAGGAAGATGACTTGAACAAAACCTACTTTACTAGTTACTAGTTCCAATTCCTTGTGTCCTGGCCGCGGCTGATCGCTGAGGACCTATCAGCAGCCGGCCTACCAGCCAATGACCTACCAGCCGGCCAGCTACCAGCCGGCCAGCTACCAGCAGACGGCCATGCCCGCGGCGCAGCCCATGACGCTAGGTCAACACCTGGCAACATCTTTGAGTCATGTTCGCCCACCGAAACACGTGCCTGTTAGAAAGACCTGAGACTCCACCCAGCTTTACTTGGGCGCAGCTTCTTCGGCCGCAAGAGTGGGGGTTCTGAGTCAAGCGAAACTATATATAGATTCTTGGTGAGTGAAATGTTGATATACTTGTCGAACGGCCGTTGCTACCCTGGTGAAGCCTGGAGTTGGAGGGTTTTTTGAGAATGTGGCAACGAAGGCGTCAATGTTGCTGCAGCTGGCATCCAATTTTTGGAAACGTGTCAAGTCCGCAGTGAGCGTACCCAGGACCTACCAGGCTGCGCCTGCCTACCAGCCAGCCTCCATGGCAGCCTCCGCCTACCAGCCTGTGATGTACCAGCAGGTCCCCACTGAGCCAACTTACCAGGTCCAGTGAGTGAGCCACAAGCGCCAAACTGGCCTGCCAGCCTTGCTTGGAGTTCAAGTTCTATAACATATACATGTATTAAATATAATAGGTATATGTAATATAGATGTTCACATGTGTCCTTGATGTCGGCATGGCATCAAGTCTCAAGTCCTTTGACTTGCCAAAGCTTGAACTTGGCATGCGACAGCCACTTGCCCTGAGAGCCTGGTCTCGAAGCACACCGGCTCTCAGAAAATTCCGAAAGCGAACTGATGAAAATCTTCTCGCGGCGGGGCCCCGGGGAAGGCGATGGAGATGGGGCCGAGTTAGGCGGCAACTTTCAAGACGCGTTCTGACTAAGACCGGAGGGCAGAAAAGCATAGAAACGCATTTGGCTGCATTCAGTGAATGAACCAATGGTTGCTTTGTTAGAGCAAGAGTCGATGGCTTTTCTGGATGATGCAAATCTTCCACTATGAGTTGCTCGCGCACAGCTGTCCAGCGAGGCAATAAGTACAAGTGGATGCCTGAAAGCTGGTCTCTGAGCGGCGGTCATTGAAGCTGAAGCCAGGGTTGAGCGCTTGGTTTTGCGCCGCAGTTTTCAGATTTAGATCGAGCATTCCCCCACCTTTTTCGACCAAAACCATCATGGCGATGCGAGTGCTCCTGTTGGCGCCGGCCCTGGCTGCGGGCTCGTGTTTGGAGAAGGGCATAATCGCCAAGGCGGGTTGCCTGGGAATCAAGCCTTGCCCGTGGCAAGCGTCAAGCAATCTGAAACCAAGATAGCGCGACCGCCCAACACCTCACAGTTGAATCGACCATGAATCAACCGTGGTATATCTTTAAGCAAAACCAGATGGAAACGCATTCGTTCAGAACAGGAATCATGTTAAATGCGTTTATGCCAGTGTGGTTTGCTGATAGCAAGTCATTTGACTGAAGACAACACCCGAGTCTGTCAACTGGCAATCGAGACACCGGAGAACCAGACCAGTTTTGGCACAAATAGCAAGCCTTCTCATGGGAACTGGGCAGTTACGACACGTGCTACAAGCTTTTGGTCAACACCGACCTTGGTCGGATCTGTGAGCATGGACTGGAAAATCACAAAGGCGTTCCATGGCAGCGCGGGCGTTTTGATTTTCTAATTCAGTGCTGGGTCACGAAGTTTGCTGCCCGAAGACCCCCAGCCCTTGGGGCACGAAAGGCGTTTGACAGGCGTTAAGAATATGGTTTCGCACCCGTTAGTAGGCGTTCATAACCCTCAGCCACAAAAGTACGCAGTTTCCTTGAGAACGGGCCCACTTGAGCCAGTCTTTGTGCAGCATATGCGTTCCCATCCCCAAATCGCTGCGAAAGAACTCCGTGGGGCGCGAGACCGTGTCAGGACGCAACCGAGCCACTTCCTGTGCTGAACTTCAAGACCATCAACGAGTGCGCGAAGAGCCCCGGCTGTTAAAAAATGCTTCACTGCGATTCAGAGGTGTCAACTCAACTTCGGGGAGAAAGGGCCCTTTTTGAGACTTGGAAAAATCCTCAGCCAGTGGAGCGAGTCTGAGAAGCCTAAGCTCAGCTCGCCTGATTCGGAAGCAACTCATCCTTACGACATGCAACCAACATTGTAACATGCTGGCTGGTTTGATGCGACGGCAGCTCCTCGTTCTAGTCGCCACAGGAGCTGCGAGTGGCAACCCCACTGCCGGTTTTGGTCCTTCAAGGAGGACAGCGGCGCCTGCTACATCTTCAGCAAGACGGAGTTGGCCAAGGAGGCCGACCCCCAAGCCTTCTCCGGGCCTCAGGGATGCCAGGAGCGATGGGAAACCCAGCCGAGGGATTGGGCCTGGAAACGTGTTGTGTCTTTTCTGTTTTATCCTTTTTTGTTTGGGTGGGGGTCCATTTAGATACACAGAAAACCCAAAAACTATTTGTGGATCCCATGGCACAGGACAGACAAGAGGACAAACAGATGTCCAATGATCCACATGCGCTTTGCTTTTGCCAGGCGATTTCAATGCCTCGAGTATAGTTTCTCAAAAGAAGGGTCCGCCAATGCTGTGGAGTACCAATCAAGGGTCCACCATGTCACACCAACTCCACATTTTGTTGTAAACGGCCCCTGGTTCAGGACGGGCGACAGGCGGATACTTAGGGGTGGCTTAACAGTATCAAACAAACTGTGTCAAAGGGAATACAAAATAACGCGGGCTGATGCAGGTTGCACCATGTTGCGTTGCTGCGGCAACATGCAGCATCAATTGATGTGTAGAAGGAGTAGAACATGTTTGTGCAAAATCAGGCTCGTTGCATTAACCTGTCACATGTTGCCCAAAATTGCCGCAAACTGTCCCAGGCATTATACCCTTTGCCTGATAGCGTCTAGCCACCCGCTAGATACGTTCGCTCACGTGGGTCTCATTGATAGCTCAACATACGCTGATCATATTGACACTTGTTTTGTGCAACCAGCACCCTCCAGTTGTCAATTGGTACCCAAATCGGCTCAAGGGCACTTCAGGTACAAACGGACCATTGTTGGGTGCTGGACATGTTTTGTTTCTGGCTTGTGGCAGTCAACATAGTGCAGCTCCAGGATCTTGCCGTCCTCACTGATGCCGCCGATGCTGCCACCGCTGCCGCTGCCGGCTTGCAGGACGAATGTCAGTCGTGCTGTGGACTGAAAAGCTCAAAGTACATGGCACATGCATCAGTGGACCTTTGAATGGCCGCTTTTCTTCGAGCGGCAACGCCCCCCAAGCTGGACGTGTGGGGCTTTTCCTCCATATGTTTGTTGGGGGTACACCTGCCAGGATCTGCCAAGTTGGGGAGACAACTGTGGATGCACGAAATCCTGATTTGGAATGATTTGATTCCGCTGCAAATTCCAACAAACAATGCTTCTCAACCATGGTTCATCATGGGGTTGCTACCTTCCTTGTTTTTTTGGCGAGTGTTATCCGCAAGGGTCTTAGATCCGGTTTACGAGCAACCTTGCTGGTGGAGGTCTCATTCGGGCCACATTCCGAGCAAACCATTCAGGGACTGGAGGTGTTGCGCATCTCGAGCTGTGACTTCATGCCAACGACTGATTTTTCGGGGCATTCTGGGCCTTAGGGGAAGCCAGAGGGGCGGGTTGTTGGTGAGGCTCTTAACCCATGCTATCAATGCTGGTGATGTCAGGAGAGTGCCACCGGCGCTGCGGCTGACATGCAGACCGCCGTGAATGGCCAGGTGAACGCCGTGACTGGCGCTGCGGCCGATGCGCAGAACGCCGTGACTGGCGCTGCGGCCGACGCGCAGAACGCCGTGACTGGCGCTGCGGCCGACGCGCAGAACGCCGTGAATGGCCAGTTGAATGACCTCCAGGAGCGGTTGAGGCAACGCATGTCGCTTCTTTGCATGAGATGCATGAGCCATCGATCGGAGGTAGGATGCCTGTTCAGCTCAATATCTTTGGCCAGAAACAACATGACAGAAAAATCCTGGGGCCACGAAAGCAAGGCCTCATTTGATTTTATTTGGGGCTCGTCCTGAAGCCCTTGGGCAAGGAGGGCGCCAACAAAGCTGCGGCCACCGTGACAGATGGCTTGAACGGCCTCCAGGAGCGGTTCCAGTAAAGCATCGGGGAGTGAAGGCCTTAGGCTAGTTGAGCCAAAGTAGTTTCACTGGATCCTTGTGCTTCGGTGAGTTGTGTCTATGAGTCAGTGGCATGGCAGAGTGGTAAATCCCTGCAAAGTGAAAGCCCATGCCGTCGTTGCTCACGAATATCTAAGGGACCCAGCTCCTATGATTCCAGGAGGGCGCTGCCGACACTGCGGCCAACATGGCGGATACCATGAACGGCCATTTGAACAACTTCGCGAATGTCTTCAACGGCCACTGGAACAGCCTCCAGGTGCGGTCGAGGTCTTGGTATATGGAGGCTTCAATTTTCTTTGGCCGGCGATGGTGGGTCATGTACAGCAGAATTCGCTCTCGAGCTCCGATGATGTTCCATTCCTGAGTTTGCCTCTGACTCAAGCGGGAGATAGTCCAAATGGCCGCATGGTAGATCTCTTCCATAAAGGCCGATTTGGGTTGCTATGGCGTAAGAATACAATGGGGAGATGCAAATGTCATCCGTGTTTTCCAGCGGGTTCCCTGCGTTCGGTTTTCATCATGTTGAAAATTTGCATTTGCCTGAACAGACATCGCCGCGAGGGAGTTGTCGAACTCACGGGGCAACTTTGATCCATAGGCTCCCACCCGCCTCTCTCAGCTTCCCTCCAGCTAGGCCACCCTTCTAGACCTTGCCACCTCCCCAAATGCCCGCGACTTGCCTGGGCCTGCAAGTTGGAGCAAATTTGAGGGCCCTGGGCTGTCCCCATGAGCTCCCTCCTTATATAATTACAAGAGCCGTTTGGTTTTTTGTTGTTGGACACAACAAAACGGTATCGCTAAGCCTTTCTTGAGGCGTTTTTGGGTGGGGAGCTTGCGAATTGGCGCTTTTCAGGAGGGCGCCAACCAAGCTGCGGCCTCTGTGACGAATGGCTTGAACGGCCTCCAGGAAAGGCAGCGGCGAAGTGACTGCCGTTGATTTCAATATCAGGCGAGACCCGAATTCTTCAACCGGAGTGTCAGCAGTTCTTCTGCTTTGGTATCCTTTGGTAATTTAGGGCAACTGGATCTGCAAAAATGAGGGCTGGAGGACGATATCACTCAACATGCCCTGCAGCCCAGAGGACGGCGAGTTCACTTCCGCTGCCTGGAGGGCGCTTCTTCCCAGCCCGGGTAGTGCAACATGTATTTAGTTCTTAGAGCCTCCAACCACTCCACCCTGCCCCAACTAGTCGGGCCCTTTGGGGAAGCCAGCTCTGGAGATATTGAGGATCTCACACCACCTTTTGATTTCAGGAGAGCGCCAACGGCGCTGCAGCCGACATGCAGACCGCCGTGGATGGCCACGTGAACGCCCTGACTGGCGCTGCTGCCGACGCGCAGAACGCCGCGACTGCCCAGTTGAATGGCCTCCAGGAGCAGTTGAGCAGCCGTGATGTTGTGCAAGTTCCAGCGATGAAAGTGGTGTGAATAGTTTCTGCGAAGTGGATCGCTTTGAAAGACGAGGTGAAGCCAAGCCAATGCCAGAAGCATCAAGACGACGACCCCCACGTCGTAGCAGATTTTGAATGATCCAAGGGCTAAATCTCCCAACGCCCCGCCCGCTGGCGATGCAAATTCCGATTCCGCCGGTGTGTCCTTGATGGCTGTTCTCTTTGATTCTCTTTGCCTGTTTCAGGTCTGTCGGTGTTGTTCGAAACAAACCGAAACAACATATTGTGTTGTTTTACTGCCCGTAGTGAAGTGTTCAATACGTGGTTAGTTTTGCCAGCATCCACATGATCCCAAGAACATTTTTCTCCAAGCCTCTTCCCGAACCAAAATAGCGCAGCGCTGCTTGCGCCCTGGAGTTGAAAATCAGGGGGTTTGCTCGAATTGATTCGGCGATGCACGGCTTTCTTGGGGGTCTTTAGGGAAGCCGCGGAGGGGGGGGGGGAGCTTGCAGGTGAGGCTCTTAACCCATGCTATGAATTCTCGGGATTTCAGGAGAGCGCCACCGGCGCTGCGGCCGATATGCAGACCGCCGTGAATGGCCAGGTGAACGCCGTGACTGGTGCTGCTGCCGACGCGCAGAACGCCGCGACTGCCCAGTTGAATGGCCTCCAGGAGCAGTTGAGCAGCCGTGATGTTGTGCAAGTTCCAGCGATGAAAGTGGTGTGAATAGTTGACGAGGTGAAGCCAAGCCAATCCCAGAATCATCAAGATGACGACCCCCACGTCGTAGCAGATTTTGAATGATCCAAGGGCTAAATCTCCCAACGCCCCGCCCGCTGGCGATGCAAATTCCGATTCCGCCGGTGTGTCCTTGATGGCTGTTCTCTTTGATTCTCTTTGCCTGTTTCAGGTCTGTCGGTGTTGTTCGAAACAAACCGAAACAACATATTGTGTTGTTTTACTGCCCGTAGTGAAGTGTTCAATACGTGGTTAGTTTTGCCAGCATCCACATGATCCCAAGAACATTTTTCTCCAAGCCTCTTCCCGAGCCAAAATAGCGCAGCGCTGCTTGCGCCCTGGAGTTGAAAATCAGGGGGTTTGCCCGAATTGATTCGGCGATGCACGGCTTTCTTGGGGGTCTTTAGGGAAGCCGCGGGGGGGGGGGGGGAGCTTGCAGGTGAGGCTCTTAACCCATGCTATGAATTCTCGTGATTTCAGGAGAGCGCCAACGGCGCTGCGGCCGACATGCAGACCGCCGTGAATGGCCAGGTGAACGCCGTGACTGGCGCTGCTGCCGACGCGCAGAACGCCGCGACTGCTCAGCTGAATGGCCTCCAGGAGCAGTTGAGCAGCCGTGATGTTGTGCAAGTTCCAGCGATGAAAGTGGTGTGAATAGTTGACGAGGTGAAGCCAAGCCAATCCCAGAATCATCAAGATGACGACCCCCACGTCGTAGCAGATTTTGAATGATCCAAGGGCTAAATCTCCCAACGCCCCGCCCGCTGGCGATGCAAATTCCGATTCCGCCGGTGTGTCCTTGATGGCTGTTCTCTTTGATTCTCTTTGCCTGTTTCAGGTCTGTCGGTGTTGTTCGAAACAAACCGAAACAACATATTGTGTTGTTTTACTGCCCGTAGTGAAGTGTTCAATACGTGGTTAGTTTTGCCAGCATCCACATGATCCCAAGAACATTTTTCTCCAAGCCTCTTCCCGAACCAAAATAGCGCAGCGCTGCTTGCGCCCTGGAGTTGAAAATCAGGGGGTTTGCTCGAATTGATTCGGCGATGCACGGCTTTCTTGGGGGTCTTTAGGGAAGCCGCGGTTGGGGGGGGGGGGGGGAGCTTGCAGGTGAGGCTCTCAACCCATGCTATGAATTCTCGTGATTTCAGGAGAGCGCCACCGGCGCCGTGAATGGCCAGGTGAACGCCGTGACTGGCGCTGCTGCCGACGCGCAGAACGCCGCGACTGCCCAGTTGAATGGCCTCCAGGAGCAGTTGAGCAGCCGTGATGTTGTGCAAGTTCCAGCGATGAAAGTGGTGTGAATAGCTTCTTCGAAGTGGATCGCTTTGAAAGACGAGGTGAAGCCAAGCCAATCCCAGAAGCATCGAGACGACGACCCCCACGTCGTAGCAGTTGTTGAATGATCCAAAGGCTAAATCTCCCAACGCCCCACCGGCTGGCGATGCAAATTGCAATTACTCCAGTCTGTCCTGGGTGGCTGTTTTCTCTACTTGTTTCAGGTCTGTCGATGTTGTTCGAAACGAACCGAAATAACAGATTGCAGCACGTGAAGTGTTCAATGAGTGGGTGCCCAAATGATCCAAAGAACATCTTCCTACTCCCACCAAGCATCTTCTGAATCAAAATCTCGCAGCGCTGCTTGAAAGGAGTGGGTTTGCGCAACTTGATTCAACGATGCACGGCATTCTTGGAGGCCTTTAGGGAAGACACATTGGGGGAGCTTGCGTGTGAGGCTCTTAACCCATGCTATGACTTCTCGTGATTCCAGGAGAGCGCCACCGGCGCAGTGAATGGCCAGGTGAACGCCCTGACTGGCACTGCGGCCGACGCGCAGAATGCCGCCACTGCCCAGTTGAATGGCCTCCAGGAGCAGTTGAGCAGCCGTGATGTTGTGCAAGTTCCAGCGATGAAAGTCGTGTGAATAGTTTCTTCAAAGCGGATCGCTTTGAAAGACGAATGAGGTGAAGCCAAGCCAATCCCCTGAGCATCAAGACGACAACCCATGTCGTACTTGGTAGTTTTTGATTGATGGAAGGGATAAGTCTCCCATGGCGGCGCTGGCTGGCGATGCAAATTGCAATTGCTCCTTGGAGTTTGTCCTTGAAACGTACCCAAAAAAACACATTGCAGTACTCGTACGTGAAGTGTTCAATGCGTGGGTGCCCAAAAGATGCCAAAAACATCTTCCCACCAAGCTTCTTAAGCAAAATAGCGCAGCTCTGCTTGAAGCGTTCAACAACTTCACTCTGGAGCTGAAAGGGAGGGGGGGGAGCTTGCGTGTGAGGCTCTTAACCCATGCTATGAATTCTCGTGATTTCAGGAGAGCGCCACCGGCGCTGCGGCCGACATGCAGACCGCCGTGAATGGCCAGGTGAACGCCGTGACTGGCGCTGCGGCTGACGCACAGAACGCCGTGACTGGCCAGCTGAATGGCCTCCAGGAGCTGTTGAGCACAGGGGTGCTGAAATGGTTTCTTCGAAGTCGATCTTTTTGCCAGGTGTGAAGCCAAACCAATCTCATGACAATGAAGGCTGTCGCGCGCCGTCGCAACTTAACTGTGAACATTGAACGACGAGATGTTCCGGTGCCTCACCAGCCGGCGAGGCAATTATGATGTGCGCAGGAATTTCCTTGACGGTGCTGCTCTTCTTATTTTGTTGATTGGCTCTGTTTT
This sequence comes from Effrenium voratum, assembly GCA_963377175.1. Taxonomy (NCBI): domain Eukaryota; class Dinophyceae; order Suessiales; family Symbiodiniaceae; genus Effrenium; species Effrenium voratum. The sequence goes on from CAUJNA010001779.1 coordinate 531,383, forward strand.
GCAAACGTGGTTGGGGTGAGTGCGAATCCGGCAACAGATCATGTTGTGCACCACGCGCATACACATGCACATGCACATTCGCAGGCACTGAGACAGACACAGACAACGACACAGACACAGACACGCAGACTCCGACGCAGACACAGACACCCAAACGCACACAGACACACACACACAAACACAGCACAGACACACCAATACACCCACACAGGCAAAGGCACAGAGACACACAGACACGCAGACATGCAGACACGCCCGCAGACAGACACACAAACACACATACGCAGACACACAGAGAGACAGAAGACGCAGACGCCACGCATCCACGCACACCGTGCACACGCACACACGCGCACACGCACAGACACACAGATAAACACCCACACACACACACACACACGAGACACGCAGACACACACGACACACAGACACACAGAGACACAGACACACAGACGCACAGACACACAGACACACAGACACACATGCACACACACACACACCACACAATCACACACGCACACAAACACGTGCACACACGCACACACGCCCACGCGCACGCACATGCACATGGACATGCACACACACACACAGGCACATGCACATTGACACAGACACACACACAAGCATAGTATTATGCGCGCACACAAGCATATGCACATGCACACATGCACACATGCACACATGCACACATGCACACATGCACACATACACACACACACACAGACACAGACACAGACACAGACACAGACACAGACACAGACACAGACACAGACACAGACACAGACACACACACCCACACCCACACCCACACCCACACCCACACCCACACCCACACCCACACCCACACCCGCACCCGCACCCACACCCCCACCCCCACCCCCACGCACGCACGCACGCACGCAACCAACCACGCACGCACGCAACACGCACACGCACACGCACACGCACACGCACATGCACATGCACATGCACATGCACATGCACATGCACATGCACATGCACATGCACACGCACCGCAGTTTGTTGGACGCCCGCGCTGTTGGCTTACTCAGTTCACTCCCCCCCTTTTCTTCACACGCCAGCACTTGTTGAATCAAGAACTTGACATTCCCAAACCTGCCCAACTTGTGAAATCTGATGTCAGGATGGCGCCAACGGTGCTGCGGCCCAGGCGAAAAATGCTGTCAGTGGCCACTTGAATAGCCTCAAGGAGCGGTGAGGTCGGCTCATGGACCCCTCGCCCCACTGAGTGAGACAAGTGAATCCATGTGAGCCAGATTTCTTGCCATTTTTTTGGTTTGCTGATCGGAGGTAGGGATCTTGCTCTAACATTGCAGCAGAAAAGCTACGTATCAGATTGAGTTGTGTTGGGGGGCCCGAGCTCCAATTTGGGTGTGCGGGAGGGGGAATATTTGTGGCAATTTTGCCATGCATTTAACACTGGTGATGGTGTTGGGGCCCCTCGCACTCTCATTCAAGCCTCTTCAGCCCAGAGCCTCTCCCATCCTTTGTCTGCCACCTTCCCAAGGCTCAATTGGGAGCTCCTGACCAGTTCGGTGTTTCCAAACATGGATTCGCAGTTTGTTTGTGTGCAAACCGTTTCATGTTAAAAAAGATGATACACTGATACACGCACATGGACCCCTTAGCAAGCCTACATCTGCCTATTATCCGTGACTCTCCAGCTTGGTTTTTTGAGGTGACTCCAGCAAGGGGGGGGATACGTCGTGCTTTAGATATTGCGAGCCTTGTGGTAGTTGCGAACCAAGACAAGATGTTGTCCAAATGCATCCTCGTTTTTTGTCGCCCAACTCTTCGCACAAGCTCCCTTCAGAAAGAATTCATAAAGAAGGGGGGGACTTCCAATCTCGATCTCAGGCTTCCAGGAGGGTGCCAACGGCGCTGTGAACTCCATCTCCGACGTCTTCTCGCAAGCAGGTCGGAACAGCTCCAAGTTGCCGCCCCCTCCGTTTCTCCTGAAAGGACGTAAAGCTTCCCTTTAGAGCCAGCCGCCAAAACCTTGAATTTCGCAACGCATGCAAGTGTCAGGAGGAATCAGAGCTAACGCGGGCTTTGATTTTTAATCGATAGGGCGCAAGGGCCTCCTTCAGCCCTGACCAGGGCCCACAAATGGCAGCGTCGTTGACCTTTCCCCAGTCAAGCCGCCGTGTTTCTCGAGGGTATCCTTTCCGGGGTCGGCTTTTTCAGGCAAACCAACACTCACTTAGATCGAGCGGATGGGCCCCGACCAAAAACTTGCTGAGTGCCAGTAAAATGGTGCAAACCCCAAAAAGCGACTCAATGTCTGAAACGGAACTCAGGAAGTGAGAACATCCTCCGCTAGGTCCTCCAGTACTGCGGTGGATCTTCCCGGGTGGGTTGGATTGCTCACCGTACTTTTGTTGAGGTATTTTTAGAGGTAATTAATCTGAGAACCACCGGATGTTTGTTAGAAGACAGCTGCAGAATCTCTGCAAGAAAGTCTTCAAAAGCTGCCCCGCAAAGTTGCTGCAACATCTCCAAGATGATCTCTCACGAAGATCGATATTTCTCAGACTCTTAGATCTCTGTGCAAGACGTAGATTCTTGCAGCACTTCTCCAGATTTTTCAGGCACTCCAGAAACAAAACTCTACAAAGCACGTTTCGAAATCTCTGCTCGAGATCACCTTGCAGAACATTCGCGAGCTTTTGGACTGCTTCCACTTTGTAGCAAGCCACCAGCGAGTGCGATTCAACGCAGTCAATTTTTCGCGCGTTCGCTGTCAACATCAGGCCTTTGCGCCGCACCAAAGCAACAGCGAGTTGACCCAACCAAAGTCCGCAAAAAGTTGGCTTGCCAAGCCCCAGCCCGAATTTGCACCGGACAGTGGGAGCGATCCCAACACAATAGGATCAACACATTAGGTACATCCTGCTAAAGCGGATGTGCGCTTACACTGGTGTGTGTGAGTGTGCGAAACACAAAAAAGGCCAGCGGTTGGTGGTCTGCTCCAGGTGCTGGCCTCACGGGGTCGGCCAACAAGGCGGCAGACCAGGTGAGCGCCAGCTTCAAGGGCGTGGGGGAGGACGGCAAGGCCCTGGCCGCCGGCAACGATGGTGGGCTGCTCGACGGGTGGAACAGTCTTACTTCTTGGTGTCGTCTGGGTTTCATCTTTCCCTACTCTTTGTTCTCTTCGGTGCTTTGCTGTGTTTGGGTGTTGGTCATATTTCTTGTGGGAGGGGGGGGAGGAAGGGACATCAAGGTGCAGTTTGTTCGCATGGCGGGGGCTGGGAAGATTAGAGGTGGGGTTTAAGTGGGATGTGAATCGCTGGACAAGAAGTTGTACGGAAGTGGCCAGTGCCACTCACATTCTTGGGCAAGTATTGAAGTTTTCCAAGTACATATAGTATATGGGAGGCGCCTGTGACACTCAGATTTTTAGCAATTATTTCATGAGCAGTCAAGCTTTTTGTTGTCAGGTTCCTGTGTCGCCCGCAGCCTCTCAGGGGCAAACCGCAGTCAATGTAGCCAGGCAGCCCATAATCATGGTTGTTTCTGTATCAAAACACCTACAGTCTACAGTGTCTCGGTTCTTTTCCCTAGAGTAACCTTTGTTGCGCACCAACAAGAACCTGAGACACTGACTTTCTTGTTGGGGACCTTTTTGGGCAACAGGCCCTTTGCCCAAATAAGAGACTTATCACACTGAGATTCTTAGCGGAGTGCTTTTTGGGCAACGGGCTTCTCTGCCTAAGAAGCTGCGACAGGGGTCCGGCAGTCGCTTGTGGTCTTTCTCAGCTTTAAGTGTTGACCAGGCTCGCTTATCTTGGGCGCCTCTTGTGAACGTGTCAGTCAGAAATGTGATGTGAATTTGCCTGTGTGTTTGCCGTGCTCTCATTTCAATTTGAATTTCCTGGATGCCCTGAATTCCGATGTGTTCCATGAGCCTCGCGATTCCTTCTTTGTTTCAGAATGGGTTCACGTTGACACCCTTTGGACATGGCACCTTTGATTCCTCGCCAAGGAGCAACACGGCGCTGTACGCGATCGTGGGTGGCGGCGCGGCAGTGCTCGCGGCCGCCGGCGCCGCCGCTTTCTGGGGCGGCGGCAAGAAGAAGTCCAAGAAGACGCGCAGCGTGCCGAAAGGCGGCGGCGCAATTCCCAGCCGTCCGGTTCCCTATAGGATTTTCAGGTTTTTGGTGGGTTTAGTGGGGGTTCCATGTAAAAGCGCTAAAAGTGGGAATCTCTTCGCAGCGGATCTGAGGACGGAGGAACCATCTACCATTTCAAACAAAAGAAGAACATCGGAGGCCTCAAGCGCAATGATGGCCGAACTTGGTCGGGTGCACGGTGCTTCGTTTCTGTTCTGCGAAGGTCAAGTCTTTGGATCGGTGTCCGGCAAATGAGCAGCGCTAGCCCCTGGTTTGCCAAGGTAGCAAAGAGCTCTAGCTCGTTGTTTTCGGGTTCCCCCCGTTTGTCGCGTAAATACTTGGCCCAGTCAATCACTGGCTCGCAACCCTCGCTATTATAACCCTCTTCTTTCTGACCCAAGTCCATTAGAAGTGGGTTGTAACCACGGCTGCTAGCCGATCAAGTGCAACGTTCACGCAGCACACATCCAAGCGGAAACCAAAGACGCGGTTGCGAGATGCTGTTGTGGGGTGTTGCTGGCAAGTGCAGCTAAGAGTTGCACAGGCTGCTTTTGCAGAGAGCTGTTTCAGAAGGTTGCGCAGCCGGATGGGTGCAGTTGTTGCCGAGTGTTGCAGCTGCTGTTGCGCAAGTGCTGTGGGAGGATGCTGTCGCAAAATGCTGTTCAGAACAGCGCGCTGTTGCAGGATGTTCCTGGGTGGTCTTGGAGAATGCTACGATGTCAACGCAAGAGAAACGGGTGAGCCCTCAAAGTTGTTTTGTGCTTACATTTACACTCTGCGTTGTCAATCTGTGCGCTCGCCTTCTTTGGTGACACCCAAAGCACAATTCTTGCTTTTTGGGTGCCTAAGCTGATGTTTGTTTGGACGAATGCCCGATCCACCCGGAGCCTCCTTTTCGCCAGGCGAGGCTAAGTCTGCCATCGACGCTGAGGCGCGCAGTCGCTGTGAGACGTTGTGAATGGCCCCGCCAGTGCCCGCCCCGCCCCCCTCAAAACGAGAAACTTGTCAGGAATGGCTGCAAGCCTGCTTGTCTTGCAGTGCCAAACCGTTACCAGTTCGACATGGGCATCTATACTCATTGAGAATTGGGAAGGCCCTGCCCTGTGCGGCTTACTGGAGCTCCAAAACCGATCCTGCTGTTGCGCCCGGGTCGGTCCGTAGGCCCCCGCCCCTCCGGCCTCCGGCGCCGGCGTGCAGATGGCGGCGCCAAGCTACTCTGTGCCGGTGCCGCAGCCCATGAGCCCCGGCGCAGGGGGGACACGGTTCCTTGCAGAGAGAAAAGGAGAAAGGCATAGGCCCCCCAGAAAACCTTCATGGGTCCGGCGCTTTGCTTGCAAGGTAATGAGCTCGGAAACACGTAGCTGTAGTTGGAATGCGTAGTTTCGATCTGTAGTGCCCTGGGCAACTCCTTCAATGTTCGAAGTCTGTGTGGTCGCATTGTTAACCCACCAGAGGACCTACCAGCAGCCGGCCTACCAGCCAATGACCTACCAGCCGGCCGGCTACCAGCAGATGGCCATGCCCGCGGCGCAGCCCATGTCGCTGGGTCAACACCTGGCAACGTGTTTGAGACCTGTTTGCGCACAACGGAATCAGTTGCTTCCCAGAACAGGAGACTCCACTTAGCTTTACCTGGTACAGTTTCTGCTGTAAAGGTGGTGCATCCGAGTCAGCACTTTAGTAAGAGTTGTTGCTTGGTGGTTTCCAGCCTGGTGTCAAACCTGGAGGGCTCTGTGAAAATGAGTGTGGCAAACAAGAGGTCAACCTTTTTCTGCAGCTGGCAACCATTTTTTGGATAAGCTTCAAGTCCGCAGTGAGCGTACCCAGGACCTACCAGGCTGCGCCCGCCTACCAGCCAGCCTCCATGGCTGCCTCGGCCTATCAGGCCGTGCCAACCTACTCGGTCCAATGAGTCAAGTGAGCCACGAGCTCCGAACTGGCCTACCGTGTCCGAAGTGTGCCTATTTGAAGTTATATATATTTATAACTATATATATATATATTTATATATGTGTGTATATATACATATATATGTATACACGCATGTGTTTATCATCACTCTAAGACATGAATATACACATACACATGTTCATTTGCGTGATCCTTACCGAGTTCACCATGACATTTTTGTGTTTGACTTGCCAAATCGAGGGCAAGTAGCGGACCAGGCCTATAGTTTGTTCTGTCCCTTGCCCTGAGAGCTTGGTCGCAAAGCCACCGGCTCTCATTGAACGTCTGTAGAGTCCTCGTCCTGGATCGGATCGGAACCTCCCAAGAACGGGAGCCCGCCAAGAACTGAGCGCGAAGCTTGACGTATTCCAAGATTCGAAGAAGCACAAAGCACAATAACAGACAAGAACACATTGGGTCAGAACCAATGCTACCCTTTTGGGGTATGTGAATTCACCACCCATTTAATTCTATTTTGGTGGGTGGATTGAATCGGATGTTCACCAGGGGTACAACATGGATTTTGACCCATGCCCACATGAGTCCCTTGTGGCCTGAACGGGTTCATGTCCATATCGCATGTTTAAAGCATGCAGCATAAGGATGGGCAGAAAGACAATTCTGAATGCAGCTCAGGGAATGCAGCATCAGGCTCTCATGTTGGATCAAACGGTCGACAAGCCCAGTTGGAGCTGCAGTGACTGTGTGGGTCAATGTTTTCCTGGTCCACGCCAGGGCCGAATTCTTTCCTGATGAACCAACCAATGCACGGCTCGCGCACAGAGCTTGAAGCGATCTTGGCGGACGATGGCCAGACTAGCATTACCTTACATAGCTGGGTGAGGAATTCTGCGGTCGACTCCGTGGTCTAGCATCCAAGAATCCGACTTTGACTGCAGCACACAGGTGTTGGCACTCTGCCCAATGCAATGCTTGTATTGCACTATTGATGCATCAAGTTTGGCGAGCGACACTGCCATGCTGTCTTTCTGAGGGATTTGGAGTCCCAACTAGGTTGAGCGCTTGACTTTCCGCAGTTTTCGGATTCAGATCTAGCCTTCGCAGACTTTTTCACTGAAACCATGGCGATGCGAGTGCTCCTGTTGGCGCCGGCCCTGGCTGCTGGCTCCTGCCTTGAGAGCGGCATGCTCTCCAAGGCGGGGTTTGCCACCACTGGGCAGACGCGTGAGGGGTTCTTTGGTGGGATCTTAGAGTGCAATGGCCATGCCACGAGCTACGCGAATATCCCGATGGCAACCCGAACCAGAAGATATCCAAATCAAGGAGTCCCGGTTGGCCAAGTTAGTCTGCGGTACGGGGATTTACAATCATCAGGCCCGCATCCATCCCTCCCTCCCTCCCTCCCTCCCTGCCTCCCTCCGTCCTTCCCTTCATTCGTCCTCCCTCCATTTCTCTCTCCCTCAAGTCCTTCCTTTGCTTCCACCCTTAGCCCTTTGTAATCCCGGAATACTTGTAAGGTGAAAACTAATTAGAAACGCAAATCGCTGGAAAACGATACCGAGGAGTCACAAACTAAGCAACGAGACAAGCGTAAATCATTTTGACTGTGTGTCATATAACCAGGTTGGGACGTCGAGTTTGTGCTGAGGAATGGCCTGAAGCATTTCTTGGGCTTTGGGTTGCGGTTAGGACCCTTCAGCCCCTCTGCCTGCGCTGTACTTCAAGACCGTGGCCGAGTGCCAGAAGAGCCCTGGCCGAAGTGATGAGGTCATCTTGACTTTTGGGCTGGCCCAAATGGGTCGAGGCGAAAGAACGCGCTTGTCCGAACTGTAAGAGCCCGTCCCTGAACTTGCTTTGCAGGCCTTGGCACGCTGCAAACTGGGGAAGAAACAATCACGATGTCTCCAGAAGCCGTAAAGACGCATGTAGGTCCCGGTTGTGAATTTGGTTCTTCTGTGTACCGATTACTTCTGGGTGAAGTATATAGACCTCACACGACCTCACCCCAAATGGTGGTTTATGTGGGGAATGGCCCCCCAACCACCTTATTTCAGGCTTGCGAAATATTATAATTCACCCAGATTACTTGCCAGTAGAAACGAGGCACTGCGAGGATCAAGGCTTCGCTGAAGGAAGAACAGATACCAGCAAGTGTTGCAACGGAGCTTTGTCGAGGTTCCGGAGTCCAACAAATGGCCCAAAACCGGCAGTACCAATGGCCTGCAATGTGGTCCAGGTCAGTGGCCAGAAGTGATCCATTTAACCTCTGATAGCCCCCAAACACGTTGTGAACCGATAAGGAGGCAAAACCAACGTTGAAAACAGATGCCAGGGCGTATGGTAAGAAAGCCTGTCCACGTGTTTGTTGTTTATTGGGCAACATATTTGCCCATCAAATGAGAGAAGGCCCCCTTCTTTGCGAGGGAGGGATGGTGTGTTCGACGAACAATGAGATGACATGGCATTGTGCCAGAGGCCCGACGATCAGGGTCTGAGGGATCCGTGAGGCCTGGCACCGGCCCCCTCTTCATTTCATGCTCAGTAAACTCTGACGAGGGCTTGAGCATATCCACCGCACAGCTTCCTAGACCCTTGAAGCAGCAGAGGGATTGGCTCAAGGATTGCAACGCTGGCAAAAGCTCGTTGACGTTTGCGGCATCGCATACCCCGGGATTGGAATATGAAACGAGTGCCGCACAGTCCTGGAACTCTCTCAAACTTGAAGAGGTGCGGTTTGCTGCAGGAGCTGCGACTCCAACCTCCTCTGCCAGTGGTTTTCCTACAAGGCGGACAGCTACCCCACGAACGGCGCCTGCTACATCTTTACCAAGACGGATGTGGCCAAAGAGGCCGACCCCAAAGCCTTCTCCGGGCCTAAGGGATGCCAGGCGCGATCGGAGTCCGAGCCGAGGTGCTCATGTCCACCACGAAGTCTTCACATGGGCGTCTTCCAGAAAGACCTGACCTTTCAAACAAGTCGGCGGTTTCCTCCTGGTTCTTATTGGAAGCATCCAAAAGGGGGTTCGGATGTCCCCTGTTGGCGGATACCCCTTCATGCTGAGAAGAAGCCTCGAACCAGTCATAGCCCTTGGAAAGAAGGGTCTGGAATTGCCGGACTAGAACCAAGTTATGAATCAGGCAGGGCCTGCAAGAAAGGAGTCCAACCACCGCACAGGGACCCGGCACCGGTTTCTTTTAAACAGACTTGCCCAATACCAAACTGTTGCTTGACTTGGTCTAGTGGACCTGGAGCCAGAGATCATGTCAAAATAGTGATTGAACCTATAAAACCCCCAGCATGAAAGCAGTGGCTGAATTTTCTTTGAATCGGCCAGACTGGGGCACATGCCGTCGGCTTCAGGAGACCACCATCCTCACCGATGCGGCCACCGCTGCCGCGGGCGTGGCTTCCAACTTGCAGGACGCCCGGAATCGATTTGGTTTGAGCGCTCACGGCAAAAACCATCTTGACCGTGTTCCACGAGTGTTCCAGGGAACGAGCATCCATCGAGGGATCCCGATACCAGGGGGATCACAACAAACAAAAGTGTCAATGCTCATTGGTCCAAGGAACCTGCTACCAAGGTAGGGCATAATGCAATTATCCGATTGCAAAGCTCGAAAAAAAGTAAACACGTGGCAGAACACGACGTCCGCTTTAGTCGCCTTGCCAAGCTATGCAGCACTTGCAAGCGAGCCGACCGCCTCCACCCCTGGGCCAAATCCTAAGTTGTTGCGTTCATCCTATGTTTTTAGATGCCCCAGGCGCTGGAACAAGCGCCGAGTGCTTGCCTACAAGGTATGTTGAGACCTTGATGTGCGCGGTAGGTCGGAATCGAGGAGATATGCATGTGTCCGAACCGCAAACTGTGCAGTGATTTAATTCAGGCGCAACACGTGGGTGCTTCAATCATAGGCTTCCAACCCTGAGTTCTCCATTCAGAGATGGGCAACACTTATCATACGGGAAGTGTTCAAACAAAAGCAGTCGACACTTGACTTAAACAGGGGCGTAGCCGAAGCATACCACCGCTAAGGCCTTATTCCTCATTTGTTCGGGGCTACTGGGGAAACAACTGGAGCTGGAGCTTCGCGTTGATTTCCTTTTTCAAGGACCTTCCTGCAAGCTTCCATTCAAGTGTAGCAGGGCTCCTCAAAAGATACATTTTGTCCATTTGAAACATTGCTTTTTCGACCAAAATGAAGGGATACCACCATTTACAAGGCAATGTTCAGGTGTATACTGTAAGGATCCCTGTGTAGGGCAACATTTGCATCAGCAACTTGAACTCCACTTGAGAAAGCCAAAGGCAAGTTGTTGCATGTTGGCCGAACCTTGCCGAACTGAAGCCGTGATTGGGGGTTCTGGGGGGTGACATGATATGATTCCAGGAGGGCGCCACCGGCGCTGCCGCCGACATGCAGACCGCCGTGAATGGCCAGGTGAACGCCGTGACTGGCGCTGCTGCCGACGCGCAGAACGCCGCGACTGCACAGTTGAATGGCCTCCAGGAGCAGTTGCGCATTCGTAATGTTGGGCAAGTCCGAGTTCTGAAATTTGTGTAAGTTTGCCCACGTTGCAGCAGCTTCTTACGATTGAAGGGCTACATCTCCCAGCCCCCCACCGGCGGCTGGCGATTCAAATTCCAATTGCTGCAGTCCGTCCTTGATGGCTGTTTTGTGTACCTGTTCAGATCTGTCGGTGTTGTTCGAAACGAAAGGAAACAGCACATTTTGTAGCTGAACTGCTCGCAGTGCGGTGTTAAATGCGTGGATACTTCAACCAGCCCCCAATTGATCTTGACAACCTTTGCCCCCCGAATCTTGTTCCCAACCGGGCTGCGCAGCACTTTTGAAGCTTTAACTGGAACAAGTTTTCCCTGCAGCTAAAAAGAGGGGGTGGGCCCAACCGTATTCAACGATGCACGGCATCATTGGGGGCTTTGGGGAAGCCAGAGGGGCAAAAGCTTGGAGGTATTGAGGATCTCACCCCATCGATTGATTTCAGGAGGGCGCCACCGGCGCTGCGGCCGACATGCAGAACGCCGTGAATGGCCAGGTGAACGCCGTGACTGGCGCTGCTGCCGACGCGCAGAACGCAGTGACTGGCCAGTTGAATGGCCTCCAGGAGCAATTGAGCCTGATGATGTTGGGCAAGTCCCAGTGATGAAAGTTGTGTACATAGTTTGTTCAAAGTGGATCTGTGTGCTTGACGAGGTGAAGCCAAGCCAATTTCATGACCATGAGGCCAACCCGCGTTGTAGCAGCTTCTTACGATTGCTCCAGTCTATTCATGATGATTTTTTTGGGTACCTGTTTCAGATCTGTCGGTGTTCCAAACAAAAGGAACAACACATTTTGGCCCGCAGTGAAGTGTTCAATGCCTGGTTACTTCAACCAGCCTCCAATTGATCTCGACAGCCTTTGCCCCCTGAATCTTCTTCCCAACCGGGCTAGCGCAGCACTTTTTGAAGCTTTAACTAGAACAAGTTTACCCTGCAGCTAAAAAGAGGAGGTGGGCCCAACCATATTCAGCGATGCGCGGCATCATCGGGGGCTTTGGGGAAGCCAGAGGGGCAAAAGCTTGGAGGTATTGAGGATCTCACCCCATCGATTGATTTCAGGAGGGCGCCACCGGCGCTGCGGCCGACATGCAGAACGCCGTGAATGGCCACTTGAATAGCCTCCAGGACTGGTTCAGGCCTTGACGCATGAATGTCTCGAGTGAGACCACGAGAGCTAAAGGCAGCATCTGTGGTGTTCGGCATTTTCCTGCGATGAGTTTGAGTTTCCACGAGCAAGCTCCCTTCGGACAGCTTCCGTGAAGATGGGCGAGAATCGCACGAGGGGGCCATTGGGAGAGACCTTGGCGCGGGCGGGATGAAGTGCCATGATAGGACGGCGCCAACGGCGCTGTGAACTCCATCTCCAATGCATTTTCGTCAGCAGGTGCGGATGGGCATGGAGACGTTGTGACGTTGTTTGGTGCAATTATTACCATATGATTTTCTTCCATGCGTTGATGGTACAAGACAAGGGTTCCAATGTAGACAGCTACCCAACATCGGGGGCATCCCTTTGTCCCATCCATGAACAGCGCCCTGAGCCGAGTTTGGGCTGATGTGGGTGAAGAAGGACCGTTCTGCGTTGGTCGCCAAAAGGTGGGCTTAGGCAGGGTTTCCTGTGGATTGTCCTGGTGAGCCTATGAACCGATGAACTTTCGGGCCACCAAAGAGGTTTCTTGTTCCAGGCGCCCAGCTCACCGGGACCGCCAACAAGGCGGCAGACCAGGTCGGCGCCACTTTCAAGGGCGAGGGGGCGGATGGCAAGGCCATGGCCGCCGGCAGCCAGAGCCAGCCGCTCGGTCTTGGTGTAATGTTGGCCCTTTTCTGCAATTGAGCTGCTTGTCTCATTTCCTAAGTTCATGAACCTTAAACTGTTTTTGGGTTTGCACCATTTTAGTGGCAAGCAATAATCATTGGACTTTTTTGGTCAGTCCACTCAGGAAGTGTTTGTCAGGTCTGCCCAGTCAGATGAGGTTCGCAGGTGAGGCTTGCTCGGGTCGATCAGAACTCATGAGTAAGATTTTGGAGATGTGTCCAAGCCAGGCCAAAACGGACAATCACGTAGTTGGTTTCCATTTTGAAACCAATGTCAGCAGAGAGGGCTCGCTCATGCTCAACAAAATGCAAATGTTCATGCAGTATCAGCAGCGGCACACTGCTTGAATGCCAAACGAGTTTTGTGATTTCAGGAATCAATCAGGATTTTGTATGCTGGAACAGTGCAACACCTCATTTTGCCTGACGCTTAAATTCCTGGTAATTGCACGTGTGCCTTTTCCTTTGAACCGAAGGGACAACACGGCGCTGTATGCCATCGTGGGCGGCGGCGTGGGGGCAGCGCTCGTGGCCGCGGGAGCCTTCGCCATGATGGGCGACGGCTCGGAGAAGAAGCCGAAGAAGAAGCGCGGCGTCCCGGCCTCCACAGGCCCGTCGGGGAGTCCGGGAAGCCATCGAAAAGTCAAAACGAGAAACGTTCCCCCGTCTCCCACTAACATGGCACCTCACAGAGAGTTCGTATGAGAGAAAACTGACAGGTACCCTCCCACAGGTGCTATGTTTGTTGGAGGAAGGCTATGAGAGATAGAGGCCTGGGGATGTACATGGTTGCCGACCTTGGTCGGCAGTTTCTAAGTGTTAATCTCAAAGCTGGCTTTTGTTTGCGTCCATGTTTCTCTTACAACTTCATCTTTGTTTCTTTCCTCACCAGTCTTCCAAACCCCCCTTAAAAAAACAACGAAAACGCCTCGCCAACTGCCGGTTTTTTTCAACTCGCCCACAAAAAATGAAAGAAAGAAACGCTTCGTCAGCTGCAAGCCGTTTTTTTTTGGGCGGCTTGCAGGCTCGAAGAAGCCCACCCCGGATGCCACCGTCGACGCCGAGGACGGTTTTGAACCCATGGAGTCGGTGTTGAACCACTCAATATTTTCAGAACTCAGGGCCCCGGATTTCGGTTAGTTTGGTTGAAAATAGATATGGGTTTCATCTATTCTTCTAAAACATCACCTATGTTTGAGAGTGGTCGAGTGGACGTATGGTGGCCTTGTTAGTTGTTGAACCACTTTTCAGAGTTGGTTTTCAGAGTCAGTGGAACCAGTGTTCCGCGCCAAGTGGCCGGAATTGATCCGAGTTGATGTGGGTGCATTTGTTGTGAGGGTACCTTTTTTTTGGGTTGGTTCAAAGGGACACATAGGGACACCAAAAAGGAAACCACTATGTTGCATGGGTAGCATGTGATGTGGCACATGTGGCAAACTTTGTTCCCTTGGCTTTAGGCCCCGTCCGCATCGGCGTCTGGGCTGCAGATGGCCACTCCCACTTACTCGGTGCCGCGGCCCACCTACTCGGAGACAGCGAACTACGGCCAGCCTGCGAGCCCCAGCAAAGTCTTGGGCTGGTTGGGTGTGAGGTTTCAGTAAAAGATAGGATTGGTTCATCTGGATGTGTCAAGTGAAAGGGTGGGGAGAAATAAGGTTATCCAGGTTCCCCCCGGATCCATTTTCCGTCCAATCCCCCCTTTGTCCTGGCCGCTTTTTTGACTCGGGGATGGTGGCTGAGGAGCTACCAGCAGCCGGCCTACCAGCCAATGGCCTACCAGCCGGCCAGCTACCAGCAGATGGCCATGCCCGCGGCGCAGCCCATGACCCTTGGCATTCCAGACACTGCCCATGTCCAAAACCACGTGTTTCCCTCTCAGCTGGGCCAAAGATTCATTGTTCGAAATTCCTCCTTACCTAGATTGTACTTGTTGCAGTGTTTTCAAATAAAGGAGTTGCCTAAGATAAGGGCGGACAAGATTCATTTGAGTTTCGAGCGTCCTTTTGTTTTGGAATCAAGTCAGCGGGCGGTCCAGGACCTACCAGGCTGCGCCTGCCTACCAGCCAGCCTCCATGGCGGCCTCAGCCTACCAGCCAGTGATGTACCAGCAGGTCGCCACTGAGCCAACGTCGTACCCGGGCTACCAGATGCAGTGAGTGAGCCACAGGCTGAATGCAAAGCCGAAAGCTGCACTCTGGAAACGTGGTTTAGCATTTGTATTCCTGGAGCTCCTCTAGCTTCCCCGGGTCTTTTGTTCGCAGAAATCGTACTCAGTTGAGATGAAGCAAGGCAGCGGTCGGCGCCGGAGCCTCGGAGCGGCCCCGAGTCTAAACATGTCCTGCCCCGTCGATTTTTTGTCCACATAGCGCACGTAAGCAGCTCGGTGGGGGAAGTTGCCATTCCGGAGATTCTGTTTGTCGAAGACGGGGCAATGGACAAGGCCTGTACTGATCCTTGCCCTGAGACCTGGCAACAAAGAATGCCAGCTCTCGGGATTGACTACAGACCGGCACCTCTCGCATCAAACATGGTTAAACCTCAAAATCAATTGGAACATGTCATGGATCCAGAGGCGTGGTTGTTTCCCTGCAGCTATTCAGGCAAATCCAGGCAAGAAATTAGGTGAATGTGACTTGCGACGGTTGCTTTCTCAAGCAAGATTGGTCACCTTGGATTGAGTTTGCCTTTGGTGCCGCTTGTTGCGAGCCGGATCCTGCGTGTTGCCCTGAGTGTGAGGTGAATCTTCGTGTTGGGGCATGGCAGGATCTGGCGGCTCATTGCTTGGCTAGCTCGTGGCGCGAAAGCGTTATGCCACACTTTGTGAAATGCATGAGAAAGCGCTTCTTGCTTTGGAGCCGGAAGGTGAGTCGAGAATTCTCGAGGGGACAGCTGCGGTCTCCAAATCGGGGAGCCAAAACATGGGTTTGCAGATTTGTATGGCGAGCTCCTTGGGTAAAACGATCTCAGAGAGATGCAAGTCCCTTATTTGAAGCCCCTTATTTCAGGCATTGGAATTTTATTTGTTGCAGGGTTCCAAGCAATTGGAGGCAATGCGTATTGGTTCTGCCAGGCGGACGAATTCGAGCTGGACTACGTGAGCAGCAAGCGCCCGCCTGTCACGGCACAGGCGCTGACGGACCAGCTCTGGGAACGACTCATGGCCCGTAGCCCAAGCGGAAATGACGTCGTGGCATGTCGTGGCGGGGTGTCTTTTTGTTGAGAGTGGCCCTGTTTGCGGTGGTTGGACCAGGGAACAAAAGGACAACCACCCCAGTAAATAAAAAAAATGCTCTGGACGATGGTTCATCTAGTGGCAGCGAGCATGTTGTTTGAGTGCTTGGTGTGGGGCAGCCTCTAGGACGTTTCGATTAAGGCATGGGGAACCCGTGGTCATTTCATCGAGTGGGCTTGCATGCTTGTGTGTTTGCGTCCCACTTTCCCCCGATAAGCAAAAGGATGGGCAAGTCATTTATAGATGCGTACACACACACAAACACGTATGTTTATATAATATAGTATTGATTTGCATGTATAGATATACATGAATTAGTACATAGCTCTCTCTCTCTATACATAATATAATATATATATATATACAGTTACCTGTGTATATATATATATATTGTGCATCATCCTTTGCATGTGCGTTTGTGTCCGCAAACAGAACAAGACAAGCCCTGTACGCCTGCATAATATAGTTGCGGGTCCAAATCAGGAAAAGCTGTGTTTTGGAGGTCCCTTGCAACAAAACGTAGTCGCACACGGTCAGACAGCTGAAAGCTTCGTCACCTGCAGCCCATGAACCCTGCCAGCACTGAGTGAAAGGACCATTTGTACAGGCCCCAAATTTCACTTCAACACATTCGTCCTATGTACATGTATGTGAGTTTATAAAGTGTACATACCTATTCTATATATATATAGATATATACATGTATAAATATATATATATATATATATATATATGTATACGTGTGATATAGATAAGCTTGCATATGTTGGTTGTGGTTTGAATTGGTGCCAGCCCATGTTTGAGAAGGCGGGATGATTCCTGCGCACCCACACAAACGATATAAGATTCTTGGATGCCATTGAGAGGTTGGGCGTGTAGGGCGGAAAAGGCCAGGGGCCCGCGTAAACTGTTTCAGATTCTAGTCTACAAGCCTAAAGTCACGGGCTCTCTAAAGAAACCTTCATGCGGTCACATTTTAATTTCCCTGGAGTCTTTCGCAAGTCTTGGCGTAGGAGTCTGCCCAAAACCATACAACGAAACAAGCGGTTACGGAGGTTCAGGGGTAGGTGCTTACTACATTTACTACATGAGCCTGGAATGGACATGGGCAAGTCACATGCATCTCACACATCATGTGTACAAGTATGTATGGTTGACATACACGCACAACTCAGGCAGTGCGTTCTGCGGCACCCAACCAATCACTGGTACTGGTTGCAAATGCGGTCACAAGACTCAACTTCCTCCCACGGTTCAATCGCACCCAGTGATTCCGTTTACATATACAGTATGCACCCTTTAAAAGCCAGAAAGGAAAATAGCTGCTTGCCGGTTATAGTGGTAAGTGGGATCCACTGGGGTAGGCTTGGTGTACAGGTGCAGTAGGACGGCAAATAGCGGTGTCGGAAACATGTGCGTCATGGAACATGGTCATTGTTTTCGATGGACCTTCGTCTTCCAAACCCCTCAACCCATGTCGTGGGGCCAAAATCCCTGCTCCAGCTGCCTCCAGTTCGCCTGAAGCCAGCCTGGAAGCGGTCGGCCCCGATCACAGCCCGGCCCAACTCCGTTCAAATCAAAGCCGACACACACACACACACAGGTTGCTTGTTGAGGTTGCAATGTATGCAGAATGAGGTCACAATTACAGGTCAATATGGGCATTACTAAGTGAATGCATGAATAGCTAGGCGAATTTCAAAAAACACATGTATTTTGATGGTACATGTCTAGATCGCACTTACACACAACGCCATGCTTGTACATGTACAGCTGCTGCCATGCACTTCTCGACAGGGCCACTTCGCGGAATACGAGTCGTGCCGGCGTCTTCGGCTTGAGGTGAACCTCTATGATAGCAAATGTCCTGCAGAGGCTGGGTGGAACTAAGATGGTCTTAGTATTGCAAAGCCGATCGTAAGGTTTGCCCATGCGTCTTATTGGAACCAGAAAGAGCGTCGCCTCTTTTGGGGAATGTCGCCTCTTTTGGGGAATGTCTAAATACACGGCAGGCTGAAGTCGACCCTTGTGAATGGGAGAAGAAATTGCATTTGGAATTGCATGATCCTGATTCCAATGACGACATTGCTCGGAAGTGCAATGTGCTTGCATTCTGCTTTGTCCTGCACTTACTATCGCCATCTCATGGTGTATGTGACATCCCTTGCAATGGATACATACCTATTTTTGAATGCATCCATTCCACAAGTGTGCTGCGGTTGCAAGCTTGAGCTAAAGGCCCGAATCAGCAACTGTCCTCCGGATTGTCTTCTTGTCGTGAAACAGGGGTCATTTGCAGTTTGGTGAGTTTTGGGCGAGGCTGGACATGGATTCGCATCTCTACACTACCATGACTTTCTGCTCCCCATCTAAGGAATGGAAGTTGTGCAAGGGGAAGTCGGCGCTGGACATGCTTCGGGGGCCCACCAGTTATATGCAGCCCTCAAAGATTGCTTCCCCCAGCCAAAATCAGCTTCTTCGGACCCAAGATTTGGCCACGTCACCCAGGGGCCGTGCGAGCTGACAGGAAAAGCTGAAGGTCCTTCGCGCCATCTCGCACGAGATCTACATCACAGCAGCACGGCTCGGTATGAACAATTGGGTCAGGATGCCATGTGATACCGAAGATTGGAATGCACCGTAGCAGTCTTCCAGTGAGTGGGGGGGCCACAGCCATAGAAAGAGGATATTGGACAATTGCATGGAACAGCTGCTGAAAGCGTACCCGAAAAAAAGCGTCAGCCCGCACCAAGTTGAGCAAAAGCCAAATTCCACCATCCGAACAACTGGCAACGATATATTACATGGTAGGCTCTTGTTTGTTTGGGGAGGGCATGAGAGGCCTGGATGTCCACAAGCACCAGGGGCAGACTCTATCTTGTCCATTAAGGTAAGCAACAAATTGTGCATGTTTCATCAGTTGCCGTTGCCTTCGACTTTGCTTCGCTTCTGCCCCTAACGTCCGAAGGCAGGCCAAGGTTATTTTCTTTGTTCGAAGAGTCGAACATTTCAGATTGATTGGCCTTTATGGTTTACTTCAAAACGCGTACTGTTTGGGAAGGACTTCAAATTATTCCCCTTATCAATAAAGGCAGCCTCTGAATAAGCATGTTTCCCAGCCCCAAGTCTCTCAAACAATTAGAGTTCGCCAATGCCAAAGTTCCAAGTCAGAAAATGTCCCGCCGATCCCAACTCGGCACATGTTGGAACTGTTCCTCGACTGAGACTCAACCAATACAGGATGGATACCAAGGCAATGCTAAATCAACGCTGAACCTATACTTAAATCCCATTCGGAACCTGAACAAATCAGAAATTTGACAGATGTTTGCCTGTTTAAACAAACAAACTTAGTCGCAAATAGCGATGTTGTCATTTTCGGGCCCGGGAAGGGGGGGGAACCCTTGTCCAAACAAAATCTGTTCTCTGGGAAGCAGGGTGTTTGAGGAGCAGTGTCTGACCCGCTGGGGCTTTACGAGGGGGTTTGGATAGTTTTTGGAGTCTTGGAGGTGGTTGAGTTTTCGTTAGAAACCCTTCACCCACACGCACATTCTTATTTGTTTGGCGTTGGTTCACCAGGTTTGACCGTTGGGGACCCCCCTTTCCACGCGACTTTCCTGCCTCGACTCATGCCCTGACTTTGGAAAGTATCCTTGGTTTTCTCTCGCACACGCATTGTCCAAACCTTGCAGGCTGGTGCGACAGGTACGGAATATGGGAATGAACCAGAAGGGGCATGCCATTCAGGAACGCATTCCATGTCTCATTCCCTGCCTTTGCACCAAGAGAAACCAATGGAGGCGAAGCACATGCGGCAGATGATGGGCTTCTTCAACGAGACGGAGCACCGCCAGGAGGCCTTCGTGATGTTCTACACGCGCGGCCCGGCGATTCCAGTGACAGGTCGCCCAAACATCCGCACGGGGCCTTGCAAAGAAAACGAGACCAATGGCCCAAGCTCAAGATCAACGCGCGTGGAAATGTAGGTCTTGTGAAGTCTTTCGCGTATTGACAGAAAGGCTTGGGATTGTGCAATCGTTCACTGAATCGGCAACCGCTGACTGAGACCTCGAAACAGGTCTTGGGCCCCGAAAGCAAAGAGTGTTTCCGCATGCTTTTTTTCTGTGCTGAACTAGAACCTTTCCGGATTAGTGTCATCGTCGTTCACGTTCTGTGTCAACCTCAGATGCGTCTACGCGTCCATGCGTTGTGACAGTCGCTGATTGGAATCAAGCACATTGTGGAAACACATCTTCCAGACGGAAGAGCAGCATTGGGGGAATTCCAGTGAATGACCCACATTTGTACTGAAAGGGCGGGCAGCAAGGAGGTAAGGGAGAGCCCTCGAGGCCCTGTTCCTCATTTGCCAATCACCCTCGCAACCTGAGGAGAAGAACAAAGGAATTAGGAAACAACACTCAATCGTTTTGATCAGTCGGCCTGCGGGATCCAATGCCAAGGACCCCCCCGATGGCAGGGTTGCAACAGTTATCGAACCCAAGGGGCCGCCATGGAATATCAACCCTAGGATCCTACCATGATTCCAGTGGCTGTACTAGGTTGCTACACCTTGGACAATCATTCTGAAAGAGGTGTTTCTCTTTGTGGTTTCCTTGCTTTCAAACACCCTTCCAAGACGGAGGGTGTTTGTTCTGTTTGGACACCGCCCAAGCTGAGGTATCATCGATGTGCAGAACCTGAAGCTTTGCTGCGTGCGGTTCGGGAAGGCGAGGCCATGAGCTGGAGAGACTCTTTCGTGCCGATGGAACAAATCCTGCACTAGTCACTAGTTGGCAGATAGCTTATCTACCTATTTACAGGGTTTCATCCAGTACAGCTGGTGCATAAGTTTGTCCATCCACAGTATTTTCGGGTAGATCGTTTTTGTGATGAATCGAAACATGTGATGTTCCGTACCCCAGATGTGAGGCATAGGCGGGCGCGGGTGTTTCTTTGCACACGCTCTTGGCACACGCGCTTGAGTGTCCCTGTGAAGTCCAAGATCCACAACGGGGCAAGGAAACGGTGTGAGAAAACGGTGTGAGGCGTCAGCCTTCCACATGTTCTTTTTGTTTAGTCAGGTCCCAAAAGGGTTCGTCCAAAAACGCGTGTTATTGTTGAGCTATTGTTGGCTGTTTACAACACTTTCCTTTTGGTTTCCCTTCATCCGAGAAATGTTCAGCATCAAATTGAAACTTACCCAAGTCTAGTCAAAGCCCTCCAAACGGTTGGGGATCATGCCTCATGGTCTATGCCAAGAGTGTTGATATAGGTGTCTTTTTTTAGGACCCCCGAAAATGGTGTGTTTTACAGCCCACAAGGGGTACTCTCACAAAAAGACACGGTTCATATAGATCTGATCCATGTGTCTGACGCGGTCCGCTGTCAAAAGTGATCCCACAAGCAGGCTCCAATCCCACATAGGGTGTGTGGACAAAGAAAAGGACCTTCGCCGTAAGGAAAAGATCAAGCCTTGGAAAACAAGCCAGTAAAAATATTCGGGGAGCACGTATGTACGGAAAAAAATACACCAGCCTCGACCCCAAACAGCAAAAACACATGACAGGTCTGTATAACCCAAAAAAACTTGTGTCCGTCATGTAAGGTGCAACATTGAGTAGAGCAACGCCATGTCTGTCCCTGTAGGAAGTCCCCTTTTTGTTTTGGGGAAGAGGATACATTGGGTCCATCCATCTCCTTGACGCCGGGTAAAAGCATCGATGTTGTTCATCGACTTCATGGGGAAAATGCCATGTCAATGCCATGTTCGAGAGTGAAGGCCCGCCCCTGGGGATTCGGGTGAATAAACCTAACACCTGGCATTAATTCAAGGAAGTTTCGAAGGAACTTTCGTAGTACGGACACTCAATGCACTCTTTCATCGCCGCAGCATTTGGTGGCCGTCTCGCTACTCTGCTGAAACTTGCGCATCAGTCTCAGCAGCTTGCGGCCGAGACTGGACACATGCCACTTCTGGTTGCTATCTTGTTCTCGAGCTCGGCTAAAGGTCTTGCCACAAGCAAAGCAAGAGAGCGCTTGCATAAACTTGCAGACTGCGCCTTGTAGCGGCCGGGACATCCTCGCCTAGCAACGCAGACGCACGCCGCGCCAAATTGGCAAGCGTCAGGAAAGGTGCCCGTTTGGCGCGCACCTCTGTCACCCGGCACAGCTCCAGAAAATCCCTAGCGTTTGAGCCGGCAGTAGCTTGGTCATCCATTCATCTCTGTCGTGTCCAGCGCGCCGCATGCTCCCAAGATGGCCAACGCATGGCTTTGCTCCATGCGCCCAACGCTGCTCCATTCCGGAACAAGCTTGGCTTTGAACGTCAGCCCCGGCCCTGCTCCATCTGGGAAACGCGTGAGAACTTTGCCCCAACTCACCAATGCTGGCTGCACAGTGGACACCACCAGCTTGGCCGGGTTCATCTTGGAGTTGGTGCTATGGTTTGCAGATTGGTGTTCACATGTGTGGTGAACGACCGGCGGCCGTCATTCCAACGAACGCCGCTGGCAACAACTTCTGGGCCTTGCGTTCACTCAGCTCCAGCAGCACTGTAATCAACTGGCCGGGTTCGTGAACTGTTTCCAAGTTGTCCTGAGGCTCGACAGGGCTCTGCTGATGCGCCACAAGGATGCAAACCTGCACTTGACCAAGAAGTGCTTCCACTGAGCAAAGCAATCAGGCGGATGTCACTGTATTTGTTTATCGAGAACAAAAGTACATATTTAAGGCTCGACAGGGCTCTGCTGATGCGCCACAAGGATGCAAACCTGCGCTTGACCAAGAAGTGCGGCGCTGCCTTCCACAAAGCAGCTCAGTGTCAGCCGGATGTCACGGTATTTGTTTATCGAGAACAATAGACACATTTAAGGCTCGACAGGGCTCAGCTGATGCGCCACTAGGATGCAAACGACCAAGAAGTGAGGCGCTGGCCAAAAAGCATATCAGAATCTTGAGCAAAGCAATCATCCGGATGCGACAGTATATTATATTTGCTTTTCGAGAAAATGGACACATTTAAGGCTCGACAGAGCTCAGCTGATGCGCCACACGGATGCAAACTTGCACTTGACCAAGAAGTGCGGCGCTGGCTTCCAAAAAGCAGATCAGTATCAGCCGTATTTGTCTATCGAAACCAGTCTACATATTTGAGGCTCGACAGGTCAGCAGCCACAAGGATGCAAACCTGCACTTGACCAACTGGCTTCCAAAAAGCAGCTCAGTGTCCCGAGCAAAGCAATCAGCCGGATGTCACTACATATTTCAAGGATGCAAACCTGCACTTGACCAAGAAGTGCGGCACTGGCTTCTAAAAAGAAGCTCAGTTTCCTGAAGCAATCAGCCGGATGTCACTTTGAGAAAAATAGTATTTAAGGCTCGACATTGCTGGCTTCCGGTCCACAAGGATGCAAACCTGCGCTTGGCCAAGACTAACAGCAGACATGCCCTTTCCCCGTTGCGAAACATTGTTGCAAGTGGTTCCTGCTGACTTGTCGAATCTATGTTTCTAGCTTGATGCTTCTCCATTGCGCTTGCGAGCTGCTGCCACGTGAGCCGAAGGGAGCTGAGCCGAACACCGGCTACTAGATGCCAAGCAAGCCAGGCCAGCCTCAAAACTGGGTAAGAAGAAACAGGTTCAGTTGGTTTTGCCCGGGACCTTCATTTTTCCTGTTGAGGGCTGTAAGCAGGCAAACAGCCAGCTGGCAGCAAGCAAGGTCAGCCCCAAAACTCGCAAAGAAGAAGCAGCTTCAGTTGGTTTTGCCCGGGGCCCTGTTGAGGGCTGTAAGCGTTAAACAAACAGCCAGCTGGCAGCAAGCAAGGACAGCCGCAAAGAAGAACCAGCTTCCGTTGGATTTGCCCGGGATGCTGTGACGTCTTGTCGCTTGCTTTTTCATTTGTGTCCTACCAATCTCTGCGGTCAGATGCCAGACGCTGTGACGCTGGCTCCGGGGTCGTGTCTCCCGCTTCTAGGGGAACACAAGCGGGAGACACCACCCCGAAGCCAGCATCACAGCATCTGGCATCTGACCGTAGAGAGTGGGAGACACAAGGCCGAACCCAGCGTCACAGCATCTGCGTCATCTGATCGGAGGGAGCATCTTGGATCCGTGCGCGGGGAGACACGACCCCGAAGCCGGCGTCACAGCATCTGGCATCCGACCGCTGAGTCTGGGAGACACAGGGAGACAAGCGCGAGCCACAACCCCGGAGCGCCGCAGCATCTGGCATCTGACGGCCAGACGCAGAGACAGGCGGGAGACAAGCGGGAGAATCTGACCGAGACAAGCGGGAGACGCGACCCTGGAGCCAGCGTCACAGCATCTGGCATCCACACAGGGAGACAAGCGGGAGACACAAATTCGGAGCCAGCGTTTGTACAGAAACCAAGCGGGAGACCGGATCACAGCATCTGGCATCCGACCGCAGAGACTGGGAGACAAGCGCGAGACACGACCCGCGAGATGCGAGACACAGGGAGACAAGCGGGAGACACAACCCCGGAGCCAGCGTCACAGCATTTCGCATCCAGACACAGGGAGACAAGTGGGAGACACAACCCCGGAGCCAGCGTCACAGCATCTGGCATCCGACCGCAGAAACTGAGACAAGGGAGACACGACCCCGCATCTGACACAGGGAGACAAATCTGGCATCTGACCGCAGAGACTGCGAGACACAGGGAGACAAGCAGGAGACACGACCCCGGAGCCAGCGTCACAGCATCTGGCATCTGACCGCTGAGACTGGCACACAGGGAGACAAGCGGGAGACACGACCCCAGAGCCAGCGTCACAGCATCTGGCGTCTGACGGCAGAGACTGGGAGACACAGGGAGAGAAGCGGGAGACACGACCCCAGAGCCAGCGTCACAGCATCTGGCATCTGACCGCAGAGACTGGGAGACACAGGGAGACAAGCGGGAGACACGACCCCAGAGCCGGCGTCACAGCATCTGGCACAAGCGGGAGACACGACCCTGGAGCCAGCGTCAGCATCTGGCATATGACCGGAGAGACTGGAAGACAAGCGGAAAACAGGATCCCGGAACCGGCGTCACACTTTCCCATTCTCTATACCTCAAGTTAGAACCCCAATGCTTCGCTTTTTGGGGGAAAAAACAAGGATAGACAAACTCACCCACATGTGGACCAATTGCAGGACACCGCCCCGTCTGCAAAAAAGCCTTGCAACCATTTGCGAGCGACAGAGTTTGTCAGGAACAGTTGGCTGTGGCTCCAAAAAATGTACCCAAAATGGACCCTGCGTAAATAGAAACAAAAAGCAAAACCTGCGTAACCCTATCTCTTAAATTTTGAGCCACACCCAGTTCTCAAAGGGGGAGACACCTTTGATTGGACAGCCTTGATTCCATGCTGGCTCCTTTGTTAAGCTCCTGCCAGGCCTCAAGCAACGCTGCTGTTTGAGAAGCTTAGCTTTGTCCTGCCCCGTGCTCCGTTGAATTCAAAAGAAGTCCAAGAGAGCCCAATCACCTGGAAGCGTTGCTGATTTTGCGAGCCTTCCTTTTGGTGCAAGTATTCCTTTCACAGCCATTTGGTTGCCAATGTGTCCGAGATGCTTATTTGCCGGCTTCCCCATGTGCTACCTTTGAGATACGGGGATGGGACGGAAAGAAAAGGGGGCAAACATCGCTGAACCAGTTCAAACCATGGTTGACTGCTCTGCGCATGGCAAGCCTGATGCTTGCCTGGGCTGTCAGGACGAAGAAGTGGCGAGGCTCAGAAACCGACTTGGCCACACCTTCTTCTTCCCCTTCTTCCAACCGGAGAATGCCAAGTTCGAGCTGGAAAGCCAGCTGCAGCCAGAAGGGTTCACTTAACTTGACTGAGATAAGCCAGGGTTCCAGCAAATAGAAACTGCGATGCCGCCAGAAAACGTCCTCTCCAAAGACCTATTGCCCACAAGGACGGAACGGGTCCCCGATCAGAATCACAGAAGTGGGTTGACCAAACTGGCCCCTCTGGCGCCCCGCCTTGAAGGCCGCACACCATGTCCCCGAAACGGGGCCCAAATGAACAGCTGACGCATGATGTATATATATATATATATACACATATAATATGCCGTGCAAAGGGATACACATGTAGTACAGGCATATATTGCATGGACTGCATTTGAAGGTCTTTGGGCTCCATGGCCTGGTCTCTGGGCTCTCACAGGCGTCAGAATTCGAGAGACACCGGGATTACTGTTCACTCTCTTCCAACAGTCTGAAAGTGGAGAGGGGGAGCTTTTGAAGATGGTCTTCCGAGAACCTGTCCACCGTCATGATTCGAACGTGGGCACTTACCTGGGGACGATGAACCCATGAACCTCAGGCCCTGCTGGCCGATCCTCGGGTCAGCCCCAAAACCCATCGTGGTGTGGACTCGCCTTCTTCTCTCATCCCAATGCTTTGGTCGATGTGAGCTTCCTTTGCTTGCGGACTGACATGGAACGGCCCGCGACTTATTCTTTCGCAGATCAACCTCTCGGTGGGCCCTTTTTGACCCCCTTGATAAACCTCTTAGTGGGTCAAGGCAAATCGCCCGTTTGTCTCCGAAGCACAAGGCAGGCGAATCGAGTTGGTGCCAGGAC
The DNA here is from genome assembly GCA_963377175.1 of Effrenium voratum. Lineage (NCBI taxonomy): Eukaryota > Dinophyceae > Suessiales > Symbiodiniaceae > Effrenium > Effrenium voratum. Next base: position 557,635 of record CAUJNA010001779.1, read on the forward strand.
CTCAGCTACAACGACCACCGCTTGTGCGCCAACATGTTGGTGGCGCTTGCGGCCAGGGAGAAGTCCAGCAACCTCAGGCGCGAGCGAGCGCTCGACCAACTGACCCACCCGACGCCCAGCAGTTCAGGGCTGCCTCCTGAAAAAAAGGGGAGCCAGCTCAGCTTGCAGCATGCAGCGAAAGCTGCCAACAGAAACTACCAACATCAGGCAGGTCTTTGCCAGCCCAGTTTGACGTGCAAGTCTGATTGGTGGAAGATTGTGCCGCTCGCAAGTGGCTCCGTGTTGGTTCCTTTCCGAAACAATTCGGAAAGGCATCATGTTGCCACTTTTTTGAGACAAGATTTGCCTACATCCAATAGGCCACCTACACTATCAGAAGCTTTTGCAATGTACCCATGTACAGCTTCCAAGAGCCACCCGCCCACGACCCAGGTGCCGATACTAGGCTTGATCAAACAAGTTGATTCCGGGGCGCGGGGAGGGCGGATTAGCGGCTTTTCAAGCCCATGTGTCTTAGCGCGAAGTCACTGCAGAGCGTCGACTCCATGTCTCAAGTTGTTTCAAGACGTGTGCTGTTTGGAGTGGTGATTTGAAGATTTGCACGCCCAATTCCAGCCGAAATCACCTATTTAGATGGTTCAAAGCGCTGACTACGATCCGACGAGCACAAGCCTCAACCCAGCAGCTCATGACGACCCTTCTTGACTCTGGGGAATTGAAGGGATCTAGACTTGATTGCTTTATATTTGAATGAAATTAATTACAACCAACTAAATAACAAACTTTGGCGGGGGAGCACAGACCAGCGCAGAAGTGTCTTCCGATTTCCATGTAAAAGTCTAAGCCGCTTGCCAACTCCAGGACAGGAGGTTTCCGCTCAGGCAATCAGGCTGACAGCTGGAAGATAAGGGCACGAGTATGTATTGTTTTCTTTTGGTTGCAGCAGCGACAGGGGTGTTAGATGGTGTTAGCAAGCTCACGGCCTTCCATACATGAGCAAATACATGTAATTGTGTGTGTGTGTGCCTATATGGCCATGGAGTTTAATAGAGAACCACCTCCAAAGCGGTTGGTGGACATGCATCCTCACCTAAATAATGTCCACCAAAAGTCCTTAGTTGAAATTATCAGCCATGCATACTATATATAATATTATATATATACATATGTATATAGATATATGTGTGTGTGTGCCTCAAGCACAGATACATGTGTACCTATTGACATGTGTTGTACAGGTGTACGCGTGTCGGGAAGCAGCCGCGCAGGGATGCTGTGTGGAAACGGCCGGACGGCGTGATGGACGATTTCCCCATGGGCGTACCTCGAAGCTGGGAGACAACTACCCCCACTGGCGGCACCTTCTTCTGCCGCTATGCCGCTGCGGCAGCATAGCGACCTCGGGCCCCCCGCTCCGTCTGTGGTAGGACTTTGGGTGTCACACGCTTTAAAACCATTCGGGAGTCCCCTGTGTTGCACAACACCCAAATATCCAAAATTGAGTCAAGTGGGCGTCCTTTAGTGGGGGATGGGGGATGAATTTCGACTGGGGAATACAAGATATGACAACCAGGAAGACAGAAGAATGAGCCAGGGCTGGCGTACCCGCTGACTGTTGGCTATTGGTACTTCCTTTATTCCAGACCGGCTGAGTATTTCCTGGAAAGGCCTCGAAAAGGATTCCTGGCCCTAAGTCTTCCCTTGGGACAGCGACAAATGCCCTTGCCGTCCTGGCTAGACAGCCCTTATGAATACTTGGTGTCTTCCCTTACAGAAGACAGTCGACCGCCTCTCAGAGAGGCATTCTTGTCTTCAAGCAGGCCAATGGGATCCCGCAGCATCAGCAGCAGCTGTAGGAGTCATGGTCACGTCAAATGACCACCCGTCTAAGAATGCATTTGCGTCACTCCGAGAAGACCAGTTTCGCATTTTGCCGTCGTGGGGAAAACAGAGTCCTTAGGATAGAGGGATAAAGCCCGTCCAAGAGTCACTATCCATAAACAGGTCTCACTGACGGTGTATTTTTTCTTTGGCCAGCACAGTTGGTACCATCTTGTCGCCGTTGGGGGGATGAGTCATTTAACGCCCTTCCTCCAAAACTGATCTTCGTAGATTTGGTTTTCGCCGGGTGGTCGGGATGTGGACAAATGGTCACCTTCGTTTTGAAAAGCTGCACAAAGTCGCAACGATTCCCAATGAGGTGCAACTGTTTGTCAACCAACTAACAACGTTTCATGTTCCTTCCATTTGCTGGTTTGGGTTGGTGGTTTGGTGGACAGAGGTTGGTTTCCCTTTTACCCTCTACAAGAACCAGGGGTTCAAATCCAAACCACTTGAGGCTTACCTGAACCTTGGTGATATGCAGCTGGCGGTTGGAGCGTTCTGGAGCTAGGGGTATCCAAATTTGCTTATGAGGGAGCTAAGCTGCCAGTCCTGCAAGGACATGGTGAAGTAGATATTGGCAACGCAAATTCGGAGCCATCCAAATCGCCAGGTCTGCTCTGCCGACGACCGGAACTTCAACTTCCGCAGGAGCCTGGCACAGCCGCCCGGGCGCAAAGTCACACGTGGCCGGTAATCCTGGTGGCTCACGGAAAGGGGAACTACCATGGACTTACCATTCCTAACCCACTTGAGTACCCTGCGCCTAGCAAGCTCATTCACCTGGCGAAAGGATTGTGTTACCTCAAGAAGATGCTGTTTGGGAGGTTTGTGTTTTGTTTCAGGCTGAGAAATATCTATTTATTCAATTGCCATAAGGCAATGGTTCAGAACGTTCTCAAGCGTTCTCCGTTTTGAGAAGTGCAAGCAGCCCGTTTCACCCAAACATCCACACCGAAGCATAACGCCGGCTTCGGTTGTTGCAGTGGCTGACTTGGTGCGCCTGCCAAGGAAGTACAGCTACTTCCCGAGGGATGTCACCGAAAATGCGCCTTGGAAGAGATGAACAGTTCCTGTACCTGCCTGCATGCTTCCCGAAGCCACCAAACCGGCCAAACACCCGCATAGACTCAGCCCTCAGGCATTTGACAGCTTTGCAAAGTGTCTTTGAATCAACCAGCCTCAAGCCGTTCAACCCAAAAGCAACCCACCGGCATGCCTCAAGTAAATATTGCGTGTCTGTGCAACAGCTAGTTTGGCATTGTGTATTTTCCCCCGACGTTCCGGTGTTATGCGCGTGGTGATGCATGTTGCCATTCCAGAATTTCAAACCGACAATGCGCTAGGCTATAACTGTCCAAAGCTGCTGTGAGATTGCCAACTGTGGAGAGTTGGTGTGCTAAGGATGTGCTGCCGTTTGAGCCAGTTCAATTCGAGCAAGCCAAGCCAAAATCACCACATGCCTCTTTGAGTACAAGAGTCCTTGAATCCAACCCCAGCTGTTTACAGCGCAGAATGACAGCAGCTTGAGGTCTTTTTTGCCCCTTCCTTGGTTGAGTAGCTTTGTGAAGCATTCGCCTCGTTCCGACGCGACATATGAAGGACATCGACTGGCTCACCGGCCTCAATGAGCCGCCGGAGGATGTGCTGGACCTCTTGGAGTTCCTCATCGGCAACGCTCGGAGCCCCGGAGACCGCGCTCCGATGTCTTCCGAGGTTGCGCGATCGGATCGGGGCGCGCCTTTGATTGGTCCCAAAGAGTTGGTGATCCCTTTCCAGGGATTCGGGGGCCAGAGCCTGAGAATAGTTGCCAGAGGTTACCCATGGGGGCGTGTTGGAGAGAAGGCCAGGCTGTTAAAAAAGCCTAGGTGATGTTTTTCCTCCGCATGAAGCCCTTCCCAAGCTCCGAAGGTGAAAAGTATGGAGGAGGCCTTCAACATCATCGATGGGGGAGAGCCTGGCTGCACCTCCAACTCCCAGTGCCCTGGCTGCCGCGGAACCCGCGGCGTTTTGCCGCGCGGGGCTTTGCGCTTTTGGGGCCGGGTGCGATCCTTGTTCCTGCCGCGTTGTTGTTGTTTTGCCTGTAGTGGTGTCCCGCAGATGATGGCTTACAGCCATGTTTGGAACAACCTGGGGTGAACGGTCTTTGGGGTGAACAGGGGTCTGTTGCTGGCTTATGGGGGGCGAAACAAGTAAAGAAGCCCACTTAAAATTCCCTGATATTGCTAGAAAGTGTGGATGGACGAAACCCGTTTGCTCCACAAGATGCAACCACGGTTGAAACCACTGTTGTTGGTATCATCATTCCAGGGTTTCTTCTGTGGTGCAGGATTTCGTCCATCCACAGTAGGGTCATACCTGACTTGTCCAAGACTACATGTGTGTGTGTGTTGCTTTGATGTATTTGTTGCTGAAGCAGGATACAAACTCTAAGTATCCGGGATTTGGACCCGGCAGGAAGCTTAGCAGGATCCATGGCCACAAGGGTTGTGCCTAAATGGTTTTTCCGCACTGTCCGGGGAAAAATGATCGATCCTTGCTGGAGTTCTTTGCAGATTGCAGTCGCCGCATTTCCCGTTTTGTCCAACGACATTCCCTTCGTGGCCTTTCCAAAAGCCTGGCTTCGGCCCCTTTTAGGACCCGAAAGGGTATGACGCTATGACTTCCATTGGCTGATTTGTTCCCTCCTTCGGCTTGGGGAAAATGGTAGGCAGTTCTACTGCCGTTTGCGGCGGCTCAGATGGAAGCATGCACCCCCGTGTTGCTCGCTTCCAACCCCTGGAAACGGTTTCAGCCCTTCGAGCAGCTTCCGCAACAGTTGCGAGGTTCCAAGCCAGGGGTGCCAATTTGTTCGCGGAGTTTGTCCTCGCGAGCTTTGGGACCTGAACATTGATCATATTTGTTTTCTAGAACTTTTAAAGTCGCTTTCGACTTCTGTCAAGGAATCCCCCGATGTCCACGCTTTTGGGAGTCCTTGATTATTGATTTTGACGCACAACGAGGCTTAAACAGGCAACCCCCTTCTGACGGTACCTTCCTTGTCCATTCGTGCGAATCCTTCTTTCACTTGGCCACCACAAGTAGAGAAATTGGATTGTCTTCCAAAAGAAGAAGGGGTGGAGAGAATGGGGAGTCAAACCAATTATCTGAGGACATTCTCTGACTCTAAACCTTTGCAAACTCTGGGTCCAGGCAGTTGTTTGTTTCTCACTTGTTTTTGGTTGGATCCTTGACCTTGGGTATTTCTTCCAGCCTAGACGTAGCATTTGTTGTTTGCTGCCCGGGGCATGTTGCGAGGTCCGTGGCGCTTTCGTACTTCTCGGGGGCGTTTGGAGGCACAAGATCTCACTCCCTTGGCCCGAGGCTCACCCTCCGAGAGTTTGAGAGCGGCTTGAAGAGCCTGGGCTGCCGCTCGGCTGAGACGCACAGCGGCGCGCGCGGGCCTGCTGGGTTTTGCGGCGGGCGATTTTTTGTGTGGGCGTGTTCGAACATGTGAATCCAGCAGCGCTTGGGTGCAAGCTGCTCTATCGGCCCTACCGGCCACCGAAACCTCCCGATCGATATAGACCAGTGAAAGCATGTTGCCCAGGGCTTTGGACCCCGGGTCCACACGAACCCTATCCCGCAGGAACTCGCAGGTCGCAGGCGTTTGGGCGCTGCTCTCGTGCGTTTCCGCCCATTTGGAAGCAGCACGCGGCACGGTCCTGCTGCGTTTTCTGCTGGGGGAAGGGGTGCGCTTGCACCAACTCCACAGAATCGGAAGATGGTTGGGATGCTGCGCGGCCATTGTTTCAAGCTGGAAGCATCCTACAGACTGGCAGTTGATTTAACACTCGGCAGAACATGGGGCAAGATAGTTAAGTTGATTTTTGTCCGCCATGTCCTAAAATGCGGAACATCCCTTCTTATTGTTTCGCATTTTGCCGTCGTGTTCATGGTCAGCGGAGTCTGCAAACACGGTGTTTGTTTGCTAATATTTGTGGAACTGTACAATTTCCGTTGATGGCAGAACTATTTCTGCCAGTGTTGAGATGTTTTGACAATATTTAATCAGGCCCCAGCAACACATCCAAGGGGTCCAGTTTGCTAACACGGCCGGATATTTTTAGGCGTAGGAGTCGTCTTTCGCGGGGGGTTGCTACCTCACTGTGCTGGACAGTATCGCTTCATTGCTCGTCACGAGTCCAGGCAAGAAGTTCGAGGGCGCAGATGAGCAGGCGGGCTCGGGACGGCCTGACTTCAATTCTGACAAAGCTCTTGACGACAGTGGCTGTTCGTCAGATGTCAAGATGTCTGATGTTTTTAGCAGTCTCTTCAAAGCAATGCATATATTTTCATAGCTTCAACTGATGGCAGGCGCGGATTGCTGGGGTCTTCCGGTACCTGGATCCTGGCGGCGAAGGCAGCGTCTCAGCCAAGGCGGGATTTCTAGAGCATGAACTGAACCACGGCTATGAACTTGACTTGATTCTGTCTTGAACCAAGCACAAAGGGGCCCAGCATGGATTGGGAGCATATGTACATGTATGTTACATATAATGTTGGGTTGGGGAGTGATTAATAAAGCCCCCCCGCCCCCTCAAACGAATTGCGGGGGGTCAATAGCAAGCAAGAACCCCCAAAAACAAAATGGGGGTCAGACTGGGACCTGCTTGAGTAGTTTTTAGTATTCCTTTGAGCTGGCTCACTACGGTTTAGAATTGGTTTAGTATTAGTTCAGTATTCTTTTCAGTTGACTCACTACAGTTTAGAATTGGTTTAGTATTGGTTCTTCTTCTTGGCAGGCTGCCCTGGCCTTTTTTGTTCTTCACAATTCCCTACCCTTAAACAAACTGCATTATTGCCTTCCTGGGGGTTCCGTGTGCCACCCCCTTGAAAATTTGTCAGGGTGCATCTTCTAGTAAGGGATTGATAAGGAATTTTGCTGGTTTGGGACAGGAAGCAGTCCAGAGATTCTGGACATTTCTGGCTTTATCTGAGAACAGCAGGGCTTTCTTCTTGGCAGGCTGCCCTGGCCATTTTTTTCTTCACAATTCCCTACCCTTGAACAAGCTGCACTATTGCCTTCCTGGGGGTTCCGTGTGCCATCCCCTTGAAAATTTGTCAGGGTGCATCTTCTAGTAAAGGGATTGATAAGGAATTTGGTGGTTTGGGACAGGAAGCAATCCAGAAATTCTGGACATTTCTGGCTGGACTCACCCTCAAAAATAGTCCATTCTTGGAAGGGGACATATTTTCGGGATTTCGGGCAGATTGTTTTTCTGTAATACCTACCCTTTTTGCTTTTCAGGAGAGTGAATAACTTTGATTTTTTTTTGTATTCACTCCCGTTTTATTAATCGCTATCGCTACGCGACACAGCCGGCCACCGGGCGCCTTGCCCTTCCCGTTCTTTCATTTCCTGTTCCTTTACTTCCAGTTAGGTCCCGGGATTTTTCGCTTCCTTTGCCTGTCCGATAGTTTCCTGACATGTCCCTTCACTTCCTTCATTTCCTTGAACGCCCCGTCATTCGCATTCCTTTCCCTTAGGTCTTTGCAGTTCCCCTGACTTCAACCTCGCGTCCCATTTCACGTCAGTTTCCTGCACATCCCTTCATTTCTCATGAGTTGCTCTTCGTTTCCCACAATTTCCAACAATTTCTTGCATTTTCCTGCATCTTGGTTTTTTTCAGTGCCCCCTTCATTTTCGTGCAATTCTCCAGCTCCCTTCACATTCTGCCCTTGCATTTTCCTGCATCTTGGTTTCTCTCCAGTGCCCTCTTCATTTTCGTGCAAGTCCTTTGACTTTCGTTCACTTCCAGTCACTCCTGTTTCCCTGCATTTCCCCTTCGTTGTCTGCAGTTTTCAGCCCCTTGGTTACATCGCCAGCATGCATAGCATCATCTACATCATCCGGGAAAATGCTGGCAATGCTGGGGGTGTTGTCCAGTATTAGGCACCCCCCCCAAAACGCTCGTTTTTGGACGCCGCGGGGAGATGCTACAAAAATCGCCTAAACCAATCCGCAAATCCTTCGCCCCTTATAAGGGCCCGTGAGGGCTGGCCCAGCGCAAAACGTAGGCGCATGGTCAGCGGCATGGGGCGCACGGCCTTATACCTGAAAGTCCCTGCGGGCTTGGCCTTAAAAGAAAGAGATGATATGATGATGACAATCATGATGGCGATGATGAAGGCGATGACTATGATGACAATCATCATGAAAATGATACGGATGATGACTCTTATGATAACTATCATCGTAGCATCCTCTGCAGTACCAAAGCTGCGGATGACTGTCATGATAACTATCATCGTAGCATCCTCTGCATTTCCAAGGGTGCCTAACGCCACATTTGGAATGTATAGAAGAAAGAGATGATGAGGACAATCATGATGACGATGATAAAGATGATGGCTATGATGACAATCATCATGAAGATGATAAGGATGATGACTCTTATGATAACTATCATCGTAGCATCCTCTGCATTACCAGAGCTGCGGATGACGGTTATGATAACTATCATCGTAGCATCCTCTGCATTACCAAGGGTGCCTAACGCCACATTTGAAATGTATAGAAGAAAGAGATGATGAGGACTATCATGATGACGATGATAAAGATGATGACTATGATGACAATCATCGTGAAGATCATAAGGATGATGATTGTTATGATAACTATCATCGTAGCATCCTCTGCATTACCAGAGCTGCGGATGACGGTTATGATAACTATCATCGTAGCATCCTCTGCGTTACCAAGAGTGCCTAGCGCCACATTTGAAATGTATAGAAGAAAGAGATGATGATGACAATCATGATGACGATGATGACGGTATTATCGTAGCATCCTCTGCATTACCAGAGCTGCGGATGACGGCTATGATAACTATCATCGTAGCATCCTCTGCATTACCAAGGGTGCCTAACGCCACATTTGAAATGTATAAAAGAAAGAGATGATATGATGATGACAATCATGATGGCGATGATGAAGGCGATGACTATGATGACAATCATCATGAACATGATACGGATGATGACTCTTATGATAACTTTCATCGTAGCATCCTTCGCATTGCCAAAGCTGCGGATGACTGTCATGATAACTATCATCGCAGCATCCTCTGCATTACTAAGGGTGCCTAACGCCACATTTGAAATGTGTAGAAGAAAGAGATGATGCTGATAATCATGATGACGATGATGACGGTGATAACTATGATGACAATCATCATGAAAATGATAAGGATGATGACTCTTCTGATAACTGTCATTGTAGCATCCTTTGCATTGCCAAAGCTGCGGATGACTGTCATGAGAACTATCCTCGCAGCATCCTCTGCGTTACCAAGGGTGCCTAACGCCACATTTGAAATGTATAGAAGAAAGAGATGATGCTGATAATCATGATGACGATGATGACGGTGATGACTATGATGACAATCATCATCATAATGATAAACGATGCCAAGCCGGGTCTAACGGGACACTTGAAATGTATATAGAAAACATTTAAAAAAGATGAAGGTGGAGGATAAGCATCATTACGCATCTCTAGCATCCCTAGCAGCAATGAAGCTAACCATCGCTACACATCGCTTGCATGTCAAGCCGGGTCTAACGGTACACTTGAACAGTATGTAGAAAATATAGAAAAGACTTCAGAAAACGAATCATGACGACGATTATGAACGTGGACGACTATATAGACGAGATATACAAAAGGACTTGAGAAAACGAGTCATGACGAGGATCCTGAGCATTGATTATCAGCATCACTACACGGCCGGAGCACCCGCAGCATTCGTGCAGCGATAGCATCTCTGGCAAGGATAGCGCCGATTCTTGCCATCGCCCTTCCCGTGCGCCTCCCCCTTTAGGCGAAGGGGTCGGCGGATATATATATATATATATATATACACATGTTGCATAGACGCATAGCTTAGATACAGATCTCCGCTTCTCACAGCAATGATGTTTCCAGTGGTTGTAAATATGTTAACATGATGGACCGCTCGGGCCGGTCGGCATATGGTTGACACCCCCACCCCGGTGGATGCTCGGGTGCTTTGAGTGGCCCCGTTTTGCCCACGTCACGTATTCATCCCTCTCCCGGTTTTACGTCCCCCTTCTTTCAGCTTGCCGTCGTGAGTTGATCGACGGGTCTTGGAGATTTTCCTCCTGTCAAGGATCAGGGAGTTCATCTCCCAAATCACTAATCCAATCCGCATGTGCGGACAACACCAGCTAGAGAATTGTTTGGCACGTATTGCTTTTGCAGGTTGAGTACAGATTTTGCGCCCATTTCCTATGGGATGCTTCTGGCTGGCGTCCGTTTCCACCGTCGCTAGGAGTGGTCGGTGCTTGATCAGCTCTGGAAGGAGTTTGCTTCTTGGCGATAGCCCCGACCTTCACAGGGCGATAGCGAGGTCCCGCCAAACAGCGTAAGAGCGACGAATTCCATTCATAATCCCCGCCGTGGTCAAGAGGATTTCTTCACATCAGTCAAGTATGCACAAGATGCTTAAGATGCAAGATCTTGGAAAAGCATATTGCCATGTTATGTCAGTCAAGCATGCACAATATGCCAATATGCAAGACACGGCACTTGCACATCGGCGTCTTATATCATAGTTGCTTATGGCAACTGAAGTCCGTCCATGTCAGAGTAGTACCGTTTCTACAGCAGGTGATCTCTCACGAAGACACACCAGTTCAAGATGCTCTCATCAAGTACTTTGTTTTGGCCATAGACCACGCAAGTCGTGCTTGCAGCTGGTCTGTACCACGCAAGTCGCGCTTGCAGCTGGTCTGTCGGCTCTTCACTTGGGCGTTGGCCACGCAACAGGAGATGTTCGGTCGTTGGCTCACCATCAGTGCGCTACTGGCGTCAAAGTGACTTCTAACCCAACATGTCCGCAAAACCTTTTTGGGCCGCGCCCCAGGTGTCCCTGCTCTTAGGAAAAAACACATTTTGGTCCAGGGCCTTGGGCTGTGTCGCCCTTTGTCTTTCGTGAGATGTTTGGCAGCCGAGGACCTTACCATCCGAGAGTTTGTGCAGTTCCTACAATTTGCCTTCGGCGATGATCTGCAGGAGCTAAGTGCGCAAATGCGCGAACCGAATCGAGGGGACTGGTTTGGATTTGTGCGAACCTAGCATATGTGCATCGGTTCAAGCCCTGCCGTTGGACTTTGACCAAAAGAAAGCAGCAAAGCCCTCTATGTTCCTCAGCCGCTTACAGATGTGGATTGCGGTTTCTGTATGGCAGGACAATGTCAATTGAACAGATGTTCGGGATTGTCTAGCATATCCAGGGTACGCGACCGTTTCTGGCTGGTGGAAACTGCTGAGTCAAAAACACCCTTTGAAGCAATTGCTCCAGGGACACTACTGTATTGCAAGCGATGTGTGTAGCCCAGAGGAGTATTCTCTTGTTATGTCTCGACAGCATATCCAGCAGACCCTTGGGTAGATCACTGTTATCCACGGGTCCTAGCCTACCCAAAAGGCCGCTCTCAAATTCTTAGGTCACACGTGTTGGGGCTCATGTAGCCTTGAGAAGGCTTCTGGAGTCCAATTTGGAGATCTTTGGGGCGGGTAGTTGGCGGAGCCTTTAAGATTTGCATTGGTTCGACCTTTAACCTTTCGCCTTGTAGACAGCACGAAGCAAACCATGGACCATTTTTGGTCAAAGACCAAGCCGGAAGAGACGGTTCACGATCAACTCGACGACCCGTTCCCGGCTCCAAATGAAAGGAGTCAAAGTGCATCCTAAGTGCAAACAAAAATCCAAGATGGGTGTTTTTTTTTGAGGGTGCCCCATTTTGGGCGGTTTTGAAGGAGAAGGAGGAAAACCACCATTAACTCCCCACGCGACTGGAGCCTCAGGATGCCTGGGACGCCTTGGATGAGGACGGCGGCGGATCACTTTCATACGAGGAGTTCAGTGAGGCCGGGAATTCCAATGTGCTCTTCTAAGTCCCCCAGTAGTGCCCGTTTTTAAAAAGGGGGAGGGTTCCCCTACTAAAATAGAGCTATAGAAAACAGGGTTCCCTTATTCTAACCTCTCCACTGGAGGACCTAGTCTTCGTGGGTGTTGAACATGCACTTTTGGGTGTAGGGGCTGAGATCACAAACACAAGCACATGTGGCGTTGGAAAACGAGGTCGATGAGTCCAAATAAGGCGGGAGCGCTCAACTATTCAACCATGCATATATCGGTGTGGCTCAAAATTAATTAGGGCAAACGCAGCTTCTAGTCTTTGGTTCCATTTCCCAAGGTGCCATTTTGGTACATTTATTTGAGCCACAGCCATATAACTATATTTGTATGCGTAAGTATACATACATACATATATATATATATATGCCTACTATATTCATACTATGTATTTGTATATATATATATATAGATATATACGTATAGTGATATGCAGCATATGCAGGTGTGCATTTGTACATATATAAATACAAATAGTGCAGACTTAGCAGATGCTTGCTTAGCTGTTGCTTTTTGGCGTTACCCACATTGGGCAGTATCAGTATAGCACTAAACACCGCAACCAAGTAGAGTTTTGTATGGGTTTGTGGTGGAAACTGTAGGTTTTGGAGGGGGCTTAGAATATACATATATATATATATATGCAAGTTAACATGTACCTGCCCTTACAACGCCAGACTGCACATGATCACATATGCTTTATTTTCTCCCAGACCCCGAGCTAGCGTACCGCCCAGCCCAGAGAACAAAGAGAGCTAGAGTGCTTGGCCACACTTCTGGGCTTACGCAGTTTACACAACCACTCACCTGGGAAAGACCTGGCAGCCTGTTCACACCGCGCAGCAAGGAAGCAGCAACAGCTGGAAGGAGGAAGGACACAAGTGCAAGAGCACCAACACGGTTCAATGGCGAGTACACTGAGAACACCATTTTTGAAGAATGGCAGTACGAAATGACAACGCACCTCGGCCTACAAAAATCAGCATGCTACAAGCGTCACAGACCACTAAGGCAGTCAGAACAATCAACGTTGCAAGTCACCAATGATCAACTGGAACAGGCAGCGCCCACACAGGCAATGGCTAGGCAATGGCAATGGGTACAATAAATCTTGGTGAGCACACGATGGACCAGCATCAACAAATGTTGGGACAGAGCAATTAAGGCTGCAGATGTGAGACATGGAGGCCGCTACGCCTCAGGTAGCTTTACAACGCGGGAGCTTCAACTCGCAAAGTGCGATCAAGACAACACACCACTATCAGATGCTGTGAAGATCGCAATTCTTAATGAGACCAAAGGAGCATTGCGGCACCAGTTACAATCGCAAGCAGGAAACATCTCAACACACGCGTAGATCAGATCCCTGGTGATTGCATATGACGGAGCAGCGTCATCATTCACCAGGCTACAAGCGCTCACAGCGGGCGGCAGCAGCATTCAAATCCTCACACGGAAGATGCCCTGCCGAATTCCGAAACAATGTACTTTCTGCACCATAAGTGTATACCTTTGGGGCTTGCCTGAAGTTACGCAGAATTAACATGAAGATCCCCGTATAGAAGACCAGACGTGAAACAAGTTCTTAGGGCCCAACACATACCCCAGTGGGCCTAGGACAGCACCTCCAGCGAGGGGGATGGCTGGCTCAGATCAAAAAACGCTGAAGAGGACTCCAAGCCCGAAAGGCAAGCAGGCGTCTTCAGTCCGCTGCTGCGCAGCAACAAGAAAGCCGCAGACGGCGGACAGCCAAAACTTGCGGCGGACAGCCCTCAAAACGCCTGAGAGCAGTCAGTCCGAGTCCTTGCAGACTCGGCTGCTGGAGATGGTAAAGTGCTAGCAGAGCATTTGCCCGCGGTATATAAAGGAACTCACCGAAGTAGGTGGAGGAGGAGGTAGCGCCCCAGAGCTCAGTCAGATGCACCGGCCGCCTTTGCGGGAATCTGCCGCGGGCATGGCGCCTCGTGCACGATTGCTGGCTACCGGAAACCCAACACATTTCTTTCTCACAAGCCCCTCAAGAAGGATGTCCAAACTATGGCACTCAAGCATAGCAGGCCAAGTCGTTGCTTTCCACATATGCCCTCATTATTAACAAGCAGCCTGGCATGCAAGAACTTCCGGGTGTCGAAAGGCTGCAATCAACATAAGGACTCCCATGATTTCTGGAAAAGGTTATGAGGGCAACGCGTCAGCAAGGTGTTTTGCTCTCTTTTGCTCCTGTAAGTTTTGATGCGTACTCTGATCCGAGTGGCAGTGGGTTGCGCTATTTAACCTTGCGGAGAGGCTGTGAAGGCGGCTGGCTACTTCGGCCCGTCGCGTGTGGTATTCGCGCTTCTGGACAACACGGATGACGACGAAATCGAGTTGGAAGAGTGACCTGGTCAAAGTGACAATTCGGAGTGTGTAAAATAGGGCATGCCCGAAAATGGCGCATTTCCTTCTTGAAAACAGACCAGAATGGGGTTGACCCTTTTTAGACAACCCCATGTATAATCTGCGTTGCTTATGGCGCTCTCACCCAAAGGAAGGCATCCTGGTCGGTGAATGATGGTAGCAACTGTGAATACAAATGTTGATTTATTGCTGGTTTGGGAGAACGTGGGGGATTGCCCACTTCACACTCACACACACAAAACCCAGGAGGCCACCCAAGCTGTTCATCTCCTTTCAGAAAACGAGCCTCCTGTAAGCACATCAAGCACGGATGTGTCAAAGAAGTCGGGTCATTGACACCCAGCCAAGTTACAGCTTTGGCACGCTTGCACTTGCACATGCCCTGTACCCTTTGCAAACATTTCACAGCATGTTTCTTTGTTCCTCAAGCCAGCCATAATGTCTCCGCGCACCGGTCTACTCCAGCATATTCGATAGTTTTGTTCGAAAGAACGTTGCCGATGGTTCTAGCCATCCCCCCCCCCTCCCACCCCCCGATTTTGTCCAGTCCAGGTATTCTTCTCTTCAGCAATCCATACCCAAGCCCGGGGGAACAGAGAGGAATGGGTGATCTCTGAAAAAGGGGGTGAATGGAAGCGGACTCCATAGACTGCTCATGCGTCGAGTTGCGAGGTTCGAAGTCTTGAAGAAGTACCAGAAGAAAGCGGCCTTCTCACGGAACAACTCGTGGTCCTTGAACTCTGATATGGGGTGATAGCGTACACCCGTGATGCCGCATGGTGCATGGGAAGTTTTAGGGAATTGCCTGCGTGTCAAACCGGTTGACCAAACGCAGAATGGTTGGCAACTTATGCGGTTGGCAACTCAAAGACTCAGAATTTGTTGTGTTCAAGCCAGTACCAAAGGGTCCCCTTTTGTTTGACACCGCTTGGCAAAAGTGCCAAAAGGCGTATGGCCGGTGCTTGGCCAACGAGAAGTGTTCATCACCCTGAAGGGGTGTTTGCCCTGGTCGGCGCAACTTACCGCAGGTTGTTTTTGTTCTAAGGGTTTTGCGTTACACTCTCGGGAATGACCAAGGTGTGTTGTCTTTGCAAATCACATAAACTGGGGCTTGTGTGTGTGTGTGGCAGCATATCCCTGACTGTGAGGTCGCCCGAAACGCTCACGGCCACTCACCATAATTGGGCCACCTGTTCAAACAGTTCAACGGCTGTCGTTTAATTTGTCATCGTAATCTTGATGTTGTGCCGTAAAAAAAAAAAAAGCAAACCACAATTTAGGTTCCCTTGAATTCATTCCATGGCAACATCAACTCCTTTTGGTTTGGTGCACGACATCTTCAAACATCAACTCGAGGTCCGTTCCATCCAGGAAACAAGGCTCTTGAAGAACTGCCCTTTGCCCTTCGGGAAGACTGAGCTCAATGCAAAACCTCTGCTATCGTCCGCTCGCCGGAAGACGTGAGTCTCATTGAGCGAGTCTGCAAGCGCGACCATGCCGACCGGCCAAAGAATCGGCGCATCTAAGATGCGGCCAGCTGAGCACATTTGTGGCCGAAGGCTTGTGTGTGACGGCATGTCTGAGAACATGTGCGAAGTGAGCGAGCGGCTTGGGATGTAGTCTTTTAGCTTTGCCGGTGTGCAATGAACCTCACCTTCTGCAAGTATGTCGTCCCTGAACTAGACACATATCAAATCTAGCCCTGAATAGACTCCTTGTTTTTCCTCATTTCAAGTCATCTGCCACGTCGAGTCCATGGCAACGCGAGAGAGATTTACTGATACTTGCCGGCTCACGCGCGGCTGTGCCTAAAAAAGAACTAAGGATTGTATGAACGGGGTTTCCTCCCATGGCTACTCAAGCAATGGCACGCCCATCTCAACATTCTTCTCAACGTCAAGCCACACTCTTCGGCCACAAGTCGTGCTGTCGCGCATTCATGTATCATCTTTCCGCCGACGCTCCGACCCGAACGACCAAATCGCAAGGGCGGAACATGGCGATAATTTATGGTTTTCATTTGTTTCCCTACGTTTTTTAAACGAGCCGAAATGACTGGTGCTTCCAAGGATTTAAATGGCCATGGCCCCATGGCCACTTTTCCCCCGGCTTTTGGACATCCTGTCAAACTTTGCCAAAGAGGGTTCTTGATTCTGACTTGTTAGTTCTCATATGCAAACTTACACGTGTTTGAGCTGTGTGGACATCGCAAGGTCTCAAAGCCACTTCAGTTGACCTCTTCGCCCACCCCTTGCCAAGATGTGATAGTATGGCCCAATCGGTTTGCCCCCTCACTCTTTCAGGTAGCTTGACGCAGATTCAAGACGGAATGCGTCAAGTCAGCTGTCAAAAAAATCCAGCATTCATGCTCCTTGATTTTGTGGATGCAATCGCTTTCCGCCGTTTCTGAATCGTCATTCCGTCTTTGATCCAGCGAACCCTAGGCGCTTTCAGGCCATGCCGGACGGATCCGCAGCAAACCACAAAGCAGTTCCCATACCGCAATACCGTCACTTGTTGGAGCAAGGAAGCCGCGGAAGGGTTCATTGTGGCCCTGGGCTTTTTGTGCGTTGCTGGGAGACCCCTTGACCTTATGGCTCATTGATAGATCCTTAGGTCCGTTTTTCTGGAAACTGTTGGACCTTGTTAAACTTGGTTTCTTAGTAAACCATAGAACGGAAGCCGCTTTCTCAGGCGGAGGCAATGACTTTGCAGCAGGCAGGGGCATGTTTCATGGGTTTCCGCCGAGTCCGGGACAAGCAGAAGTTGTTGGTTTCGACACATCCCAGTTTCTCCAGGCGACGTTCTTTGTGGAACATAAAGGGGACTCGCTAAACCGCGAAACTTCCCAAACCCAAGCAAACCCAAGGGGACTCAACGAGTCCCACTGCCCAGATGTTGAGCCCAAACTGCAGGCCCAAGCAAGGACTCCAAAGGAATGGCACACAGTTCAGACTAGAGAGGCCCTACCATCTACATGCTCAACAAGGGTCTGCGGGTGCCCCCAGTTGGCGGCTTTGAATATTTATATGACTTGTTGGTTTCCTTTCCGAAGTGCTGGGGCTCCCAAAGATTTGGAGCAACACGCACTCAAACCATTTTGGTTTGGAACCCAGAGTGACCCCAACTGGCGCAGCTTCGTGTCACCAACGAGCTTGCTGTCATTCCGCTTCCCAAAATGGCGACTCGCGCCCTTTTTAAAACATGAAAACGCTGCCGTTCGGACAAAGTAATTACCCAGCCTTTATGGCTATTTGGTTGGATCTTTGGACTGTCTGTGGACTTTAGCCTTCTTTTGGATTGGTGAATTTTCCATTGAACCCACAACAAGTTGAACTTTTTGCAGAGGGGTCAACAGTAGCGAAGCTTTGTTTTCAAGAGCTGTTGTGTCCATCCTCTAACTCACCCAACTCAAACATCTATATCTGCCTTCTGCTGCCTTAGCTGCGGTCGGTTTCTTCATTCAGTTTGGGGGGATCCCTTTCCATTGAGTTCATTTTGGTTTCCCTTCAACCACCACAAGGGGTCCACCGTTTTCAGAAACCCTCACCTACATGGCACATACATGTAAAACATATACACGTACATACATATATATATATATGTACACGTATGTACACTTATCTTTGGCACACAACACAAAGACTCAGCAGTACTTAGCACATGAATTCAGACAAATAAGCACAGATTTCATCCCTCGGCTTCGCGCGCCACGCTCCAGGCTCTGCGGGAGCTGGAGGACAAGGCCAGCAGCGCCACGGAGCAGCGCAGCCGCACGGCGCCACTCGGTCGGAACTGCGAGCCATGTGTCACTGGCCCCATGATTCTACCATCAAAGACACCCCCCCCCATTTTTGTTGGGTGAAACAGCAGGTTGAACGGAAACCGCCAATTCCAGCTTCTGACTTTGATCACACTGTGGATATGGGCTTATTTCAAGGATAGCCCAGTCTATGGCCCCCGGGCGAGCTCACGGTCCTTTACCTGCAAATCAATTGACTTAACTCAGTTTTTGGAATTCGAGTAAAATTTGCAGATTATTCTATCACTAAAGTCGCACCCAGATGGCGGGTTCAAGGGAAACAACCAATTCCAGCTTCTGACTTTGATCGCCAACGTGACTTTGATAGCCCCCAACGGTCGAAATAAGATGACCCCAAAAGGAGCTTTGAGAAACAAATGTGTTTGAGAAACCCCGGGCACATGTGTGCGTGTGTGTGTGTGAGTGTGTGTGAGTGTGTCACTTCCACCAAAGGGTAGCCTTGAAAAGGGTGTGCGTGTGTGTGTGTGTGTGTGCGCGTGTGTGTGTTTTTTGAGGCTCGGTACCCTTTTCAAGGTGTGGTTTAAAGGGAAACCAAAAGGACAATCACTTGGGGTCCCATTTGACGTGTCCTGCTTTTTGCGAGAGCATGCCCATGTTGCAGTTTTCCCTGCGAACCACCACCCCATTTTCACAGGAGGGATGCTGATCTAGCTGACATCCACTGGGTTTGAACTTAGCGGCTCCATGTCCAACCCGTTGAGAGACAAAATTTGTGTTTTGTTGGTCGGGAAATGACCGGTCGTTGGTGTTAACATGTTTTTGTTGTGGGGAACCCTTGAGCATTGAAATGCTGTGTTGGAGGGGCAACACTTGAAATTATTGTTGCAGTTTCTTTTGGGGGGAGCCCTTGTCATGTCCCTTTTTGGGGACCCTGTGGCATTGCAAGGGCGGTTTGGGGGACCCCTTGGTCTGAATTCCTGTTTTGCCCGAACTTAGGATGATGAGCAACAGCTTGCGCCAGGCTGCCGCCTCAGCTGGTGAGGGTTTGAAGGGGGGTTGCCAGAGCGGGCTTTAGAGCACGAGCGATGAGCAGGGGACTGAGCCGTCTTACAACGGACAAAACCAGCCAACCGGTGGTTTCCATGTTCAGCCAGAAAAGGGGTGGACCATGTCACCCCAAGCAGCCAAAACCATGAGCAACAGGAACGTGTCGAGCTTTTGCCCCTGTGAATCATCGCGCCGTGCCTGTCTCGATTCAGAGCTGTGGCGGTGATGCGGTTTATCCCCACATTTGCATGCCTTCCGGCAAGATAACAGACTTTCCGCGTGCTCTCTACTTGCTATGTCTAGAAGGAATCCACCGTGCTGGTTCCTCTTTTCTGTTTGAGCCGGAGCATTTGGATAGCTGTAGCGGATCCACACAAGTAAAACCCCCCCCAGGTTTTTCAAGTCAATCCATCGGATCTCCACGGCGGCTCGCGGGCCGTTGTTTTGTGACCCAAGTGGTGCTCAGGATCGCATCCGCTGGGATTGGAGGTTGCAGGACGCGAGTTTGGCGAGGGGGATGAAGCAGATTTCCATATGCGTCTATGAATAGTGTGTATCTCCGTAAGTAGGCTGTTTTTTTTGATGAGTATATATTCTGTATACTCCTACGCCGTACACCCCCTTTGGGGGCCACAATAGAGCACAACTCCCCAACACACAGCTTCTTTTCGAAGTCGAGACCAACATGCAGGCACGTTGGTGGCGCGGGTGGTGTGTTTGGGGCTCCAGAGCGGTTTGTTTTTCAAGTTTGCGTGAAGGACTCGTTAAGGACAAGCTCCAAACTGCTCAAACCCCCTGAGGTTGGGGGCTCCCTCTGATTAACAAGTGAGAAGTATGAAAGAAAGTCATGGAAACAAACACAGGAAAGACAACCAATTCACTATATATATATATATATATACACGTTATATATACATAAATACACGTTCAGAAAGACGACGCGACGGAGTCGAGGAGCTGTCGCGGAAGCTGCAGAGCCTGGTGGGGGACTGCCTGCTGAGTGCTGCGGCGGCACAGCTCATGGGCGCCTGGGGCGGGGGTCCCCAGTCGATCGATCGATGGATGGCTTGTGGCTGTATGCCCCGCTTCTCAGAGATCCATTTGCACATAAGAATACCAATCTGAAGCAAGGGACCCCCGGGTAATTAATCTGCAGCACATGGGGTTGATCAATAGTCCCTGAGAGGCCCCCAGCTTTGACCATGGGTAAATTTCCAACTTGGTGCGAAATATCAAATATCTTGGTGGTTGTCCAACCAAGGGCCATCCCAGGTAAAGGACGTCTTGACCCACCCCCCATCTCTCGAAATGGGTATGGGCCTGGTCAAAAGTACACCATGAGGATATGGACCGCAGGTTTTAGTCCTTGTTGCCACTCCCTTCTGGTTCCTCCCAAATGGACCATAGACAAATCCGGAAACTGGGCTGGCCCTCATATGGCTGCTTCCAAAAATTAGGGGCATGTTGCAGGTTGGTTCCTTTTGATGTCCCTTCAAAAACCGCAAAGGACAAGAACGCGTGTGTTTGGATGTCAGCGTTTGTAGGTGTGTGTGTGTGTGTGCCCGTGTTTGCTTGTTTGTCTGTGTGTTTGCGTGTCTCTGTGATTGTGTGTTTGTGTCTTTGCGAGTTTGCATGTTTATGTTTGTTTGTGTATGTGTATTTTTTGTTTGTCGGGCGGATGACGAAGAATCGTGTTTCTCGTATCCGACCCTAGCTGGTGATACTGCCAACATCGCCGGTGATGCTGGGCTTGTCGGCCCCCTTGTACATCTGATGCTCACCATGCAGGCAGGTGATGCGCAACCTTTCTACGACTTGGCCCAGCGAAACTCCTGTTCTTTGCCCAGCAATTGCACGGACAGGGCAAAAGTTACTTTCCCTACCCGTGTTTGTCCTTCATTGTGGAAGTGGAATTTTTACGTGCAAATCTGAACTCTGAGAGGAGTTATGTTGATGGTCAAACGCACGTACTGAAGGCATTGCCAAGAAAGTAGCAATGGGTGTGCAAGGGTTTTCTGCACTTTCAAGTGTTTTTTTTCCTTGGCTCCAATTTTATCTGTGTCTCTGGCAACTTCGCAGATGGGCGTGGGATCCGCCCCTGGCGACGGCTCATGTCAGTAAATGTCGCTGAGGCCCCTTCCACCGGGAGGATCTCATGAGCCATTGGAAGGCGGCCGGCGCAAACGCCACCCGTCTCTCCCACACCAAGACGTGCAGAGATCTGTTTCAAGCTTGACTGCTATTGGGTTGGATCTTTAGACTTTAACTTTTTGGGAAATAAAGGTGTTTTCCACTAAACCCCCCAAAAAAATGAACTTTTTGCAGAGGGGTCAACAGCAACCAAGCAAGAGTATAGCAGTCTTCCAGGCTTCCATGTTTGTGGGGTGATTCAAATGCAATGTCCGGAGAAGTGCGAACAAGGCTTATTCTTACACCATTTAGGAGCAACCAGTCTAATCCGGCTGAACTGGAGATGGTGAAATGATAGAAGCTGGAAGGGGCAATGTATGGAAAGGGCCCTCAAAGGAGTGACGATGTTTTTCTGTTGCTGGCTTGAACATCTATTTCTGAAAAAGCCAATGTTGATTGAATGTCTCCTCGGTGGGGTGGAAAGGCGACACACAAAAAAAGCGGTCCATTTTTCTAAAGGGGGTTAGCAGGTATGCTTGCGCAAGTTATTGTATGTAAGGGGAGTGCCGGACCCAAAAAAGGGAAGCTGGCTTCCAAATCAAAGCATTTCCGGAATGTGGCTACTAGGGCAAACATGTATGGAGACGCCTTACCTCAACCAGTTAAGTGGGGATGATGAACCCTCCAAGGCGCGCGTTGGCTTACGTTAAGAGATTCACCACCAGATCCCTGAACCATTTATCGCCCTGAAATGAGGCAGTAAAATCGAACCGGAGGGTAACTGAAGGCTGCAAAAGCCCTTCAGAAGGCCTGACATGTCGCTTTGGGATTCGGCCTGGGGTGCGGTCTGGGACGAAGCCTTGGCTTCAGGTGATGAATTGCTACCTGACTCACTTTGACCATTTTGCTTTTGCTTAAGGCTTTCTCGTGTTACCTTCAGATTTGAGGTGATCTTTGCTGGAGGTCCCTGTTTGGGCATTTTCCTTTTGGGCCCAGGCGGTTTCAGCATGTCGAGCAGTTTCGGATGGTGAGGGCTGAGGGGTGCAAGCGATTGGGCTGGGCCTTCCTGTAATTCTTTTTCCAGTGATCAAGGTCAGAGGTTCCGGGCTTGGTCTTTGGGGCTTGCAATCCCATGAAAACTTCCAAAAAACGGCTGGGCATGGTTCTTGTGACCACTTGTG
This sequence comes from Effrenium voratum, assembly GCA_963377175.1. Taxonomy (NCBI): domain Eukaryota; class Dinophyceae; order Suessiales; family Symbiodiniaceae; genus Effrenium; species Effrenium voratum. The sequence goes on from CAUJNA010001779.1 coordinate 580,020, forward strand.
ATCTTTCTGTGCTATTGTCTTTGAGTGCGTTGAACAAATCATACGGGGACATGTGTCAAAGTTGCGTACAGAATCTTCAGGTCAACTTTGTCCACTACAGCTTCAGATGGGCAGATGGGCAGTGTGAACACACAACTTCACAACTTGACTTCCTGAACGAAGGAACGGAAAATGACAAACGAGTTGTTCATGTCGAGTTGCTGTTTGCATAGTGTTGATGCGTTGTTTGTGCGCAGCACACCGAGTACAGTGAGGTGTCTAGCAATTCGATCAGCTTGAAATTGTGAGGAGGGCACGTATTCTGCTGCAATGGGTAGAACTTGAGTTCATCTTTAATTGATCACGCCAAGCATTGCAAGCAAGAAACGTGCACTGGCTTTTGCAACACCTGGCCTAGCCTTCGTTTTTTGCAGGCAATTCTTGAGCGCTTTGGCGTGCCCTACTCCAAGGCAGGGTTGAGCTGAAGCCGAGTTGTCTGCAAGTTGGAGCAAAGATGCGAGAAGGACGGCAGCGAAAGATGGAGGGGAAAGTGAGGATGCGCTCTTTATCATTCTGGGCTGTTCAAAGGCAAACCTTAGTCCTTATCTTGAGTTATGCAAGGGGTCCGCTTGTAGTGATTTTCCACTAGGGATTGTGGAGGAGGATTGGCCAACACTCCATTTTGGCCAGCCCAGTCTTTGGCATCAGAACGGTTCTGCGCTGGCTGTAGTGGGGGCGCCTGGGGTGCAACCAGCTCACCGTGAAGGTCTTTGAGGGATTCCTTCAGGTCGCCAAGTTGCTGCCAGAGGTCCGAGCTGTCCAACATGCGGTTCATTTTTGGGCTGACGCGAGCCGCGGATACAGCACCCTGGACTTTTAGCTGTCATATTATATAGAGAAACCAAGGGCACTTTGAAAGCCCACCCGAAAGGGGCAGAAAGATGCAGTTCTTTGAGTTGGGTTCAAGCCTCAGAAGATCCCGACCCGTGCTGCCTTTGTACAGGAGGTTTTTTCAATCACCGCGCGGGGCGAGCTCGTCAGGGTCCCTGTTGGGGATTCGTAAGTTTGTAGCAAAAAGGAAACGGAACCCCCATTTGGGGGCAAATCAATTTGGAGACTCACCCAGCAGGCTATCGATTTTGAATAGAGAGCCCAGTTGACCATGAAAATGATGTCCACCAAAAAGTCCCATAGAATCCAGCACAGAATGGTGGACTGTTGGTAAAGGAAATCGCAGGACCACAGGTGACGTTTTGGACAAATTGCTGGCCCTGGTAAATGGGGCATAAAACCAGTGGAACCCATCATTTCCAACCAAACTGACTGATCAAAAGGACACCTACCGTTGATGGGTGAAATCCATTTCGCACCATTTTGAAACCATGGTAGAAACCAGTGTTGGTTGGTATTTATACAGGGGAATCAATTTGTTGTTTTTGTTCGTTGGGTTTCTAACCGGTGCGAACGTTTTTTTCTTCCACATGTGCAGGACTTCGACCTGAACTTTTACTGGGTCCCGGGCACCGCCCGGTGCCGCTGGCACTCAGAGCTGGCGCTGCCACAGGAGAATTCGCAACCGAGCGACCAAAGGCTTACCTGGACCCTCAAAACGCCCTCAAAACATGACGGGGTGAGTTCCCTTTCTTTATGGGTGGTTCGAGGGTGTACCTTTTCAACTTTTGGCTTTGGGATTTCCTTCATTTCTCCTGAGCGAAACGTTAAAGCTGTTGCAGCGCTGTAGGTGGTTTGAATTGGTTTAGGGTATTTGAAGCCACGCTCTTGCTGGCAACGCCCAACCTCTAAACCACCAATCCCACAGCCAATGAGAGGGTAGAGTAAACCACATATTGTTTAAACAGAATGTTTACACTTACTGTTGATGCAACCTTTGTGGTGCTGTCTCAATTTGGGCAAGAGATGAGGTAGAGCATGCTGCGGAAAGGCATACGTTGCTAAAGCTGCAATCTGTTGTTTTGAACAGAGCAGTTTTTCAAGAGGTGTCTTTGTTATTGAAAGTCATCCATGTTGTTTGTCCGGCGCCGCCCATGCATTGCCCGTATTCTGATGTGGCAAAATTGTCTAAATCAAGCGTTTTTGATGCGGAACATCCGAACAGGCTTCAAATATACCACAGGAGTTTTAGTTTTGAAGTGCAAGCCTTTGTCAGCTCAGGAAGTTCAACCTTCTTGCGTAGCATGATGCTAGCATGCCTGAATGGACATCGCGCGACAAGCACCCATGGCCCTTTTCCAGCAAACTAGCAAGCAAGTCGCCTCCAGCATCAGTTTGTTCCAGTGTTGATCAAGTTGGTTCAAACAACAGGGCCCAACTCTTCCTTCCTAAAGAAAAGCCTAACTCATGTGACGTCGTTTCAAACTAGTGGCTGACTCCCATGTTGAAGCAGGTCCAAGCACCTTCAGATGGTTTTAAAGCAGGTACAAGGAGTCAAAGCATCTTGTTAGAATTTACTTGGACCAAAATGTATTGTAACAGATTGTTGGGCAGGTCTTTCCTGGCAGACCTTTGGTGCATCCTTTGGCCCTTTGGTCCAAAGGGATCTATCAGATTGTCCATTGAAGCCCCAAGAGTTCCGGGCTCAACCACTTGGGATAGATGCTCCTGATGTTTTCCGAAAGAAATAAAAAGAAGAACACATGACATCAATACACAATGTCTAGACATGAGGTCTGTCTGTCGGCACCGTTTGTCTTGCTCGGCTCCAGCAGTGGGAGTCGGGCCAGGACCCTCACCTCGAAGAGAGCATCGTTCTCTCATGCCTGCAGGTGGGGCCCAAAGTACGTCCGGAGAGAATGCCCATCTCGAGACTGATTTGTTGCTCCCTGGTGGTTTCGGGCATTTCTCATGTTTTGTTTTCTTCTTTGTTGTTTTTCTAATATCAGTTGGGAGTCTTCACACGTGAGGCTAAGCTGCACAAGTCGTAATGCACACGCCCACGCAAGTCCACGACGGCTGCATGCATGCTGGCACAAGTGGTACTACACACGCCCACGCGCATCCACGCAAGCTGCATGCATGCGAGCCCAAGTGTTAATACACACGCCCACGCGCATCCACAACCGCTGCACGCAAGCTGGCACAAATGAGAATGCGCACACCCACGCGCATTCACGACCGCTGCATACATGGTGGCACAACCTGATTGATGTTGACCTTTTTTGCTGCCACGCCACAAACTTATCTAAAACGAATTAGTTGATTGAAATTATATTTGATCCGTTTTTGCTACCAGGGTTACCATCTGCTGAATTCGTTGGCCAGCGCAGTGAATGGTAAAAACAGGAGGCTTGTTTCTTGCCGTGCGACTCGCGGCGGTGTGACCTATTTGTTGCTTGTGCGTTCTGTTCATGTTTAGCTGCAAACATGATCTGGTTTGCTGACGTTGAGGCCGACCTTCATCGTGCAAAGGGGCAGTCCGCAATAAGGAAGCATGTTTACCGAGATATTGGTGAAGGGGATTCCGCAATATCACTCATGGCAACCTTTGTTTCGTATGCGAGTATGCTCGGTACGCTGCTCAAGTCCGGAGATTTCGTAGGGGGGTTGTGCGCCCGCCGGGATCCTCAAAACTGGGCGAAAGGATCAAGAAGAAAGTGGCGGCGTAACTCGAAGGTCGACACTTTTTGCTGGACCATGTTGATGTCTCAGAATCCTGAGCTTCATTAAATGACCAGCGACCCTCGCAGGTTTGGCATTCCCGATTCCCGCTCTAATAGTTTGCCCGTAAAAGATGGTTTTCAAGATCACCCATTTAAAGTGAGTCTCCTCTTGCTCGGCAGGCGACCAAGTGGCCTCTCTTCTACGACCCTGACCAGCTGGCGGCGGGGTTTCTGGCCAAATACTTCCCAGGCTCCGGTTTGGAGGGAGCGTGGGTCCATGGACTTCGGGTTTGCAAAAGTACCATTTACAGGTCATTTTCAGAGGATACAGAGGGTCATGTTGAGAGGATACAGAGGGTCATGTTGAGAGGATACAGAGGGTCATGTTCAGAGGATACACGGAGTCTGCTGGACATAGTGGTGCTATTGCCTCCAGGTCTCACAGATCCCTTGCCAATCTAGCAGCACAGCCGTTCTCATGACGTGCTGGCTCATGTTTCTGTGTGCAAGGGCTAGAACCCCGTGTGGCATAGTTATGCATTATTTAGTGTTTGCTTGCTGTTAGGCATGAGATTGGAACCCTTTGTCGCCCGATGGTTGAGTTTTGCACAAACAAATGATGAGCTGCGGTTTGCCTATTCTCAGTTTTCGAGTTTTCGATTTGCTTGTAATTTGTGGGACTTCTTACTTTCAAACTTTTGCCAAAAGCGTGGCGTTGCTTTTTCTTCCAGCCGAAATGGAAGTCCTCTGCAGGCGCCGCCCATTTGACCATGGGCTCCACAGACTTCCAGAAGGCCCGTCGCAAGAGAGGGGATGGGCTTCGGGCTGATCCATGAATCATGAACTCAGCAAGGGAAATCGAAAATATAGGGAACTCGAAATGGGGGTGTTTTTGTTGAGCTACCCTTTTGGGGTTAGTTTAAAGGTGAAAGGAAACCAGCTTTAAGGAAATCGGGCTAGTATCCAGCTGTTAAAAAAATGTTGAAGGCGAAACCTCTCCAAACCTCGAGAACCAGCTCCAGAAGTTACTGAGGCTTTCTCGAACCTGGTACTTGAAGTTGAGAACAAAAAGACAGAGTTGGAATCCCCTTCAAGTGATAGAATGGCAAGAATAGTGGGAGTGAGACTCCAATCTGGCACCACAGAAAGGGTTGTTCCCGGTGTTCCATAACCAGGTCGGGAAAGGTGTAGCGTGGACACTAGGGACGTTTGGAAAAGGTCAGTTTGCCCAGGATGGTTTAAGCATCACCTTTCGGTTGCCGACACTGTTTGCCCTTTCTTGGCCCACTTCAGTCATGTTGGCCCCATGAAAAGGCAACAATGATCCCACTCTTTGATCATGGGCTGGATGCATTGCACAGGACCTGATGTCCGCACTGCAACGCCAAGGCGCGGCGCACAGCTTCGACCCTTCCGTCTTCCACCCGCCTTTTGGTTTCCAAAAATAGGGAATGGAAGCTGGTTTCCTTCCAGCTTCCGTTTAAAACTGCACAAAACAGGAGTTCCCACTTCGTTTTGAGCAAGAGATTGCATGCAAACACACATCAACCCGGACATGTGGAAACCGTCAAACCAACAAGTCAACATGTTTTGTTTTTTTTCTTGTTGGTTTCCTTTTGAAATGTTTCATTCAGGACTTGTTTGGTTTTGACGCATGTCTACCCTCACCAGCTTTTTTCCCATGGCAGGAAATGCCGACGATGTGCTTGGACAGGCGGGAAGGGGGAAGGCCATGGCCATTTCGGGCTCCCCAAAGGCGTGCCTTCGCCAAAAGTTGAGAAGCCACTTTGACGGGAGAGCCACGTGCCCAAAACATGAGGTGCCTCTCTGGGAAAACCACGTGCCCAAAAATGATGTACCACTCGGTAAAGTTGGGCACCGCGCTTTCCCAGCGCCACAGTGCCCTCTCAATGTTCCCGCTTCTTTCAGAAGGCATGGTACCCTGGGCAAGGCTGGTGTCCAGACCCTCGATAGATGGCACAACTCATTTGTTGGACGTCTACTTTTAGTCATGGACCGTGGCCCCAAAAGGTTAACCTTTTGTTTGATTTGGGCAAGTGAGATGACTTGAATGTGTGATTTCATCTAGTGAGAAGAGATGCAAGACGCTCCATCGGCTTCTGGTGTGGACACAACAGCCGCAAAAAGGTCTGCAGAAGTACCTTTTGCGAGATCTTTTGATTATGCCGCCAACCATTGGCAGGTCATCATCATTGACAACGCCTACCTCCCCGCAATCCGGGACAGCGACATCTTGACCGAATTGTCCGAGGGCCCGGCGCAATGACAGAATGCAGACATCAAGTCCTCGTAATTTGGCTCAAGGGCTGCAGGCGGTTTTTGCGTGACAGATCGTCACATGGTTTTCCACCACCACAGGGGGTCAGGGGACATGTTTGACAGTTTTTGGTTTGGTTCCTTCGCGCGCTCATGAAGCTTTCATCTTGCCCTCTGAGGCTGAGCCGGCGGCAGATGGCATCAGCAGCCTTGGGTAAAGGCGAGTCGAGTGAGTGCGCGTTGAACTTCGGCGGCCTTGTGAGATGAAGCCTTAAGCAAAGTCAATGGGCAGCAAGCAAACCCAACAAATAATCGCACAAACAAACAGAAGCACAGAAGAGGCAGGCAAACGGAGAGACAGGCAGATAGGGATAGACACGGACGGGGAGAGAGAGAGAGAGGGAGGGAGGGATTGAGAGACACAGACGTAGACATAGAAACGGCAGACGGTCCGACATACAGACAGACAGCAAGGCAGGCAGACGGACAAGCGAGCAAACACTGAAACAGCGAAACACGAATGGCTACAAACACGTGCTTAGCAAGTCAAAATGTGCCAAACTGAACCATGAAGTGGCAGACGGCGACCCGTTTGCTTTGTTCTTTGGGCATCAGTGCTATCAACCTTGGCCTCAAATGAGCAACTGTCTACGTCACGGGTAGTCTATTGTTGGTGGGAGGACAAGAAAGTGGAGGTAAAACACCCAAGCTCCGTGCGGAAACCAAGGAGATCATTTTTGTCCACGTTCTCTCGCCAGATCTTGTCATGGCTCATACGCCTTGGCCACAAAAAACCCTGAAGGCGCCGGCATCTCCATCAGCGGCGCTGAAGAGTCTGCGCGGGCCTTTGGAGCCAATACTGAAGTGTATATTATATGCATATATACATATACATATTATGTAAGCGTATATTATATGCATATATATACATATTATGTATGGGTGTCGTTTTTGAGCTCTTTTTCCTGATTCTAAAGGGCAACCACCATTGTGGATTAAAACAAATATGTGTGTGCTTGTGTGGATGTGCTTGTGAATGTGCTTATGTGTGTTGTTTGTGCATGTGTGTGTGTGTGTGTGTCAAGCGAGTGCCCGTTTGGTTTCGCCTCAAAGCCCATCCAAAAGGGCCCCCCGTAGTCGTGGAAACACCCACATGTCCACATATGAATGCATATTTATGTGGGTTAAAGACGGATGTTCTTGTCATCAGATTGTGTTTGACACGCTTTCCTGCTAAGGCCTCTGTGAAGCCGCATTGAAACACTTCTGAACCAGGCTGATCTTTCTTGGTTCTTGGTGGTCGCGCCGCTTTGGGCTGCGAGCAAGTCAGGCACCAGGCGAGCCTTTCGGAGGAGGAAGGGTCCCCTTAGGGGCTTTTAACACTGAGGGGTGCTGTTATTTGTGCAACTGGAGCATGGCGGCTTAGCTCTGGACTGAAGAGGAAGTCCAATGGAAATACCAATCTTGGAGGTGGGGAATAGCTTTTGGGGCGCTTGAGACGGAAGCCAAAAGCACACCACTCATCGGAAGGGAGGTAGAGCTGGGAACTTGCCCGAGTTCCCAGGTGGTGGTGGATCCTCGCACAGCTCCTTGGCAGTTCTGGCACCGATCCTTTAGGCTGGGAGTTCCCCAAGGACCTTGGACCTTATGATTTGTTGTGGCAGCCCTCCATGGAAATGGACCAGCAAAGGGTCCCCAAATGAAAGTCATACAGAACAATCACCGGGACCGTAGAGCCCAAACTGTACCTGGTCCCAACCAAATCGTGTCTTCCATTCCAAAAGTGGCTGTGGCTCAAAATTAAACAGGAGGCAAACCGCAGGTTGTGGTCCATGTTTCCACTTACCAGGGTTCCATTGTGGTACCGGTGTTTTGAGCCACAGCCAAGTGAGTGTGGCCAGGATCTTACGGCGTGCTCATGAAGCCTGTGGCTTTCGAACCTTTTTTTGGGGATTCTGTTGTAAGAAGCGGGGTGACTGGCTGGAATGCCCCCCATAAACCATCCGGCTGGCTCCTTTCTACAAGGGAATCTTCTTCCGGTTCATTCCCAAGACGCGGTCTCGGTGATTCCTGAGCACCAGCAAGATGAACTCCCAAAAGCTATGGAGTCTTTGCCCAGAGGGCTTTCATGGAGCTGTGTATGCATGGTATTTTCCGATGGGTTTTCGGGAGGGGCGGCATAGAGGTTCCAAGTGCGGGCTAGGTTTACCAAGGGGTTCCGGTGGTTGCTGTTGGGGACCTGGGCTTATTTAACAGGATATTCTTCTCATATTGGACTTTCAATAGATGGTTTCGAAAAATGTAAAAACGAACTAGGTAAACCGCAACGCCATTGGATATGCGTTGCTTTTCAAATGCTATGTCCACAAAGGTAAATCCGAATACAAATGGAATCACGTAAATAGAATTGCGCTAGAACGCGAATGGAACTGGACAATGTGACATGGAGCAACTTTAAATTGCAATTTTGATAGGACTCAAATCCTTTCCCAACAATTGAAGGTTTGCTGACTTTCCTTGCAAATCAAGACAAATAAATCAAAAATAAGCGATGACAGAGCCGTTGCAGGCACGTGAAGCTGCCAAAGTGTAATTTGCTTACTATTCTACTGGAGAGTTGCGCTGGTTTCTGCTGCAGCTGCCAATTGCTTCCTACAACTGGATGAAATTCAAGATGCAAGACGCTGGACAAAAATGCCTGGGGAATATTCTTGCATTTGTTGCATCCCTTTTACCTCAGAGTAGCTTTAAAGTCACGTTTCTCAAGATTCAAGATTCATAAAGACTTCCGGGGAATCTTGAATCTCAAAAAGCTGAACGATGCAAGTTCGGCAGGTTAGCATGCATGTATAATGTTGCATCACATATGCAACAAGTGTCAGAAGATCGCTTTGGGGGGCTCCTTTTGTATAGGAAAACCAACTGTAGCACCATGCATCTGGGAAGAAGACCCTAGTTTGTTTCGACACGTAAGAAGTCAAATGCGAATCATGGGATTTGAGTAGTGTTACAATGAGTTCGCGTTTCTTGAGGGTGCGCTTTTTGGGGTTGGTTTAAAGGAAAGCGATTGTATGTCCTTATGCAGTCCGAATAAATAAATATCAAAGCACAGGAAAAAAGCAACCATTGAAATTGCAAGCTGAAATTGAAGTCAACTTAACGTTGCGCAGCATTTCCGAGGCTTTCAGCTTGGTTCACAAATGCTGTGCAACATTGGGCAACTGTTGCGCAACATGTTACACTGTTGCACATGACGCACAACATTCCCACAGAACTACTCGACGCAGAAACCAACTCACAAGCAAACAATCATCAAACTACTTTTCTATTTGTTCATGTTTTTGTTTCTTAAGCAAAACACATCCTGCCCCCACCATGGCCGGAATGTTTGCGTACGGTTTGTGTGTGTGTGGTCCATTGATACCGGCCAAATCGTGCGCAACATGTTCGGCAACATGTTGCACATGATGCCCAGCATTCCCACAGAACTACCCACAGAATGGCTGGAATGTTTTGGTTGGCAGATGTTGTGTTTTGCCTGTTTTTGTTTTTGCTTCTGCTTTTCCGGTCTCGTCCATCCCGTCCATTTCTCGTCCGTTTGATCCACTTCCCGTCCACTCGCTGCCCACAACTCCCACCCATCCCTGTCCAGTTCCGTTCCCGTCGATTCACCTATATCCCGTCTACTTCCATTTTGCTCTGGAGCCAGCTCCCGTCCATTTCCACTGTCCATTTCCCATCATCCATCCCGTCCATCTCATGTCCCGTCCACTTCCCGTCCCGTCCATTGCCTCCTATGTTCCTTTCATACTGCTTTCATACGCTACCCACGTATGTCCTCACAAACCACCAATATCTGCATGTATATATATATATATGCATTATATATATATATATACACACATTCACGCACGTGCACGTTGTTGTATGTATGTGCACACACGTTCGGATATATGTCCCGAGGTGCTAGTTTTCATCACGGAGATGGGAGAGGCGCTGTGCGGCGATACCCTTTCCGCCAACTTTTCGGTGGTAGACTTCCAGTCAGCGCCTCAACGGGATCGCATGTTCCTTATGATTTTGCGCCAATGAGAGGTGCGAACATGTTGGTTGGCCAGCAAGAGTTTGTCAATCGGAAGACGCTCATCTTAGCATGTTGGAAAGATGGAGGTGTCGTCATTTCCACGAATACGCACGTTCATGCAGACGTCTTCCCCCCTGCCCCCGATGTGCAAGGAGGCTATATTTGAATGTGGTGAAGAGCCTCAGAGCCAATTCTCCTCTGTATTGTCCTGTTTAGAGTACATTGTTTTGTCGTCACAACACATGGGTGGTCCAATTTAAACACAGGATGAGTCACCCTCCTTCAAGCTAGTGTGAGTCACCCCTGTGGTTAACCAGAACATATTTTATCCAAATTCAGAAGGAAGACACTATCAACCTCTGGCCATCTGAGGTTGAGTCGGGAGCCGCAGGGCTCAGGGCCGCTGCTGGAGCCAGGGGGAAGTTGAAGTCAGAAAGATGGGCGCAAGCTAGCGGACCCAGTTGTTCAGTGGCATCCTTTGTCACTTTTTGTGTTGGGGGGTTCCCTGCTAAAAATGGTGTACCCCAAAAAGGGCCCCCTTTTTCTAGCAGGGATATTGAAAATTGAGATAAATTGAAGAAAAAACAGCCCTTTTCATGTGTCATTGCTTCCCTGGGTTGGTAAAATCCAAGCACCACCCATGTTTCAACCCAGAGTGTGTTTGATCATTGACTTGTTTGGGACGACCTAGGGAACCCTGTTGGGGGTGGCAAGCAAAGTTGGTTGGCCACCCTTTGTTCTAATTGTTCTCGCCTGTTTTGTTTCACTCTCTCGTTTGAGAAGTCGAGCTGTTTGACGACCGTTTTCTGAAAAGACGGATCCTTGGAAAGAATGGAAGGGGACGTAGAATCGTCTCATTAGTTTGAAGCGGCAAGCGGCCAGGAGATGATGACGGACACGGTTTGCGCCAAGACCATGCCCACTGTTCATCAGGAGCAACGCTGAGTTTGCCCCAGACTGCAAAGGGCTCCAAACTGCTACTCTTTTTGGTTGGCGAAAACAGGGGGATTGGTTTCGTAGAAAATTGGGATGCATGGATACACCAGGGGCACATGTTCAGGGCTACACACGCACAAGACATTCGTCCTTGATCCGTGTGAATGCCCCTTTCCACTTCCCGCTGGTGGTTTTAAGCAAAGTCCGGTTGGGCTTTCAATGTCAAGAGAGTTCCCTTTGAAGGTGAGGCTTGTGACTTCCAGCTATGGATGTTTCTTTCGTCTAGCTATGGAAGTTGATCCTTCGCACCCTGTGTCGATCTAGGGGTCATGATGTGGGATGGATGTGGGTGGGTCCTGTTTGGAGGGTACCTTTCTGGAATGGTTTTGCTGGGAGTTCAAAGATTAATCAATTTTCAGGGGAATCATTTGGAGACAACCCCCATATGTGGTCAGAACAATTCCCAAGGCGCATCGGCGCATGCTTGTTGGCTGTATGCATGGCATACGTGCATGGACCTAGCTGATTGTTTGGAACCGTCCTTCTGGGCGCTTACCCTTTGTTCATGCCCGTTGGCTTTCCTGGTTGGCAACCCACTTTATTGGGGCTATGTACCCTTTTTGGGGAGAGGGGTGCATCAGCAAGCCTTTTGGGTCATTTGCCCAAGGGGTATGTAAATGGGATATAAGCACCCTAAACAAGTGAGCTTGGTTGTTACCAATTTGTACCCCTGATATCCCTGATGGGAGGTATGGTTCTCCTTTCAAACAGGAGTCCTTTTGTCCCACAATCACTGGGCAGGAGGGGAACTCCGAACCGATAAACGAAATCTTCATCCGATGGCGTGCCAAAGGAGCTACGACAGAGTCTTGGCAGCACAAGCAGATTGCAGCATTTCAAGGGCTTGTTGAATGACCACATGTTCCTTTGAACATGTAGTTCTTGTTCAAGTGAGTTTCGCTATCATTGAAACGAGCCACGGGTCTTTCTTGAGCAACGAAGAAAAGGACTGGTCCTGTGGAACTTCCATTCTTCCCATTATTGCCCACTGTTCTTTTTGGGGACTGCCTACATGAAACACGTATGTAGTAGTGTCCTCTTGTCCACCTGTGGGAATCGACGAAATGGTGTCCCTTCTCCCGGCTGGGGGCACTCCTTCCTGTCTTCAAAGACCGAAGGAACCAAACCGGTGGCGTGGCTCCCTGACTTCCTGACTTCCTGAGTTCATGTTAACTTTAAGCTTTTTGGGAAGGGACTTTTAAAAACGCCAGAAGCCTCGTGGCATTGGCCCCGCGAAAGGCTGCAGCCGGAGTTCGTTCAGCTGCTGGCAGATTGGCAGCGCCAGGATGACGAGCTCGTGCGGAAGTCACGAGCTCAGAGGAAGCCCTGTGTACTTTTTATAACACTTACTTTATCTTGATTTTAGAAGAAAAAAAACAAAGATTGATATATGTTATTTTGAAAATTTAGAGGGGTGTAGAAGTGAGTCACACCGACCGAAAACCCCCCGCGGAACCAGTTCCAATTCATGCCTTGCGGCAAGCTCGTTTGATTGTCAACTATGGACGAGTAGACTCCTGCAAGTGTCAAGACCCTTGTTTGATGACGACTTGCGGCTCGCTTCCAACCCAACACCTTTTTTTGCGAACTCTGGGACGACCACTTTACGAGACGCCCAACCTCGCGTGTCTAGTTCCGGGTCGGTCAACATATCCAGAGGTCTATAGTCTGTACTCACTGTGTGATGTTCCAAGAGAACTCTGGACTTGTCCATGTCCATTACAGCTTGCTGCATCATATTTATTGAAATATGTTGCCCCATTTTCCCCCTTCCGGGAGTTCTTCATGAATGTTCTGGCTTGTGTTGGCTTCGTGTCTCTGGCTGTTTGGCATTGTGGCTTCCTGGGAAAGCTTCACCCGAAAATGTATCTTCAAAGCAATGATTATCCATGTTCATGTGCCACCATGCTTTTCCAACAAGCACTTGGTCCTTTTATTGTCACATATTTTTTTGTCACGAACAAACATGCGCGGCTCGGTCCCAACAACGCTCGTTTTGCGGGCATTGGCGCCCGTTTCAGAAGGCATGGTTCCACGCAACAGCCTATATGAGAAAGAGAAGCCGCCGCAATAGCAATACATGCTCAAGTCCAAGTTTGCGCCCGTTCCCCTGAAAAACGCGCGAAATACCGACACAAATTTATGCAACAAAGGAAGGTCCAGGTGTCTTTCATGAACCGTTCCAGGGCCCTCTATTCCTTGTAAGCCAATCCTATACACCGACCCCAAGAGACAAGAAAGCAAATGGTATACCAATGCCCTTGCCGATCCTCTACCGACCACAACCAACGTAACAACCTTGTTTAAACCAAGTGTAGCTGACCCAACACCAACACACACGCACACACCAAACCAGCTAGGCCCTAGACCCAAAACCCCCAGTGACCTCCACCTAAAGACAACTGAAACCACACCCTTAACCAAGCCCCGCGCCTAGTCCAGCCCCAATTTCACACAGCAACGCAGCCATTCTCGACCAACCATTGAACCCCGCTTGAACCACCCCAGCAACCCTAAACCAGCCCTGAACTCAACAAAGCCTTGGCACATCCTAAACCAGCCTGACACCAAGCCTCACTGCCTAAACCAGCCCAACATGAGCAGACCCTGACCCGCTCTGAACCTTGTTATCCTGTATCAACCTTAAACCAAGGACTGCCAATCTGAGTCCACAAAAGCACCAAGACCATGTGAACCATACCATTCCTCGCTAGGTGAAAAGCAAGAGGGAAAAGATTCCTTGAAATGGGAACTGTGATCCCAACATCCCGAGGTTTGATGACAACACACATGAGCAGGGCTTGCTTTTGGGGTTCCTTTGTCAGCACACCGCCATGCGAGTGGAGTGGCTTCACAGTTCTGACAGCGCTGATTCTTCAAAAGGCAAAGTGAGAGTGAGGTTGGCGGCTTTTCAGAAGCAGCACACTGGCTCTGAGGCGTGGTCGGTCCACAAATTGACCTGTGGTTGGTTAGAACAATCGCCAGGCCGTCGATCATTCGGATTTGACTCGCAGTTTTTTGTGTTGAAAACCGGAGTGACAAACAGTCAGAAAGCACTGCTCAAAATTGCACTTTGAATCTATTGCATGAAGTGCCGCCAAGAAGTCTTTCTTCAATAAAATAGGGGACCTCGAAGGTGGCTGGTTTCTCTTTCGGTTTCTATTACAGCACTGCTTTGAGAATGGGGTCAGTCACAATCCATTTCGAAACACGCCCCCCACCCGAAAGGAAATGCTACTCTTCTATACCCTTGCAACCACCGTCAGCACCAAACCCTACAGAGACCACTGTGAACCGAAGAGCCCTCGTCCTTTTGGGGGACCCCTTCTGGATTCTATGTCAATCTGGTCGCACTCTGGCTGCCAAATAGATCCTCAGTATCCGTATGAATCGTGCATCTGGCTGCCAACACTCGGCCAAGTTCTCAGGTTTAACAGAGGGGGGCTTTGGGTCACTTTTCGGTGCCGGTGTTTGCTTTTTGTTCACCCTTTGTTGACCCATAAAGTTCAGAAGCGACTCGGGGTCCGACTCAGTTCCGCTGGCTTTCACCACCTTTTGTTTCAAGCTGTGACATTGCTGAGTTTCCTTGTGAAAAGGTAGGTGACGTTTTGCTTCGACGTGTCGGCGGTTCAAAGAGGAGCCGCAGGAAACCCAAATTGAGAGGGGGCATGCAAGGGCGCGCTCGCTGAATCCTGAGGCGCACTTCCCGACAGAGGAGCAGCTGCGAGAGACGATGACCATGAAGGTGCCCTGTCGCCACGTGTTACTCGCCACCAAGGGATTGTATATATCCCCTTCAAATCAAACAAAAGGATCCGATGCTTCTTTTTCACCCTTCGAAGCTTTTTTTAAAGGGGGAGATGCGGTGTTTACAGGTCTCCAGAAACATGGTCACGTGAGCCACAATCAACACATGTGTAGATGAAGTCTAATCTGGCTGCCCTGTTGCCGCAGCTAGCCTATGATTCGCAAGAGTATGTTTGAGCGTACCCTTCTGAGGGCACTTGTGTGTGTGGGTGCGGTAATCCAAAGAGTTGAGAACATTGGCCATAGCCAAAAGAGTAGGTTTGATTCTTGCTTCATTGCTTTGCATGTCAAACAAGATCTCCGCTTCAGCCAAAGGGACCGACCTGCCGCCCTTTTTTGCGTCAGATGAACCTGGACAGCGCGGGCCGGCGCCTGCTAAAGGTCCGGGATGGTGAGGCGAAGCTGCTGCAGCTCGATGGATCCAGCTGGGGCAGGTTGGTGGGGCAGGTTGGCCGTGGGGGGTATCACTCCCTGAGTTCCGTTTTGCACTTTAGCTTTAGTCGCTTTTTCGGCCAATCCACTCAAGGATTGTGGGAAACATGGAGAGTTTGGCAACAGTTTTTGGGCCCATCCCACTCAAGTGAGCAAATGGTGAATGATTGGTTGATGATGGTTTGGTACACAGAGTTGCTCGAATTACCAAGGGCCAAGCAAAGACATTTGGGTCTGTGTTTTTTTGCTGTGCCCATTCTTTAGTCTACGCGGGAAGTAATTAGGACCTGGGCGAGGCATACCTGGAACTTCCCGGCCACGTCAACAAACATACATACCCATTTGCAAGTGTCCTCTACGTGACAGAAGAAAAGTGTCATGACTTGGAAGCTGACGACGCGTCTTTTTTTGGGGCCGGCGCCCATATGAAATGTGAATCACAAATCACCGCAAAGCGGAGCAAGAAGGGAGTCAACCAAAACTCTTGGGCCAAAATCAGGCAATTATTAGTTCCCGAAAGGTATGTGTGACAATTGTTTGCATCTGCTGGGAAGACATGCAGGTGTGTTCTCGCAAACCACGAGGATTTGTTGGAGGGAAAGTATGAGCTACCGTATGCTGCTTACACCGGTGGTCCGAGTGGATGCCTGAAATATCTCAAGTGGAACACCGCCCACAACGGTAAGTTACAAGGCTTTCCTCGTTCCCTACTTGCTTCACGTTCAGGAAATCAAGCGTACCCGTGGAGGTTTGAAGGACTTTCCGCTCTCCGCTCAGTTCCACAACTGGGAGAACAAAAGGCTTAAAACTTCCATGTTGAACATTGATCAAACCCTGGATTGTGTTCCCCGTGCAGAATCCACTCTAGAATGGTGTAGATTAATCGGTCAGCTTCAACTGGGTTCCTCATGCGCCCAGGCAGCAGCGCTCCGCCAACGATTTGCTGGTGGCTTGCCTGTGCTCCCTCGCCATGGCGGCAGATGAGCCGCCCGGCTGCAGTTGCCAGGTTCATTCCACTCGCACCTAAAGAATGCCCCGCCTCTTCGGCTATTTGCTGCAAACACCTTCCGTTTGAGGTGCCATGTTGGATGGTTTTTGCAGGGACTTCCAGCAGGCCGAGAAAAGGGTGGAGCAGAGGGTGGAATGGGGGGTGGGGGATTTCCCCTGCCTTCTTGGAGAACAAAGAATGTTTTGGTTGCTCAGTGCTGGGGCGTGTTTTGCAGAAGCTTGCGGAATGTGCACGAGAAGCTGCCAGAAATCGCTTGAGGCGTGCCCGCGGGCCTCACCCGTGAGCATCCGCCATCTGAGGATTTTCAGCATGTGCCCCACCTGCAACGTCTCCATGACAGGCCGGGGTGCGTGCTTCTCCTTCACTTGATATCCTCCCGGGGTCCTTATGTGTATTGCTGTTGTTTGAATTGCTTGCCATGTTTGACACCCCGTAGAGGGCGGAGCGCTCGAGCGCCCTGAAGGCTTGTCCACGCCTTTTCCTATCATTCATTATACTTAGTTCTCAGATGATAGCACGCACGCAAATGGTGTTCAGTGTTGATATTAATATATATATATGTAATATATACATATTTATATATATATGTCTTATATTATATGTAGGCTGCTGAACTCTTCCGACACTGCAACTACACGTAACAAGCATGAGAGGCACCAGCAGCAAAGATGGCCGCAGCCAAAAAAGAGTCTGCGCGGCCCTGCGTTTTTTCTTCCAATCCCACGCCATTTCAGTTGCAGATATTCACACGGATATTGCGTTGACTGGCTTTGCTTTCAGGCGCCTGGCACCTCTGTGCCGAGCTGCTGCCCGACCCCCCGGAGCCAGACCGCAAGAAGGGCCGAGGCGCGCGGATCTGTACCACTCAGTTTGGCTTCCATTGGTTTGTTTTCTCCCCTCTTGATTTTTTCTCAAGGAACGTAAAGCAAATGGAAGTTGGTTGAAGGGAAACCAAAAGGACAACCAAGGTCCATGTTTGGGTCCCGCTAGTTTGACGCATGCCCATTTGCGATCGTTTGGCAAAGCCACGTGATGCGTATTTTTAGGGCAAGCTAGGTACTCCAAGGCGCGAGGTTCTTACAGGAATCGCCTATGAATCGCCTTTTCTCGCAGCCCCGGATCCTGGCCAAGGAGCATCTATGGTTCGTGTTGCTGATCAAACACCACTCCCCAGCAATGTGGATGCCAGTTGGACGGCCACCCCAGGGCCCCAGATGTTTGGTTTGGGCCATGGAGAGGCGCGGACATGGACTATGCGGCGCTGGCGCGGCGTGCCGTGCTGTCAGGGCTCTGGGCGCAGCTGGCGACGGGCATGCCGCAGCAGCGCTTCGGATCAAGACTCGGCGAAGTGGGCGGGGGGTCCTTTTTGGATTCCACGAGTTTTGCGGGGTATTCATTCGCCCAGTGGATCGATCCATCACCTGCATTGTAGGCCAGCAGGGGGGTTCACACCCCTGAACTGAAAGGCGACTTGCAGTTTTACAGGCCAGAAGGGTTCAGTAGCATGCACAGAACAGAAGTACCCCAACATTGGTCAACACCCAAAAAGAGGTCAACCCTCCGAAAAGGTCAACCCCAGTAAATGGTAAAGCCTAAAAAGACGTCAACCCCTCGCACCCCAGCAGCATTTGTTCCGATCCGAGCTCGCCAGTGCCCGAGGCTTCAGCTGGCGGGGGCGCTGCGCCTGGCGGTGGCATCTGCTGTTCCGCATCGGGGGCTCCAGGAGTTGCTGGGGAAGCTGCACCTCGGAAGGATGCCTTAGCTTTCGACACGAATCGCTTTGGACTCGACTCGAATAGCTCCAGGGGGGGAAATCTAGGCATTGCCTCAAGGGCGTTGCAGTACCTCTTTTTTTTTTTAGAAGACAATTGATTCGCCACGAAGTGCTGGGCGAGCACCGGCATGTAGCGCTTGAATATGTTTTTGGCTGAGCTGTATGTGTAGTCTTTGTGGGGTTCGAACGCCGTCTTGCGGTGAGGAGACTTGCTCTGCTTGTCTGGCTTTGGTAGGTGTTTGCGACACTCTGACAGTGGGGTTTGACTGTCCTGGGTACCTTCCGGTGGCAGTGGCCATCCTCCAAGGGTGCAAGAGGTCGCCGGCGCTCAGGGAGTCCGAGGACCCAAAGGGGGCTACAGCGAAGAAGGCAGCGCAACCGACTGACATCAGAGGTGAAAGGGAGGAGAGCTACACTTACGAGACCGAGCCAGGCGAGGAGAGCCTGTGGTCGAACCCAAGACCTGCCATGCAGAGGGTCAGTGGGAGGAGGAGCAAGGACGCCCCCACCGAGAAGGCGTTGGAGGAAACCAAAGAGCTTCTGCGCTTGTCTCAGGCCAGAGACAACCACACGCGCTCAGGCAACAGTGGCAACAAAGTGCACAAAGAGAGAAAGAGGAAGGAAGGCAGAGGGATGCAAGCACAGACGCAGAAAAGCCAAAGAGGCTTCAAAAGGAGCAGGGCATGAACTAAGCAGGAAAAGTAAGGGCAGAGAGAGAGAGACAGGCCCGCGCAGAGGCATACACTTGCACAAAGGGGAAAGGGCGGACGAGCTAGGAGAGGATGGTCAAGGACGGTGAGTACGACCCGCAGAGATTACTACGCAGCGAGGAGACCTGATAGAAGCAATGGTCCAGAAGAAACTGTGGTTGCCTTTTGGGTCCTCTTGCGACGTACTGGAGGATGGCAGTATGGCGCTGTTGGTCAAGTGCGTGGGGCTCGTGAACGTGGACCTTTACAGGGCAATGGACAGCTACTTCGTTAGGAGGAACGGCTAGCTACACGTGTGCCAGCAAACTGCCTGCGTTTCCCACAAGCAGAAGTGCATCTCACAAGCCGAGTGCTCCGGCCAAGACCAAACTGCAACGGCCGGCTTCCTGACAGCGCGTGGAAAGCGGCTTCGAGATTTGGCAAGACACTCCTTCGCAGTCGCGAGAAATGTGAGTCCATATGCGGTCATAATGCGTGTGTGTAGGTATAGGTACGCGCCTGGCACACCACCCCCCGGCTGGTTTGCACTCTTTTTCTGGCACACATAGTCTCAGGACATGGGCCCGCTAGGCATCTTCCGGCATGGCATGGCATCGGGGTCATCCGAGACATGTTGTTGGGCGAGGTCTAAAATTTTGTTTTCTCATTGCCGCTTTGCTCGGGCGAAATGTTGACTTGGACAAACATGGCATTGCGTGGTTGCCCGGCGGCTTGTGTTGCCACGTGCCTTTCGATGGACCCCTTTCATCATCCAAGCCTTCGAGGCTCTTTGGAGAAACCAAGCACCACTGGAAAAAAACTGGATGTTTGTAGAACTTTTTCTTTGTCGCGCGGCCGACCTTGAGAATCTATTGGCAGGGCCAGTGAATCGCGCAGGCAGAAGGATGGGTAACGGGTTCGGGGGGTGATATTTCAGGCGCGCGCCTATGTATACTATGTGTCTGCTACAGAAGATCGCTGAAAGTGGCATGTCGTATGAACACACACACATCTTCCATCAGAGACGGAAGCAAAGGCAGGAGAGGGAGAAGAGCATGATTGGGCCAAAGGAGTACAAAGAAGAAGCGCTTGGCGAAGGAGGGAAGTTTGTCGAAACAGGAAAAGGATATGGTGGGCCCAGAGAACGTGTGAGAAGCGCAGGGGAGCCTGTTACATTCGCCGCGGAGTCTGGACAGCGGTTGCAGGCGAAGAGATTCTGAAGGCGTATCTGGAGAAGGCCATACGCCTGGCTGGGCCGAGACCGCCCCGCGAGCATCAACCCACGAGGGCAGCGAAAAGGCCTGCGCTCAACCTCAAGAAGCGATTGACAGTTCTCAAGAAAAGGGCCCCAGAAGCGAGGAGGTGGAACGAAGAAAGCCCTAGGAGAATCACATTCCTGAATCCGGCCGACAAGGAGTTTACAGCTGGAAAGGGTTGGAAAAGGGACAGACTTAGAGGTGAGAGCTGGGGATCTGGACGAGCGCAAAGAAGGCCACGGGCCCTTTCAAAGCCAGAAAGAAGGCCCGCGGGCCCAATGGCTGCCCTCCCGGCCAGAAGGAGCACGAAGGCAGCAAATTCATCTAAACAAGGTGGAATGCTGATTAAACCCTCAGGATCTGGCGCCAAAATAGACGCGCGAGCCCAAGCTCTTTTTGTAATTTGGGGTTCCGCAAAGCGTGTTTCTGCAACCTGCAATAACTTCAAAGAACTTCTAAGTCTGGACCAGTTAGCAGGTGCTTCCACTAATCCTACCTGGTCAGTGGAGGTTGTAGCAAGGGTTATAATGTTACATATGTGGCAACACAAGGTTGCTCACAACAAGAACGGATGGATGTGAACCCTTTGGTGGACATCAATTACATGCGGATTTGTGTCAAACCATTTTGAGAGTGTTCCCCACTTTAATTGACGGCCATGTCTCAGACCCCGAAACGGATTTAGCTTTTCCTTTTGGCGTCGCTTTCGAAAACACTTTCCACAACTGTTCCTTCGACCGGTTCCACAGCTGTTTAACTCAAGGGTGCCGTCCCTAGCGCTGAACACATGCATATTTTCCTTCATGTTCTGAATTGATAACTGTCTTCTTCATTTCAAAGGCGAACAATGCTGAATTGGTGGGAACCGGCAATCGAAGTTGCCAAGAAAGATCTTTTCATATACTTTTTAAGAGCAATGTTTTGCCGCAAATGAACAACTTTGGGCTTGTCCCAAAGTTGTGTTTTTGGCTGATGGTCCTAAAGGTAAACCGAAGGGAAACCAGGCAAATGCGTTGTTTTGTTTTTACCGTTTGGAAACAACCATTTAGGTATGGCTCAAAGTCAAACCACCATGGAACCGCAGGTTTTAGTCCATGTTCCTCTTGCCAGGGTTTCATTTTGGGTACCTAATTTTGACCCACAGCCATTTGGTGATTACGAAGGCGGGTTTTGCGGCTCCTGTGGAACCTTCTTGGACTTAAACCCACAAAAAGCCAAAGAATGCCAATCGAGGCATCCATCGGAGGCACTTGCGGTCTATGCCACACCCCTGTAGGGTATTGGGTTTCAACTAGTTTCCTATTGCGTTTTTGTTTGGTTTCTGTTCAGTTGTTGTTGGATGTTCAGGATTTGCGCCCGAACCCAGGTTGATGCAATGCCCAGCCGCAGAGCCCCAGGCATTACTGCAGGAGCTCGACGGTGCTCTGAGCCTCGGCTAAGGCTTAGGGCCATATTTCTGCGTATGTCCCGGATATATGTTTCATGTATGCAGTTGTCGTAATATTTCCGTAGGTGTGCCAATTTCCGCATGTCTTTCGATGTGTCACTTGAAAAGGACAAACATGGCGGGGGCCGTGTTTGTAGCCCCTACGTGACCAGGTCAGAGGGTTCCTAACTTGGGCGGAGCCTATTTTGCCTACGCCGAGCATGAACTTGCTCGGAAGCCGAATCAGGGGTGGTGTTTGCGACATTGCATTGGGTGCAGAAGAAACCAAGAAAAGGTTGTTTGTTTTTCTTAAGGAACCCATAAGGGACTGGATCAGTTCTGACCTTTGCCAGACTCTCAGCAAGTTCAACAACCAGCATTTGCATGTTACTTTTGTTTTTTTTGGAACGAAGGCAGCATTTCTACGGCCTGAGGTCTTCGACGATGCAGGCACGGATGCTGATCAGCTCAGCCGCCCAAAACGAATCGAGGTTCTGACCTTTTGGTTTCCCTTTTTGGTCCAGTACTCGTCAAGAATCGCAAGGGTTCACCTTTTACTTCCCCTGAGGGAGTCGTCTTTGATTATGATGATTTAACCATGTGCTGTATGTAAATTTATCCCGACAGGTCTGCCTGCTCTCTCATTTCTTCACCCTGAACGTTGTGTTTGCAAATGAGGGGTGCCAGACTAGTGAGCTAGTAATAAGTCAAACTGCGCGAAGCAGTCCTGAATCGGCGGCTTGCAAGGTAAACTGTTGGGTGCCATAAGGAGTTTTCCTTGATGATCTTCAACGCTCACACAATTTCTCACCCAGAAGTATAACATTTATGCATGGCAAGCCCTTCTAGAAAGGACCCCCCTTCTGATCTTGCAGGTGTATCTTGGTTGTCTGGCTTGAAGCCGCATTTGGCAATTTGCACCCTTGCTGTTTGGTTGTGTGTCTTCGCCCCTTCGCGGAAGCAGACTAGCAGCAGGCTGCCAGCACCCCATCCCTTCTTCTACAACTTGTTCGCGCACAAATGGCAGTGAATAACTGCTACTGTATTCGATTTTTGAATTTATCTGATTTGGCCAGTCAAGCCCAAATTGAGGGTTGAACCAAAAAGCCGAAATAATGCGGTGTTTACAGACATCCCCCCCTTTCAACTAGCTGCTAGTAGCTGCTCTTCGCAGCTGATATCGACTGATAGGCAACACATTCGTAGGTTTGCTGCAACCCGGTGGGTTTGACATTCCCCCCCTCTCAGCACCTTCACCTGACAGAGAATATCAGAAAATGCTTCTGCGCTGGCCCTTGGCAAAGAAGTGCTGTTCACTTCAAAGAAGAGGGGGGTCCGAGGGGAGGGGTAATCTATGGCAGATGTTTTGAAAGCCAGAAAGTGAAACCACCATGTGTTTAGGCCCGACCTTTTGAAGAAACACCCAGGTGTACGTGTGTGTGTGTGTGTTGAGTTGCCAAGCCGTTTGAGGATTTGAAGCACCAGCTAATATCGTCCCTTGGGGTTCAGGCGGTGCTCCGTGGACGCAGCATGTCGGAAGCCTTGCAACAGTTCCGGCCAGAGCCTCCGGCAGAGAAAGCGAAAATCCGTTCTCCACTGAGTGGGTGTGTTCATCAGAGCGATACCCTTGCCCCATACAAACATGAGAGCGCACTGAGTTTGTGTATTAAAAGCAAACAATGGTTTTTTGAAAGCAAATAATTAAACAACCAAAGTGTTTGCTTTGTTTGTTCATATAAAACCCACTGCTTCCTCATCAAATGGATGTCTATCAAATAGGGACGGCCTCTTCGGAGGTCCCCAGATCCTTCCACTTTGCTCCATATTGCAGACGAACGGGTATCCCCAGATCTACATGATGCGGATCTTGTGCACTTGTTGGGGGCTGGGGGGGGGGGGAAGAAGTTTGGCGTCGTGTTTTCCTGGGACCGATGAGACCCGAATTGCACATGTCAATTCGGGGCAAAGCCGAGCTTGAGAACCCCCGCTGTCTTAGCTGGTTGGTCAAGATCAGCATCTAGAATTTGGGGTTCTGGACAAGAAGGGGTACTCACAGAACCGTAAGCGACGTTTTCTGGCCCATTTTGACTGTGGCTCGTATGAGCCCGTCCAAGTATCCTTGTTCTTGTGGTTCGGGCACGTGGGCTAATCAAAAGCGAACCTCAATCATACTTATTTTTTTGGATGCGAGGGGAGTTGCTCCTTGCGAGCCATTCACAGAATTAACTGATTGGGATCGGCCAACCCTTGCTGAAGAGCTTCAAAGCGGGACCCCCAGGACATGTTGGCATACAGGTGCTAGGGTGGAGGGTTGGAACTAGTGGGCTGGTTGGAGGGGAGGACCCGTACTGCACCTTTTCAAATGAGGGAGTCTTGTTCTCAGTGGTTGCCTTACCTGTAAAGACCACTCAAATGTGGGTCCCTAGACAACGAAATCCAAATCCAGTGGGTTCTCGCCATCAAAATGAGGGTCAACAGGTCGAAAGCCAAAACTTGTCTTGCGTCTGGAGGCGTGTCACAAGCAAGAGCCAAAAACGACCCGTTTCGTGGGAGTTTGACTGGCAAACTTGTGAGAGCTCTGCTTCCAAATAGGCTGTGCGCTGCACCATTTGGGATGCACTGGCTTTCGGTCAAGCTAGGGTTGTAAAGGGTGTGCTCCAATGCCAACTTGGAGAACAGACCCGATAAGGTAGCTAGACAAGGCTATATATATATATTATATATACACATCGTTTCAAGCCATTCGGGGTACACCCTCAGGGATATCACAACAATGCTTAATTCATGTAGTGTCCATGATACATTGTGTGTTGCTGCCAAGCATTGCCATGCAGTTTCTGTTAACATGAACACAGCCTTGGTTCACTTTGAGAGGTGAAAGGCAGTCGCCGGCCATGCCTTTTTATGCTGATTGATGGGAGCTTGCCCAAGGCGACAGAGGTCAGCTTCTCTGTGTGCATGGGAGCAAGAATCACCCATGTTGCATTTAGCTCGTAGGGCGCGGCTTCTCATCACGATTTCAAGTGTTGTGCACATTGGGTAACACTAGGATGCAAGCATTGTGGTGAGCCGCGCACCTTGGCCAATTCGTCTCAGGATGGGCGCGTGTCGCCCCGGCCTTCCTTCGCAAAGCTCCTTGGTTCCATACGTAGCGGTTGGCCATCAAAGACTATGCCTGGTGTTGTGTTGGAAAATGCGGGACACATGCGGGGGGTGGGGTGGGTGGGTCCCTTCCTATCCTTCCGGAACAAACCACAGAACAACAAGGACGTTTTTTACTTTTCTTCTATCCAGAAGAGCCTATTAATGACAAAGGAATCCTGCTAAAGGATCCTTTCCCTAAAACGGGACCGTATTTGATTTGTCTTGAGGGTTCTATGAATCCCAAGTCGACATTGCACCTGACGCTGTTTCTTGAGCAAAGATGGAAGAGACAATACTGCAGAACAGCTCCTGTGTGACAGGAGCCCTGTTGTTTTGGTTCTATACTCCCACCTGTTTTGGACCCATATTATGCTCCCATAAAATATGCTCCAAAAAAAGAAGAAGGCAAAAGCCGGGTGGCCGGCGTTGCACCGTAGGTTGGCGCAGGCAGGCAGCCGAAGTTCATCCAAAAGGCGCGTAGCATCGTAGCATTGGATGGACTGAATTCACTACTTAGGAGACTCTGCATCCAAGCTTGATGTTGGTATTTGATTAATCAAGGTGTTTTCCCTGAACAGTTAAGTGCCTGACGTGCAATTATGTGTCTCATTGGATAACGTTGCACGTCAACATCAATACTTCATTCCTTGAACAGGGAGACTTCGCGCAGACGGCACGTGCACAGCAGGCAAAGGGACGCGGGTACCTGAGCGTCGGTGCAGGTCAGCGAATGTCCGGCAAAGCTCGAAGATGCAGCTTGGCGGCTGGTGGCGGAACAACCTCGCCCAAAGTTCCTTAAAAGAAAGCTGGCATCAGCCTTTCCGTCCAACCAAGCAAAAGCCATAGTCCCTACATGCTCTTTTTTGGTGTGGGCTGCCACGTTCAGGCGAGATCCTTTTGTTGTGACGTTTAAGAAGACGGAACCCTATTTGACAGACCGTCGACCCAGGTTGCCAATTGGGAAATCTAGAAAATTGAGTAAACCTCCCGATGCGCGATTCACGCGGTTCGCTGAGGGCTGCCTCCCTATCTCGCAGTGCCATGTCCTTGGGCGCCTTTGTGCGTGCGGAAGAGGAGGAGGCAGGGGTGGGCCGACGCGCGAAATGGAGGCCATGGA
The DNA here is from genome assembly GCA_963377175.1 of Effrenium voratum. Lineage (NCBI taxonomy): Eukaryota > Dinophyceae > Suessiales > Symbiodiniaceae > Effrenium > Effrenium voratum. The sequence continues at coordinate 605,627 of CAUJNA010001779.1, forward strand.
TGTCCGAAGGTATTAGTTCTTTAAAAGGGACACTAGTGGAATGCCAACAATTTGAAGGGTCCCTTCCTTTGAGACAAACCCATTGTGAGAAAATTGTTAACGATGCGACTGGTGATCTACTTCTGTTTTCTTGAGGTTTGAAGGCTGATCATGGTACTGGTTTGTTTTTCATGGCATATGGATTGGGTTGTCCCTCGGCTATCCTTACATTGCGCTGTCCCTGCGCATTTCTGCAGAAGCATGACGTTCTTCCAGGGTCAGTACTTGGATAATCAGCCCCCTGAAAATTCCAGTGCCCTCCCCGCGATTCCATGGGGAACAGTGCCTCTTTGATTTGCAGGGAATCGCCTGAAGGGCAACAAGTGGGTCATAATTACCAGGACCTGACTGGGCGAAACAATCATGCAAACAACGGGCGGTGTCTCTTCCCCGCATGGCTGGCTGGATTTGGCCTTCGAGCTTGCCCACCAATGGCCCGCATTCTTTTTGGGGAACCTCCAACTGAGGTCGGTGATTAAACTCAAAAGCCCTCTATTTCCGATGTGCGTGTTCCTTACCCCCAACCCCCCCCCCCATGTGTGTTTATTAGGGATGGGATGGTTCCGAATGAAAACCTGCGACCAGCCCTTGTATTTTGGCGTCGGGTCGGCAGGGAGAGCCATCCAGGCCTGCTGAAACAGCTCCATCTTGATGTGGCTCAGTGGCTCGGGGCTCGCATGTGACGAAATACCCGGTTACCCCCCCAAGTCCCTCGTGACCAGCCCACAATAGGAAAGTGCATAGGTGGGTTTTGGATGACCATGATCATGGTGTAAAAAGAAAAACTGAGCACACTTCGATTGCAAAGAGGATAGCTAAATTGCAGACCGCCTATATGGAACATGGAAGTGCACAGGCCTTATGACAGCTAGGAAGGTACTCCCTGAAACTTTCCGAGGGAAACTCCATGTGAAGCTAGAGTTATCTCCCCGATTAACCTCTCTAAACCCTGGTAGCCCAAGTCGACCATTTAATCAGAAACTAAGATCTAGGTGGCAAGTGCAGGTCTCCCAAAGAGCCACCTTCACAACCTTCCCTCCACTCCCCTCCAAAAAAAGATGATGGCTGGACATAGATCCACGATTATCCACATTCCCATCCCAAGAGCCCAGCCGGCAACCGGAATTCAGGAACCTGCCCATTGGCTTGCTTGTGGTTAGCAATAATTTTTTAATTTTTCTTCAGCTAAAGCTCCAATAGTTTAATATTTGGTCAGGCATCTGGAGCTTCAGACACCATGCATACGGTGTAGCTTAAAAAAATACACAATTCAATGTATGCATGTGTGCGCCAACACCAAACAACATACACACGCGCCCGGAAATGGCATAATGAATGTCACCCCGGCTCCGCCTTGCTTTCAATCAGTATCAAATGTGCGCACACGCACCTTCCAGATTCCAGCTGCAGCAGTTTCGCTTCAGTTCAGGGTTCATGCCTCTTGAGACTTGGTTGAAACCGTAAATATCTAAACTTTATGTTATGCCTAGTTTCCAGCTACCGTGCCCCGATAATACTAGTAAGCCATTTGCCCTGGAGTGACTTCGTGGACAAGCCGACCGGGATGATGAGGAGGGGCTGTCAGTCAGACGGGCCAAGGCGGGGACAGGCGCTGAGCAAGCGCCGGTGAAAGCGCTGAACAAGCGCGCGCTGAACAAGCGCCGGCGAAACGCTGAACAAGCGCTAGTCTGAAGGCGCTGAACAAGCGCGGCGCTGGAAAAGCGCCAGTCAGCACTTGGCAAGCACCACGAGTCACTCGGCGCTGAAGAAGCTCCTTTAAGCGCTGAAAAAGCGCCTTGAGACACTGAAGTGCACTGAATAAGTGCCAATTTGGACCACTAAGCTGATCCATTTCTGCCTGTTGCAAATTGGCAAGGCTCCCTAATTTTTTGATGAGATGGGTCACTCTTCGTATTCCAGGTGCAAAGTCACACCCAAGCTGGCTCAATCAAGTGTTGTTTAAGAACAACTGGCAAGACTGAAGCAAGAAGAAAAAACGCCGTCTTTGGCGCAAACTTCAGAGCGCTGCACCCCTCCACCCAGTTCTGCCAAGTTGCTGCATGGGAGCTCTGCTGCCCTCGCCACCGCAAGGTGTTCCAGGTGTTGGCTTAGTCTTTCAGTGATGGAGTTCCAACAAGGCTGCTGCCGGGCTGGAATCCCGTCACCGAAAAGTAAGCCAACATTTGGAACACCAGGCTTGCGGGAGGGCAGCAGTGACACCACCGCTGCTTGCTGCCGCCCGCGACGCTGGGCAGCACCTGAGATTCGAGACAAACAGGCGAATTGCCTGCGTTTGCTTTCTGAAGTTGATGGGGGCACGCTTTTGCAGCGTTTGTTTGCTTTCTCAGCATGGGCTGCACTTGGGTTATTTCAGCCAACCCAACACCGACAAGACGCAGACACTCTTGTTTTCTCGCTTTTGGCTCAAACAGTACATGGCCAGGAAGAGCTCGAAACGCCGCGATCATGTCCGGCGTTTTTTGGAAGTGGTCTGCTCCTCCCCCAGCGTGCGGACCGCTTCTGCCATTCTTTTGTGGGCGTCCTCGATCAGATTTATGCTCGTTTTCGAGGCCGACATGGACGTCTCTAGCGCGAACAGCCGGTTTTGCATGGTGCTGAGCATCTCCGCCTGCTTGTTGAACCTCTGGTTCATGACATCCGTCATAGTACGGAGCTCATGGCTCAGCCGGTCAGCCTGTCTTTCCAAAACGGCCACCTTGTTCTGCAGTGCCTCCGCTGCGGCCAGCACCTGTGCTTTGCCAGCCCATTCGCGCCGCAGCTCAGCCAGCGACTCCCGAAAGTCAGAAATCTGCCGCTCCATCACCCTCGTGTCCAGGCGCCTGGCCTGCGACTGCGACACAGCTTTTTCCCCGGCTGCCTTTGGCACCCCGGCTGGAGCCGCCGCCTTCTCCACCATGACTGTCACCCCACCCACCGCCACCAGACCAGCCTCCGCCGCCGCCGCCGCCCCAGTGATCGTCGTCGCCGCCCCAGCCTGACCAGCCGTGGTCTTCCGCTGCCATGGCCGGCCAGAGCCCAGCGTTACGACGTTGTCGTAGCTTGCTTGAAGCCTACTCCTCTCTTGCTGCCTCTGCCTTGCTTCCTTGCTGCTTGTGTTGCTTCGACAGCCACCGGGAGCCGAACGCTGTCGCAAATTTAATTCAAACTCATCGCTCGACACGTTTCTCCATTGACTAAAACAATGGACAACCTGGCCCTTGACAAACTCACTTCCCAGCGCAAGCTCCAACACAAAAAACGGATCTCCAAGCAAAACATCATGGCTCACAACACTTTTGCAGCCTACAACCATAGCGCTTATTCAGCGCCATGGTGCGCTTTCGCAGCGCCGTGTGCCGGTTTGCGACTTTCAGCAAGTCAGTCAAGAAGCCCTGAGTTTACTGCAGCACCCCGCTAATCAGGCCCAGGCTCCTTCCCATCAGCCAAGCAGCCAGCGCCGCAGACAGCCGCACTGGCAGGCAGAAACCTTGGATGCACAGAGTGGCTGTCAAGGCAAATGCACTCCCTGCCCCAACCCCTTGGCAGCATTTCAAAGCGCCTGCGCTTATTCAGGGCTTGCACTTGAAACACACGCGCTTACTCAGCGCTGTGCGTGACAACCGACGACAACGTGCAACCGCAAATTTTCTTTGCGCGCGCTTCTCCAGCGCGTCCAGCTCACTGCCACCGCCGCCCGCCTGGCAGGGGCTGCCCCAGAACTCGGAAGTTGCTAATTTAATCCCAATGACACGCCCCAGCCTAATTAAAAAACAAAACAAATCACCAAACAAACCTCCCCCCAAGATTATTTTTTCAGATCCTCATCATCGCCAGGATGGCCAGGACGATCGCCTCCGCTTGTCCGGCTGATCGTCACTGTCGCTGCCGCTGCTCCGCCGCCGCCGGTTGTCAGCGCCGCTCCGCATCCAGATCCCTCTGTCGCCTCCGCCGCCACCGCCAGAGCCAGCCGTGCCACGAGGTCTAGCTTTGCCACCGTCAGATCCACCACCCGCGCCGCCCGCCTTGGCCTTGGCACCTCCGCCCGCCTTTGACGTAACGCCCTTTTCACCGGCGCTGCCGCCCTTTGCAGATCCACCGCCGTCGCCCTTAGGCTTAGCCTTTGCCGATCCACCATCACCCTTTGCAGATCCGCCGCCATCGCCCTTAGCCTTTGCAGATCCACCGCCGTCGCCCTTACCACCGCCGTCGCCGCCGTCGCCCTTAGGCTTAGCCTTTGCAGATCCACCACCGTCGCCCTTCGCACCGCCAGCACCTGCCTTCGCAGGTCCACCGCCGCCATCGCCCTTGGCCTTTGCCACCAGGACCACAGCCGATCCACCGCCAGCGCCCTTAGACCCGCCGCCACCGTCGGCCTTGGCTGACCCACCGCCAGCCTTAGCAGATCCGCCATCGCCACCGCCAGCACCCGCCTTCGCAGATCCACCACCAGCGCCCTCAGTAGATCCGCCGCCACCGCTGCCGCCCTTGACTGATCCACCACCGTCGCCCTTCGCAGATCCACCGCCGCCAACGCCCTTGGAAGACGATCCACCGCCAGGGCCGGCGTCCACTGCAGATCCACCTCCGCCTTTGCCATCTCCAGGCACAGCGCCGCCAGGGAGGCCGAGAGCTGCCTTGATCTCGCCGACAGAGGTGTGGAGCTCACCGACGCGACCCCAGAGGGCCGCGACATCCCTGCCCGCGCCCAGCCGCACTGTCGACAGCTGCGAGTGCAAGGCCGCGAGCCTTTCAGATTGCGCATCCTGCCCGCGCCGCAGATCGTTGACTATGCCCCTGAAGTCCTCGATCTGTGCCGCGAACGCCCGCTCCACAAGGCGCTTGATTTGCGCCTTGCCGGGGCCCTTGGCATCGGCGGCGGCGGCCACCATTGGCGACACCGAGCTCAGTCTGCCGACAAAGCCCGAAGCCTTCGCCGCTGCAGGTCCAGCAGCTGGAGCGCCAGGTTCAGGAGCGCCAGGTCCAGGAGTGTCAGGTGGAGGAGCGCCGCCGAGAGGAGCGGCAGACAGGAGGACGAGGTGGAGGACCAGGTGGAGGACCAGGCGGCGGTGCCTTCCACGGCACTGTCCCGTCCTTCGCCGGCCTCGGCGAGGCCATGGCTTGCAGACTCGCCAAGGAAAGTACCAAGCTACGACTAGTGCTAGGTTGTGTATGCCTAATCCATGTTGTCCAGTTGCCAGCCCAGTCAAGTTGCAGCGCATGTCCAATCATTGTGTCCAGTCATGTTGCATGTCCAGTGTCCATACCAGCTGTGTGCCTGGGCCGGAAAGGAAAGGCGGCTCAAAATCAATGTTCCCCTGTCAAAGTTGGGGGCATCCGTGCTGCTTATTCAGCAGACACGTGCTTCTCCAGCACACATTTAATTTGCGAAATCGACATGATGCGCTGCTTATTCAGCAGGC